>CM068369.1:322337475-322891536 GCA_034769895.1 Magicicada septendecula | reverse complement strand
ATATACTACATATATGAAGATTTAATTTTGGATATGAGGCCATCTCAGATTTCGCCTATTGCAGTAATGGCGGATATTCAAAATGGCGGCTTCTGAATATTTTTTATGTGCTCCTTTTAAATGTTATTTGATGATGTTAAATGACAGCTATTAAAGCAATGGCGAGTAATTGTTGTTTTGTGCATGTAGTTTGCTATTTTTAATAATATATACCATATTTTATTTATATTCTGTTTATAACAAATGTTGATGGATTATTTAATGGAAATACTAATACTGCATTGTCTGTATTGTATAGAATTCTGATAGATAAACACATAATAGATTAGATATAATAGATAATGATTAGATTCAAAATCTGATATCACTCAGTACAAAGAGCACCACAAGCACAAAAGCGGTACACTGTAGGGCAGCCTTCCATTGACACTGTCGTGTGCAGCCTTTCTTGCAGCCACATCGTATGAGTTCCCTGCATGCTTGCGAAGCCTCTGGTAGGGTTGTCGAAGATATTTCCCATCCACCTTCAACCTTCTTCTTCCAACCCCAATCACCTGTTGACGGGAGCACTGGAGTTGCGACCATCATTTGAGCCCAGCAGTAACCAGCCTGGTAGACAGCTCTCTTTGTATGCTGAATGAGAGCATCTTGTGAAGGAGGTAGATTGTCAATTGCTCTACCTTTCTGAGTAAACAGGTGTTTTCTTGCATCATTAACACATTTGTCGCTGCTAGTACGGTCATATAGCAAAACTATAAATCTCTCCAATGGTTTCAGCATATCTTGTACAGTCTGCTGAGTAGGTCTGTCAGCCAATGCACAAAAAGTAGCGCTGATATCTTGATATGCATTCCAGGTGTTCCATGCGGTCCTTTTGCCTCTTCCTCCAAAGAAGGATACAGTGTCACACCCAGTTATTGTGTGAAACAATGGTAAGGCAGTACAACGATCACGACCCAAAGATCTTGCTAAGTCATGCGCGGCGAAGATCCGGTAGTTCTTTCCCACTCCAAAAGCAACCCACAGTTCCTCAATGTTTAGACGTTGTGCTGATAAGATGGCAAGAACTAAAACATCGGTGTCCACAGTGCGTATTTCGGCTTTGGTATATCCTTGCTGCACAGCATCACATAAATGAAGTAGGAGTCGAGTGTCAGCTTCTTCATGTGTGCATGGAGCCGGTTCTAAGACATCTTGACGATTTATAGTAAGAACATCGATCGCCTCTAACTCACGCTGAAGCTCTTATAAGCAAGTACCAACTATCATTGGACCGTCGGGCTCCCATACAGTACTACAATGCAGTGGCAAACGCTTTACCTGCAAAGCGGCTTGACCTAATCAGCCTAACAACCAACAAGGCCGAAGCCAACCCTATCGAGCTCAAGTCGTACGCCATAGAAACCATCAACCTTAGGTACCCTGCGAATGATTGGCTCCACATATACACTGACGGCTCATTCCTACCTGAAACGAGGGGAGCAGGCGCAGGATGGTTTTTGTAGCCTCTTTGAGAATTCAACAGCTGTGGGAAGAAACGCTAGTAACTTCGATGGTGAGGTGTGCGCAGTCTACGAAGCTTCCAACCAGCTACTAGCCAAGACCTTAGCACCAGGAAAAGTGGTATTTTTAATCGACTCCCAGTCCACAATTCTTGCGCTCACCAGCAACGCTCCCACCGACTGCCTGAGAACAATTCAGTGCCGCGCGAAACTTGCAGAGCTGATGTCAACCAGATGGATCGTTACCCTACAGTGGGTGCCAAGCCATGTAGGAATTCCTGGCAACGAAAGAGCCGACGTCAAAGCCAAAGAAGGAGCAGAATCGGAGCAGCCGGACGTGCCGCTTACTCTTAGTAGAGCCAATAACCTCATCACCTCAGTTATAAACACCTCCACACAAAGAACTCTAAAAACCCTGGGTACTGGTAAAAAGTGGGAAAGTCTTGCCACCGTAGGACCAATACCGAGACACCTGGACAGAGCTGAGGCCGTCGCCCGTTTCCGCCTTACTACCGGACATGACTACTTGCAAGCTCATCTACACCGCATCGGCCTAGCTGAGAACGAAACCTGTCCGCTTTGCAACTCCGGAAGAATGGACGGAGAACACTTACGGGACTGCCAAGCACTCACATACCCGACCGACGACATAACCAATCGCTACTGGGAGGCTCGACGTCGAATGGTTGAAGAACCACGTACGGGCGTTGGCTAAAGTAAAGTAAAGTAAGTAGTAAGAACATCGCTACCAATTGTGGTAATCACCTGCTTGTCCGTGGAAATAGCTGCTAATGTTGTAGCCAAGAAAGAGAACAATTCAGTCTTATTTTCATCAACCCGGAGAAACTCCTCCCAGTTTTTAGGAAGTGAACTTCTTGGTTCAACACGCTTTCGAACACCTTTTCCCCTTTTGCTGTGTGTGTCACTCTTCAAGCTGTCAGGCATGTACACGTCCCAGATGATATCTATCCTTCTTACATGTTGAAGCTGAGCTTTGATGTAGGGTATGAATACAGTATTGGCATAATCTTCAAATGTTTTTGCCAATCCTGGTCGCAGCATGTTGACAATTGTAGCACCGTCAATGATTGTAATTTCTGCTGTTGGTTTGGTAGTGCTAGTAGGTGCGAGTCCTTCAAGACAAGTCAATAAATTTGACTTTGTTCCGGTTCTTAGACTCCCCAACTTCGACAGTGCTGGAGGATAAGCTTGGTTCTCGTGTCTAAAGAACTCATCCAAATCTCCATTACGTATCTGTGATGCAATGTACAATCTAGAGAACAACGAGCAGTCATTCTTTAGTGATGTCAACTGTAACTGTTTATTAGACTTTTCACGAACTGGAGGACGGCTGAAGAGGTGTAGGTTATTCCGCTTAATAGGATCTGATATACGTTTAGTTTTATTAATAAGCCTCTCGCTGACATATAACTCACACTGTTCAATTCCAATTTTTTCAATATTTAACAATGTGTCTGAAACTGCCGTATTTACAATATTTCTGCTGTCAAGTACCAGAAGATCAGAGCTGTTTTCACTGTATGGGTTTCCCAGATCTTGCATTACATGAGTCAGAGACTTGACATCTTTTGCAAATGCCATCTGTGAACGCTTGTTAGCTTCGTGGTGACGCTCATCTTTTCCCCATCTCTCTGTCTTGGTAGAATTAAATTCTTCAAGCTAAGCGGCCCATCTCAGGTCCAGACACCATCCAACGAAGCAGAGCTTTTGAGTTTTCTGTTAGGCCTACAGCTCCTCCATCACCTTTGACTGATGCGTTATTTTGTTCATGGGCCTGACCAATAGCAATAGCAGAGAATGCCCTACTTGATTTTTTGATGACAAACTTTCCTTTCATGAATTCTTCATAGGTGGCAAGGTGATTCTGTTTAAGTGAAATCATGTCATGTAAGTGGACAGGAATCCATCTCGCATAGTGAGTATGGTGAAAAGAAAAGAACCAGGGAACAATACTGGATAGCGCCTTTACATAGAGCTGAAAATCTCCTTCTCGTATTGCTCTAACAAAAGTCAACAAAAGGAGTTCTAGTTTTAGAACGATAAACCAGAATCTAAATTTGGGACATACATCAACTCTTTCTTTACACCACTCTTCAAATGACTTAACTTGACTGCTATGCTCTATGTGTTGGCTGTAGTCAATGTAAGCCTGCTGCATAAGTAAATATAGGCTACTGGCTGTGATTTGATGAGCCCTGCGGGTACGAGTTACATGGGAACCCTTTACAAATGAATCCTCTTTTCCAGCTGTTGTAATATCAGCCTGAACAAGTGCTTCAGTCCATCCACTTTCATCTAAGAGATTTCCAAGAACCTTGAGAACTGCCATCTCGATATGAAGCCCACCAAACAGTATAACAAATTGACCTTCACCACGAGTTGTTGGCCAGTTCCACTGGATTTGTTTTGCCAATGCGTAGAGTGGTTGGTCAAATGCAATGATAGGAATCTGCCCCGGATTAAGCCAATAAATTGCTGTCTTAACAATATCCACTGAATGGCGAATCATGGCCACTGATGTAGCATGGTCTGGAAATACAGGAAGCAACGAAGAAATTGTTAAATCACATTCTTTAGGTTTATTGACTTGTTGACTAGCGTTGTATGCTGCCCAGGTGATTATTTCATCCCCTTGTAGGTTGTCAGCAGCCAAAACAGTTTTTACGTGTTCAGCCAGGTGTATTCTTTAACCATATCTTTCGACGACAGTTGGTAGTCAACAAAGTTTTCTTGTACTGTTGGCAAAGGACAGTCAGTTCTAATAAGAGGAACAGGGGTAACACTTGTGTAGCTTTCAGGAAGATGTTTGGTTGCCTTCACGACAAAAGGACTTGAAGTCCTAGTTCGATCAGTCCCTCTGGAATTACCATCTGGATGTTGAAATAGGGATATTCCTGTACCATGGAAAGAATCATGAGCTGTAGTAGAACTTGGATTGTGGTCAATATTATCAACCGCACTAATTAGTTGTGAAAAGCCCTCCTTTTAACTGAAGAGGAACGACAGCATTTTCCATGTGATACAGATAACATATTTCATTTCCAAGTTCTGATGAAATGTCTAGCACTCGGTCATATGATATGCTTAATCCGAGCTCGTGAAGGTCTTCAACTAGTTCACGCTTGCGAGTTTTTGTATGAATTAAAATATCTAAGTATATAGGCAAAGGTGTTTCCCTTCCTCGATTGTGCTTGTAGATTGTTCCAGAATGACACTCCCGACGTCTCACCAAACTGTTATACATTAGTAACTGTGCAACAGTAAGGATAGGTTGTGGTATTGTTGAAATACTTGACTGTGCTTTAATATTTGGACCATTTGTAACCATAGCAACCAGTGCTAACAGAGATGCTGGTACGGAGTCTTCCTGACAGGTTTTTTCAAATGATCCATTGAAGCGGTTTTTCATTTTAAAGATGTCTCTTCTAACTATATTTGCTGCTTTAGCAAGATGAATAGCGTCACTATCTGCATCGTATTCACAAGCTTTCTTCAGAGCTAATCCAACATCATTATTAAATATTAACATCACATCTCGACCTTGCTTATGTGCTTCCATGTCAGGAAAGTATCCAAGTACTCTGTTTTTTAGTTTTGTGGAGTGTGATGACATGCACACATATTTATAGCATCAGTTCATGTAAAATCACATATAATACGCTATTAACATTATCAAATAACAATAAAAAAGGAGCACATAAAATATATTCAGAGGCCGCCATTTTGAATGTCCGCCATTCCTGTAATAGGGGAAATCTGCGATGACCTCATATCCAAAATTAAACCTTTATATATTTAGTATATGTGCCCCAATTTGAATGCTTCTATCATTAAAGGCACAATTCTTACAATTATTTCACCTATCTGCAGTACTAGGTGTCCAATGATCAATCACCTATCGCGGTGGTCCTCAAGGCCCCTTTCAGTTTCGAGTCTATACTACCTCTCCAGCTACTTCTTGGCCAGCCTGGTTCCTTCTTCCCTTGTGTTTCCACATTAACACGTGTTTTTGGAATCTCTGCCCACTCACTGTATATGTCCGAAGTAGATTAGCTGTTTGTTATCTGATCTCTCTACAGTCGTTACTTTGTCTTATATTCCTTTATTTTGTAACGTTGCATCGTTGTTGGCTTTTTCATTCTGCGGATAAACGAAATTCTTTACTTGCATCTGGAAGTACTATGTCATCATGATATTATAGATTGCAAACCTTCTTACTTAACATTGCGATACCTCCTTCCCATTCATCCGTGGCTCCTGTCTATTTAAACCCTTAGAATTTAAATCGTATAAGATTGAGAATGCATCCTTGTCATACCCCTTCTTTACGATGAGAAATTCCGTGAGCTGGGAGTTAACCCTGATTTACCTTCCCTGATGTGATGATAGTGATACTGATTTCTTGTAACCATTCCATGTTTACGTAAAGTGATTATGTGTTACGGTGTCCTAATGTCGGCTACAATTATCCACATTTTCTAGCTTCTAAAATAATCTAAGTATTATTGTATTTTGAAAAATAATGTGTGATTACCTACATTTTTTTTAAATCTTGCTAGTATTCAATAATATGGCAAAACGTTTGCTAGCTTACGTTGTATTTGGGGTAATAGGTATACTTTAATTGTTATAGAATTCTTGTAACTAAACTTTAATAGTAGGCGAAAAATAAGATTATTCTGTCACAGTGATCTTTAAGTACTTTTATGTATTGGGAGGGACATATACTGAACTTCTTCAATCATCTAGCCTGTTTCAGAATTTCACTGTTTGTATCAAAATTGTTAACACCACTTAGATTTCCATTTCACCGAGACATAATCATTTCTATTACTATGCAGTCTTTCTCAACAGCTTCCTTTTGTTTAATTTTTTCTAACGTGGTTATTAATATTGCATGGTAATGTTGACTTCCAGGTCAAACGCAAAGTTGCCTGTATTCTCTCTCTATACATTTATCTTTGAATAGGTTTTTATGCAGTAGCTTCTCCGTCGTTCATTTATATTGGCATCGTATGTTCTTTAATTTGTTACAAATTTTCTTGTACTGTTTTAAATTTGAAGACATTATAATTGATATTTGTTTCTATCTGTTTTTAATCTTTCTAGATTTTATTTATGTATTTATTCGTGTCGTACCTATATTGCTGTATTCTGGCTTTGCTTACTTGAGGATACTTGTCTCTTAATTGTGTAGTCCCGTTTGCTGTTTGTATGTGTTAAACTATCTTTATTTATCCATTTTTAACTATTTTTACTGAAATTACAGGTTTGTGGTTACTCTAGAAGTTTCTTCTTATAATATAATTTTTACTTTTAGCTAGGCGCTATCTGCATGCCTCATAGGTTCATTGCCGACCAACAATTTTCCTCTTCACTCTTATATCCGCATTTTGCTAATATGACAGTCTATTTTTAAACACCATCATGTTTGTTGACTTTCTTTTGATGTACGCCTTTCCAGGTTTAGTTCTACTTTAGGTGCAAGAATCTGATTACTGTGAAAATCTTTCTCTGGGGAGCTCGTAGAGTCTTTAATTGTTTGGAAAGGTAAAGGTCGTAGAGTCCACCTAGCGATAATTAAGATGTAGTCTACTTGATTGCGAAAGCTATCAGTAGGGGAACGTCATGAACATATTATCTTACGTAATGATGACTTCTGGCTTACAAGTAATAAAGATTGTTATCAGAACTGAAGTAAATTTATTGTTCACCTATTCACTTCGTGACCTTAATCCATTTTTCCATTATTCTGATTCTCTAGCCATTCTTTTATTTTTTTTATTTAAGTCTGTAAGTATAGTTACTCTTTGCGTTAACAGTTTTTTACTGTCTCTTTCCAGTATTGCATAAAATTCTTCTTAATGTGTGTCATCAAACTCCGAAAATGAGTCGTTTACTTGCTCTGTATGTATTCATGTTAAAGAGTTGAGAGGGCGTAGTTCAATAACTACTGAACTCCCGCTGCTAACTTAATACCGCGTTGCTTACGCTTTTATTTTTCATGATAGCTACACCAGTTCTTGAGCATTTTAAATTTTATAAATAAGCATTATTATCTATAGAATCGTTGTATAAACGAGACTAACACACGTGAACATTGGTTTGCAAGGGGGTACGGCATGGGAATCCTCGGTACTTCTTAAAATAAAATTAGGCAGTGGCATATCTACGGGCAATGTCAAGGGATCAATTCCCTCTCCAAAGCTAGTAATTAGTTTTTCACTCAACACAGTCCAATATCTGAGCCTGCTGCATGTATCAAACTGCAACTGTCATACCGCTCAGAAATAGCTGTTGAAATAAAGGCATTAACAATATTTTGTAAATTTGTGAAAGTAAATCAAAGTTTCATTAATAATGACTATAAATTAAAATGTAGTAATTAACGTTGAATTCAAAAAACATATTACTGAATAGCTTCACGTAGCGGATTGTGTTAAACAAACGGGGACATGAATCTTCTAGATATGGTGTCGATTAGAGGATTTGAACCACAAAAGTATAACTAGTCTAAAATTTCCTAACTAAAGAGGACTCTCTGGGGTAACACGTTTTGTACTGAAGAATCCACTCTTCCATTTTTATTGTTGCCTAATACAAGACCTCACTTATAATTAAAAAAAAAATTGTTAGTTTTATTGTGTTTGATGCAGTTTCATGTGTTATTCCCTGATGGTAAATAATATACTACCTTCTCCCATGTATGTTTGTATCTTCGAATCGGTCCTCCTTTTTTATCTTTGCTTTATATCTCATCTACCTTCAACATTTGTTTTAGCTTTTGCCTGCTCGTTTTACATCTCGTCACGCCCATAATTTTGTATTGTCTTGAATTTTTCTTTCTGTTTTGTTAATTTACTTTCAATTATATAAAACTATTATTTATAGGAAAACAAATATTTAAAAATGTCATAGAAACAACAGTGTTTTTTAGACACATTAAAATACACATATCTTTTTCATCATATCTTTGTTTACAAATTTCCATGGCAACTAAATGTGCAATGTCATTATAGGCTAATTGAGATTTTAAAAAATACGAATTACGGTTTGCGAACACAATGAGAAAAAAATTATAAACAATGTGAGTGAAATATAGGTTTTCTGTTAGAGCATTCCATTACAAATTTATTCTAATTTCCTTACTTAATAAATACGCAAAATTAAAATTTGTTGGAAAGCACTTTTGACGTTTTCCCTCCGGTTACATCTTGCTTGCGACCGTTTGATAACTAATATGTCTCCTGAATATGTTACTTGCATATCGCACGGCAATGCGATAGTGGGGTTGCCACCTTTGGGCTTAACGTCCAGTCCGATTTCTGTAGGTTGTCTCCCATAAACTGACTATCTTATCATACTAAGGAGACCAAATTTCCCTGTACACAATAGTACAACCCATTAAATCCAACTTAATTTGCGCCTGTAATATTCCAAATATAAAACAGTCCAGAATCATTTCCCTTACGCCTCAACTTGGTACTGTTGGCTACTACTGATCTCCAAAGAATATTTATCGACTTTCCGGTCTAAATCTATACTGTTCAACATCAAAAGGGTAACCTCTTATAAGATATTGCACTTTACCCCGCAGAACCGTCTTGGCTTGAGAGAGGTGAAGGCTTCTTTGAAAGCTAGCATTACTTCATCCAACACTAAGAATATGAGGACCAGTGCCTAGTTAACCCGATACAACGAGTACCCAACCCATTTTTTTAATCAACGAGTAAAGAAACACGCTTGAAGTTCTTCATTGTCTATGGGTTTAAGAATTCCGACTTCTAAGGACGAAATCGCAGAGCAGTCGTCTTCACGAGGTCTCGGAAGCGTAATATATATCAATATACTCTTCACAAATACTGATCCCAAAATAAATCTCGATGTACGGAAGAAACTGAATGTTATGTGAATATTTGATAGGACTGCCCCATTATAGGCTAAAATGTTTGGAAATTTTAACAGAAACGATGACTAAAGCATTCTCAAACACCTATTGAACTATAAGCCGAAATCGACGGAGAGGTATGGGGCGTCCTAAGAAGCATTAGAATGACCATTTCTAGTCTATCTGCTTAGGCCCGGGACAAACCACTTTTGTATAACCCTTGCTGATGATGATGATGAGTAGTAGGCTACTTTTGACGTTTTCATTTATTTGCTTTTCCTCAAATTTATGGAGTGGTAAATGAGTTTAGTGAAGATATCCAATATGGTTCTTATTAATATACCGTATTAATAAAAAACAGTTACTGAAATGTTGTCCTTGATTTGATGAATTATTAGAAAGCTAAATTAAGTGTAGAGAGAACATTTCAATTTAGATCATTACAAGCAGAGTACATAATTATATCAATTTTAAACAAAAATATTTATTTTGAGAAAGGAATCAATGATAAACTTTGTGATTAAAAAGAATTATAAACGAAAAATTTTGAAATTCAAAACTCTAATAAAATGAAGATCCAAAATTTCAAAATAAAGGTAGCTAATTAAACGTTTAACTGATTGAATAAATCAGCATTTTTTAACTATTTGAGAATTATAAAATGTTAATAATTACGATAATTTGGTTAATCAGTAGCGTTAATCTTTTGAAATTTAAAAATCTTATGGGCACAGTCAAGTTAGAATTTTAAAGCCTACGAGTGGTGTTACAGGTAATAATAAGAAAACAACAGGGTAAAAACCTTTTTCAATTATAAAATCATAAGGCTGAAAAAATAAGTTATGCAGATACAAATGTCTTGATAGTGATCTGCATCAAAGTAGAGCATCAGTATCATAATAAATTGGGATCGAGAGTCATTCGGATACAAGAATAATTGGATGTCCAAACGGACATAAAATTTGTAATAAAATATATTAAAAACTGAGGTTGGCTTCATACACTGTTCAGATATATACTTCAGTAGTGTCAATACTGTCAAATACTGATTTACGGTTTCTTTAATATACGTTTTCAGTACACTTATCACACTCTACACAAAAAGTACAAGTCGTAATAAAATGCTCAGTGTAAAACCGGAATGTTTTAAAAATGTATTTATAACTTTTAATGTTGGAACATAACAAGCACAGTAACAAATTGTTACAAAATACTGTATAAAGTTATAATAAGCTAACAGTTCTGGTATTTATTTGGTGCTAATTCTGTGCATGCTACATATTTTGTAATAAAACATTTTGGACATATATTATTAGAGGGAACAGCTACGTAATTAGATCTACACAAAATTACAATCTAATCCCAAACAAAGACATAACTATCAATTGCAGTACTTTCATTGCCAAATCGGTATGTAAAAAAGATCGTTGTGTATGTCTAAAGAGTTAAAAATCTAATACACCCTCGATCAAAAGGATGTGAGTCGTCATCAGTGGTTATTAATTTATATGTGTAGGTCGTTTTTATCATGTTTCTGTAGATTAATAAACAACGACTATACCGGCAGCAAAATGACGACGACACGATAGGCCGATTCACTTCAAGCTGCGTTTCATGAATACTAATTGTGACTACATAGCGTCAACGTGCACTCAATACGGTAATCTAATCTTACTAAAGGTCTAATCTGATTGGTGCACAGATATAGTGTCGGAAAGTGCTGCGTAATTAAATACAAGTTATTACATGAAAGGCTTTTGATTGTCATGGTTCTGCTCAAACGAGTACTACAGCCACATCTAGTGAATGCACAGTATTGATTTTACTTCCATGTTCCTTAAGGAAATGGAAGTATGATGATGGCAAAAAAAATCGTGTTCGAGATTATTGCAGATTCTGATTGTACTACACTCAAAACTTGAAAAAGTCATTTTTCGAAAAGTGTGTGTGTGTGTGTGTGTGTGTGTGTGTGTGTGTGTGTGTGTGTGTGTGTGTGTAGATTTTCTTCTATGGCAAACGATAACAGCCGCAAATTCAAACAATCAAATAATTTTTGCATACAGTCTTTATTTGTAGAGTACTCAAGACCTATTGTTTTTGGTGAAGATCAGTTAAGGGAAAGGGATAGTTTACCTGCAAATTTTTTTTTTAATCAAGGGTAATTTTTTTCTATGGCAAACGATAACAGCCGCAAATTCAAACAGAATCAAATAATCTTAGTACGTAGGCTTTCACGGCCGGTGTCATTATGATTATCTTCTAAAACTTCCGGGCTGAAAGGCCGTGGTCGAGTGCTTGAAATACTGCTAAACGTTTCGGCCGCACCACCGGTGGCTATCTTCAGTAGCGAAATAATCGTGTTCGAATAGATGATACGCAGAACACGTCTCCCAATGAACTGGGAACAAGAACAAGTTGCTTGTTCCCAGTTCATTGGGAGACGTGTTCGGCGTATCATCTATTCGAACACGATTATTTCGCTACTGAAGATGGCCACCGGTGGTGCGGCCGAAACGTTTAGCAGTATTTCAAGCACTCGACCACGGCCTTTCAGCCCCGAAGTTTTAGAAGATAATCAGAATCAAATAATGTTTTGCATACAGCCCTTATTTGTAGAGTACGCAAGACCTTTTGTGTTTGGTGAAGATCGGTTAAGGGAAAGGGATAGTTTACCTGCAACGTTTTATGTTGTAACAAGGGTATTTTTTATGACGAATGATAACTACCGTAAATTCAATCAGAATCAAATAATGTTTTGCACACCTTCCTGAACTATAGATATCTCAATGCCTGTTGATTTTTGTGAAGATCGGTTAAGGGAAAGGAGTAGTTTACCTGCAACATTTTATGTTTTAACAACGGTAATTTTTTCTATGACGAACGATAACTGCCGCACATTCAAACAGAATCAAATATTTTTTTGCATACGTTCATCGATTATAAAAGACTGATTTTCGTGAAGATCGGTTAAGGAAAAGGGGTAGTTTACCTGTCACAATTTTATGTTTTAACAAGAGTAATTGTTTCTATGACGAACGATAACTGCCGCATATTTAAACAGAATCAAATATTTTTGTGCATACCTTCCTCAATTGTAGATAAATCTATGTCTGATGATTTTGTTGAAGATCAGTTATGGGAAAGGGGTTGTTTACCAGCAACATTTTATGTTGTAACAAGAGAACGTTTTCCATGAAGAACGATAACTGCCGCAAATTCAAACAGAATCAAATGATTTTTTACATATGTGCCTAATTTGTAGAGGACTCATGGCCTATTGATTTTGGTGAATATCGGTTAAGGGAAAGGGGTAGTTTACCTGCCACTTTTAATGTTTTAACAAGATTGTTTCTATGACGAACGATAACTGCCGCACATTGAAACAGAATCAAATAATGTTTTACATGCATCCCTAAATTATAGAGTACTCAAGGCCTGTTGATTTTTGTGAAGATCGGTTAAGGGGAAAGGGGTAGTTTACATGCAACATTTTATGTTGTAACAAGAGAAATTTTTTCATGACGAACGATAACTGCCGTAAATTCAAACAGAATCAAATAATATTTTACGTATGTCCCTGAGTTGTAGAGGACTCAAGGCCTATTGATTTTGGTGAAGATCGGTTAGGGGGAAAGGGTAACTACCAGAAACATTTTTTGTTGTAATAAGAGTAAAGTACTTAAGTTTGAAAAATAAAGTATCCTGATAAGATCTTAATAATCCACTGTAGAAACGTAGATGAAATATCTATAAATGATGAGGCTAGTTGAACGGGGTGGGGATAATTTTTTATATATGTACTACGTTATCGGCAACAAAGAAGTAGTTTGTTGTTAAAATTCCTTCCCGTCCTGTTTGGCCGTAGACCAAAGTTTTCTGCAAAACCAGACGTTTCGGCAGTGCCATCGACTACCAACATCAGTGAAAATAGAGTGCGATAACGTGAGGTAGTATGCGTTAGTGACCACAGTACTGTGGTTAAGGCTGAAGCAATAAGTGGAAAGAAGTAGTTTCTATGGAAACATTTCATTTCGTAAATGATTTTATATATAAAACTTAGAACATAGAAGTCATGTATGGTTCTCCATACCGATATTTTTGAGAACGTAAACAAATTGGCATTCATACACAGACTGTAATGCCCTTATTTTTCAAAAGAACAATATTGACAACTACTCGAACCGTTTTAAAAACTTCCTCGCGAGTGTTCTTTTTTTGAAGGAATTAAATACAAAATGTTAGCGAATGTTTTAACTTGATTATAGATAGTATGAACTGAATGACAAGGAACCTACAAATTGTATAAAACATTTTGATTATTTACTTACCATCTAGTAATACCAGGTCTAAAAAGCTTCATTATTTGTAATAGGAATTATGTTCCTTCTTTAATAGTGACACACTGGACTGGATTACTAGTGATTTGACCTGAACTGTAAATTTTAAAATGTGAGTTGTCGTTATTTAAAGCGTATCAGAGAAGAACACATGACAGTAAATTCTTGTGAATCAAAGGCACTTTCAATCTTAATTTAAATTAGAACTTTGTAGTTCATACTTAATACAAATACAAATACATTAAAAAACGTAATCGAATTTAAGTATCTTATTTTAACAGCTGAATAAAGTAAATACATTTCGTTTAACGCTACGGTATTCTATTCAATATGTTTCCCACAATAACCAATGTCTAAAAAAGGTTGTATCTATAAAATATCCACGATTGGAATTTTCAACATCAGACTGTCGAAATCTCATGAGTTAATAATATGTGTGCATGCGTGCGGGTGCGAGTGTTTGTATTCGCGCGTTTATGCCACGTCATAAAATTAATAGCAAGAATACAATACTGTTTTAATTGCTATGCTTAAAGCATTTTAAACTAATAAACACTAAATTATGAGAACATTACTTTTGTTCTTATAAAACTTACGTGAAAACTGAAATATTTCTAGAGTATGTGTGTAAATATCTAATAAAGTAGGAGTATTAATGTAAATACTTGTTAGACTGTTACGTATAATTTACGTATAGGTTTATCAGAAAATGTAAATAAATGATCTAAAATGGACATTATTATTTTAAAATTTCACTCGTTTCTACGAGAATATAAAGCATGGCTTCTTTCTTTCATCAACCTGTCTGGTGTTTATAATCACGTAACAGTTAGTTATGACTACTTATGCAAGATAGCACGCTGAGAGAATACGAGTTTGTTTATTTTAACAGGATTGCGTATTATGTCTTCAACTGCCTCGTGTGCGTATACACAAGACAGCTGATGTCTGTTATTAGCTAGTTCTCCTTGATAGTACCACAGCTGACAACAATTTATTGCTGCATACCTTCATAAACAATTTTGTTAGTCATCAATACCAAAACGTTTACACATGACAATTTTATTGTAGTAAGCAATTGTTACTTTCGGGACAAAAATCTCGTAACAAATAGAATTTACGTAAGAATGTATGCAACTATTTCTTCAGGTTACAAATAAAACTTTTCTGTGAGAGGTTACTGTCTATTATGAAGCCAAGATATTTCATTTGTTTAGTTTGTTCAGTCACCAAGCAGCTACACATGTTTGACATGATGATTCATAAAAAACATTATGAAAATTCAACCTTGTCTCTCAAAAAGAAAATCATATATTTTTTCACGTAAAACCATACTGTATTTTACTAAATCAATACTGTAATAAATCTAATTCGACAATCATTTAAATGGGAAATAAACAAATACATACAATAGTTATTTATTTTTAATTTACTGTTTTAATAAACGTCATGCCATGGCTGACACCTCTCTGAAGAGTGCTCAGCGGGGAAAAGTTGGGACAGGACTACTTGCCCAAACTTACAGTCTAGTGTAAACGGAGTTTCATACATCTGTCGGAATAAATTACGATAATAGCTCGCGCAAGCACGTAGTGAACACTTGGACTATCTCTCGCGGTAGAAACTACGGCTTAGTGCAAACGCCTACTGGACACTGCTTGCGTATTTCCGTCGAAATTTTCTCGCAGTGTAAACGTAGCAGAGTCGCATATTCATTCACTAGCCTCTCCCCCTCCTCAGGCGTAACGCTTCTCGGTAGGAACGCTAATGCACGTACTACGCGTTCTATTTTCTCTATCTCTCTGCCTGCTCTCTCTCACTCTCTCTCTCTCTTTCTCTCCCCCGTCTCACTCTAATAGAAATTAAATTGCAAATGACAATCAAATTTTTAATATTTTTACCCTGTCACCAACCCCTCTCACTCACTCTTTCCCACACCATGTATCCTTTTGTTTTACCTCTCTCTAACCCTTCGACAGAAAGGTATAACTTTCTAATATAAGTGTTATTCTCTCTCTCTCTCTCTCTCTCTCTCTCTCTCTCTCTCTCTCTCTCTCTCTCTCTCTCTCTCTCTCTCTCTCTCTCTCTCTCTCTCTCTCTCTCTCTCACACACACACACACACACACACACACACACACACACACACACACACACACACACACAGTTTCTCTTTCTTCACACAAAAATTAAACTGTTGTGATGAATCAAATTTTTAACGTTTTTGTCCCGAACACTTTTTCTCTGTTGATTCAAAACTTAAACTATTGTAAAGCACATATCAAACGGTTTATAAAGAGAATAAAATCAAAAGTGCGGTAGGTAGGAGAAAGTAAAATGAGGTTAAGTGGGAAAATGAACTGATAAGTGAACATGAGAATATCAGAAAAACGAAGCGAATCATTGAAAAAGGACATAATCTTTGACCCACTTAGCACAGTCTGAAACAGGCTTGGATTGCGTTTGTCATTTGACCTGTGCGTTTATGCTATGACAGTGTTGCCAAATCTACGGATTCCATCATGATTGCAAACTAAATGAAAAAAAGGCGCGCAGAGTGTATACAGACGATGGTAGTACTACGTGGTGGACAAACCATGAACTACATATTGAATATCAATTTTCAAAAGTCAGTCAATTTGGCACCCGCAGATAAATCTTTAAAAATTCGTGGTGCCAAAATAATGAGTTGAAAGTTAAAAAAATTAAGATGTTTCATTAACAATGTGCTCATAAAGGATTTTTGTGGAACTTATAAACTTTTATTCCACAGAACACATTTTCTATAAGGGATTACATTTTAGCGTCCGATATACGGACGTCAAAATCTAACAGACGCCACTACGATGATAAAATTTGTTAAGACGGACGCACAAATGTTCATAAAACATATATATATATATATATATATATATATATTGTAACGATCTAGAAGACTCGGTCATATCTGTAAAATGTGTACACTTGTTTTTTATGTGTAGAAGTGTTAAAGTGGTGTGTTCGCCTCACATGGGTCGTTACAATAATGGTTGTCACTACTGAAGTCTGTAGCGTGGTCTAAATTATCAGTACAACCTACCTGTTTATTCATAGGGGTTGCGAATCCCGGGTGGCGCCAAATTGTTTACTTTAAAACAATTAAATTTGTGATATTATAAGTTAAATAAGTGTTGTCAGCGTTGACGGCTGAAGTGTTCAAATAATTCCGCCGCTATGCAGTTTGTCGTATTGTCCACTCGTGAAGAGCGCTAGTTGTTTGATCGGTAGACATTGCTAACACACACATATATCATACAACGTCCTACGAAATAAAACGATGGTAATACTCTGTACTGTAATTTTAATGCAAATTTGGTCATTAATCAATATGACAAAAGTATTATAATGATTTTTTAACAAATTGCTCCGGCTTAGAACATGAAACAAATCTCTAGGTTGGCGAAATTGATTTTGAAATGAGTTACATTAATGCCGAGATGGCGTCTGTTTACACACGATATATTAGTTTGTTCCAAAATCTGGGTTCTTTGGATTATAAATAAAACATAAAAGCTGGTTACATTAAAAAAGTACACTACCATACCTTATACGTACTTAAATAGTATAAAGTGTTTTTACAAATTGTTCGGTAGTGTCGTATTAGTTGTTACAAGTTTCGCACTCTAATGCGAGGTTATATCTTAATTAACAATTGTTTTACGTAAGTTGATTATGATTCAAACCCTTGAAAGAAAATTAATTTTGTTTAATAGTGAGAAATTTTGATTGTTTTGAGAAATATTTAAAGTGATTTGGTTTCTGGGATAATTGAATTTAGTTGATACTTATCAGTTCAGACGGTGGTGATATGTTGTCGTCTGGGGTAATGGAAATTCATCAATTTTGGGGCTGATTTAGGCTTCTGGCTTCTTCTTCTTCTATCTCGTCTTGGGAATTTCGGCTATTTAATTTCTTTTATTTGGTTCCAGGACATCTGTTAATATTTGAAGCTCTTCATTGACTCGTCAATGGTTCATACTGTCGTCTTCTAAACGTCTTTTGAACTTGTTAAGGTAAAATTTTGGTCATCTCAATCTTGCGTACCTCTTACCCACGCGTCATTTTTCAGAGTGTATATTTTTAACGGAAAATTAGTATTCAACGGCCCGTTTCTATGGTAACAGAAACCCTTTGATTGGTTAAGGCCTCGATTAAAAGCATTGTTAAGAGATTTGAAATTTTTATTCAAATTTATTATATATTTTCTGACTGATTTTATTCTTCTGTCATCCCTTCTGGGTAATAAATAATATCACTATTGTCTTTATTTCCTTTCAAAGTTTAAAACAATACCTCATAAGGTCATATTCTATTATACATTAACTTTATTATATTTTCTAATTATTTTGACATTTGATAAATTACATATCTCCTTTAATTTAAACCTTTATAATAACATTTCTCTTTTAAAATGATTTACACATAATTACTGGCTATTTACTTGCCTTAGATTTGTAAATTTCCTTGTGAATTTGTTACAATTGATATTTGTGTGTGTCTGACAGTTAGACATTTCCATAGGCATAAGTAGCCATGATGGTATTTTACTTATTTCATTTAAATTACATTTTAATTCAGCCTGATGGGCTTCACTTTGTTATTATAATTGTTTGTGTTGCGTTTTGATTCTGTTTGTGTTCTGATTATATATCAATATAGTTTTCACTATCCATATTTAAAATATAACAATTACGCTTATGGACTGCAAGTTTCTTTCAGCCATATCCTATTCATAACATTAAAACGAACAATTCTTTATAAGTTATTATTTACTGTTGGTTTAACATTCATTTCATTCTTTTGCTATTACTTTGAGTGAGAAACATCATCACTTCTTTCAAACTTATTAAATTTATTTTCCCTTCTAACATGGGGTGTTTTTTAATTATATACTTAAATTCTTATTTCATTACTACTCCTTTCCTCCATTCCATGTTAACACAAACTGTTTTTACATGGGCTTTCTCCCTGAATAATTTTACATCCTTTACTTATCTCTATTTTAAATACTATTTCTAACTATCCTTAATTATATACTTTTCCATAAGCTCACTTAAATCATTTATTGGTTTATCAATGATTTATTAAGTGTTTTCTTATCTATTAATACTTTTTATTATTTATAATATCTTTTTCCACATATCACTTTCACCTTTAACTAACTGGTGTTTATCACTGATACACTCACTATCTTGGGGTATTTACACATACACTATTGCACTTTTTTCACTGTTTATATTAAGTGTTACTTAGTGGGTAATCCCTATAATTATTTCTCTTTCTATTTCTCACTATTTCTTTCATTATAACATGATACTTATTATTAACGACATTTTGTTATATCTTTCACTACATCTAACTTTAATAATTGGGTTAGTGTACTTTTCTTTAATAAGTTATTTTTTACTGTTTTTTGTTTAAAACGGGTATATAAATTATCTCATTTACAATAATATTTATTTCTATTAGTGGATAATTATTGGGGTTTATTTACAATATGCTACCTTTGAGTATACAATTTCTCCCTTTTATATGTGGTGTCTCTTGTTATTTCTTGGTTTCACTTCGTTTCCACTTCCTTCTTCCTCTTCTTCTTCTTATTCTCCATCTTCAATTGTCTTCATTTTGACTCGGTTCTCCTCTTCTCGTCTGGTTTAATTTCATTTAGTTGTAGGAATTCATTCACTTCCTTTATTTGTCCTTATTCTTCTTTGGTTCTGGTTTCTTTCCTTCTTTTGTTAAGTCGTATTTGTTTGGTTAATCACTTTTTTCTTTGTGTATTTTTCGTGGTTCCCTTCTTCTTTTGTTAGTTGTTGTTGGGTCAATCACTTGGGTTGGGTAATGTCGTCGTTCGTCGTATCATAGTTTTTATATTTTATTTATTTTTAATTATTTTATTTGATATGAAGTATTTTTACATTTATAAATAGTTTTTATCCCTGGTACTGTGGTGGCTTATTTGTGTTGTAACATAATGCCTCTCCTTCAAAATTGATCATTTTAATAAAACACTAGCATAGTTTTTTATGAAATTATCAGTTATATATAATCTTTTTCCTTTTCTCTCTTGTTTGTTTCTCCATTCTTTATATCTCTTCTTACTTAATTCATTCCATTTTATTTGGATCTGTTTTTATTTATTTCCATTGCTGCATTTTCCCTTATACACAATTTTTTCCCTAACTTTTAGTAGCTGGTTTCTCCCATTACTACTCATTTTTTCTGAGACCAGAGGAACATCATCTCTGCTCAGTTTATTTGGATTGCTGGACTTTTCAACAGTCAATCTTAAATACCTTTTTTGTCAACTTGTGACTTGAATTAATAATAATAATATATTTTGGGATTGTCCACCTTGTGGTTCGTTTTTAGATCACTTTGGCCTTTTACTCATTCTTCCTTCCGCTGTACCTTTGCTATATACTATCATTTGCTCATACAGTTGATTGTTTTTTATTTATTTATTCATATGTTAATTTCATCATATCTAACTTTTCATTATTTTGTTTTCCTATTCTTATTGTGATCATTTTAATTACCTTAGACATCTTTTTACTTTTTCTTGGTTATTTAGCAATATTCTGCTTTAGCCATATCTTGTATATTTGTTTTATACATAACTTCTCATTTTCCATGCACCAGTTCAGATTTTTTTTTTTTTCTTTGAATACATTTGATTCATTATAATTTCAGGTATTTATCTTAGCAATTTTAGCTTGATTTTATTTTTTAGTTTATTTTAATTTGTATTAACTATCATTTTTGATAATTTTTTGTAAGTTAGTTCTCTTACTTTATAGGAATGTTTGTAGCTTATTCCTTTTTAGTTACCTTTTGTTTAATTATTATCGTAAGTTTGTGATTCTTACTTTTATATATAGGAATTTGTGTAACTTATTCCTTATTATCTCACTTTTGTATTTTATACTTCATATATCAACCTTTTAATAGACTGTAAGTTGATTTAACTTGATAGGAATTTGTGTAAATTATTCCTTTGTTTTTATATTTTTATTCATTTATATTATTTTTTCCATTCCGCATATATTATCTAAATAATGTAGTAAGTTGCTCTTACAAACTTTTTGAATTTTGAAATATATTATTTCATTTCTATTCTTCTTCATAAAACTTTTTTATTGAAGCTTGGTTGTAAACTCCCTTTATTTTTCTTGTGTTTACATTGCTTATTTGGTAAGTATTATTACCATTATCCTTTGTGATAACGTACGGTCATATATTGGGTTATACATATTACTATTCATATTACTATATGAATACACCGGACCTTATTACTATGATTACTATACACTGGTCCTTGTTATTTATACTTTTGTAAGTTGACTTCTCCTTTTCTTTCCTTGTTATTGCCTTCTCTTGTATATTTCACTCTTTGTTGGCTTTCTCCTCTACTCCTTCAAACGTCAGATGTACAACATTTATTTTGGATGATTTTTAAATTTATTTATTGATTATGGTTTATTTTTTCTTATTTAATTCGTCTTAGTCGTCATTTCTTGTCTTGGTGATTTTTATTGGTCTAATTTAACTTTAATACTTCTTTCTGTTCCATTGGGTTGCTTGGTCAGTAATTCGAAGATCAGTCCCTTTTCTTGGTGTGTGGTATCTGCGCTTAGTTTACCCATGGTCCATCAGTTCTTCTGCACTTGTGGTTTGGATAATCTGGGTGTGTATAACTATTTCCTTACTGGTGAAATAGGTATCTTCTATCTTGTACCACAATTCTTCTAATATCATACGCTCATTTGTATCCATGGTTCCATCGTTCACTTTGTGATGCGGTTTATCAATCAAAGGAGTTAATGGTACCTCCCTCATTAATGTTATCATTGATTTTTTATTTTGCATTTCCAATGCTGGTAGATTCCTGTGTTTCAGAAACCTTTGTAATTTGTGACACACTATTCTGTTGTGGGTCTTTTCTATTCCTTGTATCTGCCATTTACGTATCGTTTTGCTGAAGTTTTCCCCCGCTAGTTTGTTGTGGATTCCCTCTATAATTGCTGTTGAGGTCCTCCTACAATCTTTATACTTCATTAATTTGCTTTGGTAGGTAAGGGGCAAATTAAACACATCAATGAGTCCGTTCTCCATCATCTCCACTTCTTCTCTTGTTTTGATTAGTTTCTTTTTATATATCTTTCCCATTTCCTCTGTTTTCTTAATCTTCTTGATGATTCGATTCTTCTTCACTCTTCTACTATTGGTTTTTATGTGCTTAATTTTCTTGGTGCCATTGTTATCTTTATTTTCAGAAAACAATACACTTGTTTCTTCTACAATTTCCATCTCCTTACTACCTTCAGCAGTGGTGTCTGGTGTTTCATTCAATAGTTTAAAATCACTATCTAAGGTTTCCTGAAGTTGATCTACTGGGTAACTTGTTTCCTCCCATCTCTTGTTCATCTCCAATTTCGTCTGTTTGATTTCTTCTTTGTTCTCTATTTCCTCTTCCTTCTCTTCGATTTCCTCATTCACCGGTTCACTGTTCTTGTTCCACGTTTCTTGGATATCTTCCGAAATGCGGTCCAGCGTTTCATGCAATGGTTTGAAACTACTATTTATTGTCTCTCTTAACTCTCGGAAACTCTTATCGAATATTTCGTTTAACAATTCCCTGTCTTCCTTTCCTTGTTCTTTCGCTTCTTCCTTGTCCTGTCTTCTTTGTTCCTTCTCTTCTCCTTGTTTCCTAAAATGCTCATTATCTTCTTCCCTCTGCTTCTTAACATCTTCATCCATTTTTCTATTAAGTTCAACCATTAAATCCATTACGTCTTGCAGGGTCACTTTCTGTGGTTGTCCTGGCATTTTCTTCTGTTGTTTCACTTTGACTACTTCTTTTTTTATTTGAGTTTTTGGTTTTGGCATTTCCGTGAATTCTTCTACTTGATTATGTACCTTCCTCCAATTACAAATATCTTCTCTGGATATTTCGAACATAACCCTTATCCATTCTCTTAATTCTGTGTTTTCTGTTTGTATTTGATGTTCCGGTTGTCTTATAGATTGTCTCCATTGGTCATATTCCTCCTGCGTAAATTCCTCTGTCACCTGTGCGTATACTCCCGTTCTTTCGTTTTTCATTGTCACTCCATCTATCCCAATCTTCTTCGGTCATTCTTCTCACATTGTTATCACGTTTTTCGTGGGCTTTTCCGATAGTCTCTTCTTCATTATACTTGGTGTCCAGCTTCCACATTTCATCATAAATGTCTCTCAGTGACATCTTGTCGTTTGGTGATCCCACAGCATTCGCGCGACTCATTTGTGCTCTTTCATGATCCGTGGTATTCTTCTTGATGTACTCCATTTCCTTACTGAACTTTTTAAATAACTTTGTCATCCACTCTGCATACCTCCATTGTTTCTGTTGTTTGAGCATTTTCGTTTGTTGTTGTAGCCTATCTTTTCGTTTCATCTTTTTTCGTCTTTATATTGTAACCTTATTATGTCTATTCATAACCGCCACTAGTCGTCCTTTCCTAGCCTCACTATGTTGGTCGCCAATCTGTAACTACTCGTTCTTGTCGTATCTGTAAAACGTGTACACTTGTTTTTTATGTGTAGAAGTGTTAAAGTGGTGTGTTCGCCTCACACGGGTCGTTACAATAATGGTTGTCACTACTGAAGTCTGTAGCGTGGTCTAAATTATCAGTACAACCTACCTGTTTATTCATAGGGGTTGCGAATCCCGGGTGGCGCCAAATTGTTTACTTTAAAACAATTAAATTTGTGATATTATAAGTTAAATAAGTGTTGTCAGCGTTGACGGCTGAAGTGTTCAAATAATTCCGCCGCTGTGCAGTTTGTCGTATTGTCCACTCGTGAAGAGCGCTAGTTGTTTGATCGGTAGACATTGCTAACACACATATATCATACAACGTCCTACGAAATAAAACGATGGTAATACTCTGTACTGTAATTTTAATGCAAATTTGGTCATTAATCAATATGACAAAAGTATTATAATGATTTTTTAACAAATTGCTCCGGCTTAGAACATGAAACAAATCTCTAGGTTGGCGAAATTGATTTTGAAATGAGTTACATTAATGCCGAGATGGCGTCTGTTTACACACGATATATTAGTTTGTTCCAAAATCTGGGTTCTTTGGATTATAAATAAAACATAAAAGCTGGTTACATTAAAAAAGTACACTACCATACCTTATACGTACTTAAATAGTATAAAGTGTTTTTACAAATTGTTCGGTAGTGTCGTATTAGTTGTTACAAGTTTCGCACTCTAATGCGAGGTTATATCTTAATTAACAATTGTTTTACGTAAGTTGATTATGATTCAAACCCTTGAAAGAAAATTAATTTTGTTTAATAGTGAGAAATTTTGATTGTTTTGAGAAATATTTAAAGTGATTTGGTTTCTGGGATAATTGAATTTAGTTGATACTTATCAGTTCAGACGGTGGTGATATGTTGTCGTCTGGGGTAATGGAAATTCATCAATTTTGGGGCTGATTTAGGCTTCTGGCTTCTTCTTCTTCTATCTCGTCTTGGGAATTTCGGCTATTTAATTTCTTTTATTTGGTTCCAGGACATCTGTTAATATTTGAAGCTCTTCATTGACTCGTCAATGGTTCATACTGTCGTCTTCTAAACGTCTTTTGAACTTGTTAAGGTAAAATTTTGGTCATCTCAATCTTGCGTACCTCTTACCCACGCGTCATTTTTCAGAGTGTATATTTTTAACGGAAAATTAGTATTCAACGGCCCGTTTCTATGGTAACAGAAACCCTTTGATTGGTTAAGGCCTCGATTAAAAGCATTGTTAAGAGATTTGAAATTTTTATTCAAATTTATTATATATTTTCTGACTGATTTTATTCTTCTGTCATCCCTTCTGGGTAATAAATAATATCACTATTGTCTTTATTTCCTTTCAAAGTTTAAAACAATACCTCATAAGGTCATATTCTATTATACATTAACTTTATTATATTTTCTAATTATTTTGACATTTGATAAATTACATATCTCCTTTAATTTAAACCTTTATAATAACATTTCTCTTTTAAAATGATTTACACATAATTACTGGCTATTTACTTGCCTTAGATTTGTAAATTTCCTTGTGAATTTGTTACAATTGATATTTGTGTGTGTCTGACAGTTAGACATTTCCATAGGCATAAGTAGCCATGATGGTATTTTACTTATTTCATTTAAATTACATTTTAATTCAGCCTGATGGGCTTCACTTTGTTATTATAATTGTTTGTGTTGCGTTTTGATTCTGTTTGTGTTCTGATTACATATCAATATAGTTTTCACTATCCATATTTAAAATATAACAATTACGCTTATGGACTGCAAGTTTCTTTCAGCCATATCCTATTCATAACATTAAAACGAACAATTCTTTATAAGTTATTATTTACTGTTGGTTTAACATTCATTTCATTCTTTTGCTATTACTTTGAGTGAGAAACATCATCACTTCTTTCAAACTTATTAAATTTATTTTCCCTTCTAACATGGGGTGTTTTTTAATTATATACTTAAATTCTTATTTCATTACTACTCCTTTCCTCCATTCCATGTTAACACAAACTGTTTTTACATGGGCTTTCTCCCTGAATAATTTTACATCCTTTACTTATCTCTATTTTAAATACTATTTCTAACTATCCTTAATTATATACTTTTCCATAAGCTCACTTAAATCATTTATTGGTTTATCAATGATTTATTAAGTGTTTTCTTATCTATTAATACTTTTTATTATTTATAATATCTTTTTCCACATATCACTTTCACCTTTAACTAACTGGTGTTTATCACTGATACACTCACCATCTTGGGGTATTTACACATACACTATTGCACTTTTTTCACTGTTTATATTAAGTGTTACTTAGTGGGTAATCCCTATAATTATTTCTCTTTCTATTTCTCACTATTTCTTTCATTATAACATGATACTTATTATTAACGACATTTTGTTATATCTTTCACTACATCTAACTTTAATAATTGGGTTAGTGTACTTTTCTTTAATAAGTTATTTTTTACTGTTTTTTGTTTAAAACGGGTATATAAATTATCTCATTTACAATAATATTTATTTCTATTAGTGGATAATTATTGGGGTTTATTTACAATATGCTATCTTTGAGTATACAATTTCTCCCTTTTATATGTGGTGTCTCTTGTTATTTCTTGGTTTCACTTCGTTTCCACTTCCTTCTTCCTCTTCTTCTTCTTATTCTCCATCTTCAATTGTCTTCATTTTGACTCGGTTCTCCTCTTCTCGTCTGGTTTAATTTCATTTAGTTGTAGGAATTCATTCACTTCCTTTATTTGTCCTTATTCTTCTTTGGTTCTGGTTTCTTTCCTTCTTTTGTTAAGTCGTATTTGTTTGGTTAATCACTTTTTTCTTTGTGTATTTTTCGTGGTTCCCTTCTTCTTTTGTTAGTTGTTGTTGGGTCAATCACTTGGGTTGGGTAATGTCGTCGTTCGTCGTATCATAGTTTTTATATTTTATTTATTTTTAATTATTTTATTTGATATGAAGTATTTTTACATTTATAAATAGTTTTTATCCCTGGTACTGTGGTGGCTTATTTGTGTTGTAACATAATGCCTCTCCTTCAAAATTGATCATTTTAATAAAACACTAGCATAGTTTTTTATGAAATTATCAGTTATATATAATCTTTTTCCTTTTCTCTCTTGTTTGTTTCTCCATTCTTTATATCTCTTCTTACTTAATTCATTCCATTTTACTTGGATCTGTTTTTATTTATTTCCATTGCTGCATTTTCCCTTATACACAATTTTTTCCCTAACTTTTAGTAGCTGGTTTCTCCCATTACTACTCATTTTTTCTGAGACCAGAGGAACATCATCTCTGCTCAGTTTATTTGGATTGCTGGACTTTTCAACAGTCAATCTTAAATACCTTTTTTGTCAACTTGTGACTTGAATTAATAATAATAATATATTTTGGGATTGTCCACCTTGTGGTTCGTTTTTAGATCACTTTGGCCTTTTACTCATTCTTCCTTCTGCTGTACCTTTGCTATATACTATCATTTGCTCATACAGTTGATTGTTTTTTATTTATTTATTCATATGTTAATTTCATCATATCTAACTTTTCATTATTTTGTTTTCCTATTCTTATTGTGATCATTTTAATTACCTTAGACATCTTTTTACTTTTTCTTGGTTATTTAGCAATATTCTGCTTTAGCCATATCTTGTATATTTGTTTTATACATAACTTCTCATTTTCCATGTACCAGTTCAGATTTTTTTTTTTTTTTCTTTGAATACATTTGATTCATTATAATTTCAGGTATTTATCTTAGCAATTTTAGCTTGATTTTATTTTTTAGTTTATTTTAATTTGTATTAACTATCATTTTTGATAATTTTTTGTAAGTTAGTTCTCTTACTTTATAGGAATGTTTGTAGCTTATTCCTTTTTAGTTACCTTTTGTTTAATTATTATCGTAAGTTTGTGATTCTTACTTTTATATATAGGAATTTGTATAACTTATTCCTTATTATCTCACTTTTGTATTTTATACTTCATATATCAACCTTTTAATAGACTGTAAGTTGATTTAACTTGATAGGAATTTGTGTAAATTATTCCTTTGTTTTTATATTTTTATTCATTTATATTATTTTTTCCATTCCGCATATATTATCTAAATAATGTAGTAAGTTGCTCTTACAAACTTTTTGAATTTTGAAATATATTTATTTCATTTCTATTCTTCTTCATAAAACTTTTTTATTGAAGCTTGGTTGTAAACTCCCTTTATTTTTCTTGTGTTTACATTGCTTATTTGGTAAGTATTATTACCATTATCCTTTGTGATAACGTACGGTCATATATTGGGTTATACATATTACTATTCATATTACTATATGAATACACCGGACCTTATTACTATGATTACTATACACTGGTCCTTGTTATTTATACTTTTGTAAGTTGACTTCTCCTTTTCTTTCCTTGTTATTGCCTTCTCTTGTATATTTCACTCTTTGTTGGCTTTCTCCTCTACTCCTTCAAACGTCAGATGTACAACATTTATTTTGGATGATTTTTAAATTTATTTATTGATTATGGTTTATTTTTTCTTATTTAATTCGTCTTAGTCGTTGTCATTTCTTGTCTTGGTGATTTTTATTGGTCTAATTTAACTTTAATACTTCTTTCTGTTCCATTGGGTTGCTTGGTCAGTAATTCGAAGATCAGTCCCTTTTCTTGGTGTGTGGTATCTGCGCTTAGTTTACCCATGGTCCATCAGTTCTTCTGCACTTGTGGTTTGGATAATCTGGGTGTGTATAACTATTTCCTTACTGGTGAAATAGGTATCTTCTATCTTGTACCACAATTCTTCTAATATCATACGCTCATTTGTATCCATGGTTCCATCGTTCACTTTGTGATGCGGTTTATCAATCAAATGAGTTAATGGTACCTCCCTCATTAATGTTATCATTGATTTTTTATTTTGCATTTCCAATGCTGGTAGATTCCTGTGTTTCAGAAACCTTTGTAATTTGTGACACACTATTCTGTTGTGGGTCTTTTCTATTCCTTGTATCTGCCATTTACGTATCGTTTTGCTGAAGTTTTCCCCCGCTAGTTTGTTGTGGATTCCCTCTATAATTGCTGTTGAGGTCCTCCTACAATCTTTATACTTCATTAATTTGCTTTGGTAGGTAAGGGGCAAATTAAACACATCAATGAGTCCGTTCTCCATCATCTCCACTTCTTCTCTTGTTTTGATTAGTTTCTTTTTATATATCTTTCCCATTTCCTCTGTTTTCTTAATCTTCTTGATGATTCGATTCTTCTTCACTCTTCTACTATTGGTTTTTATGTGCTTAATTTTCTTGGTGCCATTGTTATCTTTATTTTCAGAAAACAATACACTTGTTTCTTCTACAATTTCCATCTCCTTACTACCTTCAGCAGTGGTGTCTGGTGTTTCATTCAATAGTTTAAAATCACTATCTAAGGTTTCCTGAAGTTGATCTACTGGGTAACTTGTTTCCTCCCATCTCTTGTTCATCTCCAATTTCGTCTGTTTGATTTCTTCTTTGTTCTCTATTTCCTCTTCCTTCTCTTCGATTTCCTCATTCACCGGTTCACTGTTCTTGTTCCACGTTTCTTGGATATCTTCCGAAATGCGGTCCAGCGTTTCATGCAATGGTTTGAAACTACTATTTATTGTCTCTCTTAACTCTCGGAAACTCTTATCGAATATTTCGTTTAACAATTCCCTGTCTTCCTTTCCTTGTTCTTTCGCTTCTTCCTTGTCCTGTCTTCTTTGTTCCTTCTCTTCTCCTTGTTTCCTAAAATGCTCATTATCTTCTTCCCTCTGCTTCTTAACATCTTCATCCATTTTTCTATTAAGTTCAACCATTAAATCCATTACGTCTTGCAGGGTCACTTTCTGTGGTTGTCCTGGCATTTTCTTCTGTTGTTTCACTTTGACTACTTCTTTTTTTATTTGAGTTTTTGGTTTTGGCATTTCCGTGAATTCTTCTACTTGATTATGTACCTTCCTCCAATTACAAATATCTTCTCTGGATATTTCGAACATAACCCTTATCCATTCTCTTAATTCTGTGTTTTCTGTTTGTATTTGATGTTCCGGTTGTCTTATAGATTGTCTCCATTGGTCATATTCCTCCTGCGTAAATTCCTCTGTCACCTGTGCGTATACTCCCGTTCTTTCGTTTTTCATTGTCACTCCATCTATCCCAATCTTCTTCGGTCATTCTTCTCACATTGTTATCACGTTTTTCGTGGGCTTTTCCGATAGTCTCTTCTTCATTATACTTGGTGTCCAGCTTCCACATTTCATCATAAATGTCTCTCAGTGACATCTTGTCGTTTGGTGATCCCACAGCATTCGCGCGACTCATTTGTGCTCTTTCATGATCCGTGGTATTCTTCTTGATGTACTCCATTTCCTTACTGAACTTTTTAAATAACTTTGTCATCCACTCTGCATACCTCCATTGTTTCTGTTGTTTGAGCATTTTCGTTTGTTGTTGTAGCCTATCTTTTCGTTTCATCTTTTTTCGTCTTTATATTGTAACCTTATTATGTCTATTCATAACCGCCACTAGTCGTCCTTTCCTAGCCTCACTATGTTGGTCGCCAATCTGTAACTACTCGTTCTTGTCGTATCTGTAAAACGTGTACACTTGTTTTTTATGTGTAGAAGTGTTAAAGTGGTGTGTTCGCCTCACACGGGTTGTTACAATAATGGTTGTCACTACTGAAGTCTGTAGCGTGGTCTAAATTATCAGTACAACCTACCTGTTTATTCATAGGGGTTGCGAATCCCGGGTGGCGCCAAATTGTTTACTTTAAAACAATTAAATTTGTGATATTATAAGTTAAATAAGTGTTGTCAGCGTTGACGGCTGAAGTGTTCAAATAATTCCGCCGCTGTGCAGTTTGTCGTATTGTCCACTCGTGAAGAGCGCTAGTTGTTTGATCGGTAGACATTGCTAACACACATATATCATACAACGTCCTACGAAATAAAACGATGGTAATACTCTGTACTGTAATTTTAATGCAAATTTGGTCATTAATCAATATGACAAAAGTATTATAATGATTTTTTAACAAATTGCTCCGGCTTAGAACATGAAACAAATCTCTAGGTTGGCGAAATTGATTTTGAAATGAGTTACATTAATGCCGAGATGGCGTCTGTTTACACACGATATATTAGTTTGTTCCAAAATCTGGGTTCTTTGGATTATAAATAAAACATAAAAGCTGGTTACATTAAAAAAGTACACTACCATACCTTATACGTACTTAAATAGTATAAAGTGTTTTTACAAATTGTTCGGTAGTGTCGTATTAGTTGTTACAAGTTTCGCACTCTAATGCGAGGTTATATCTTAATTAACAATTGTTTTACGTAAGTTGATTATGATTCAAACCCTTGAAAGAAAATTAATTTTGTTTAATAGTGAGAAATTTTGATTGTTTTGAGAAATATTTAAAGTGATTTGGTTTCTGGGATAATTGGATTTAGTTGATACTTATCAGTTCAGACGGTGGTGATATGTTGTCGTCTGGGGTAATGGAAATTCATCAATTTTGGGGCTGATTTAGGCTTCTGGCTTCTTCTTCTTCTATCTCGTCTTGGGAATTTCGGCTATTTAATTTCTTTTATTTGGTTCCAGGACATCTGTTAATATTTGAAGCTCTTCATTGACTCGTCAATGGTTCATACTGTCGTCTTCTAAACGTCTTTTGAACTTGTTAAGGTAAAATTTTGGTCATCTCAATCTTGCGTACCTCTTACCCACGCGTCATTTTTCAGAGTGTATATTTTTAACGGAAAATTAGTATTCAACGGCCCGTTTCTATGGTAACAGAAACCCTTTGATTGGTTAAGGCCTCGATTAAAAGCATTGTTAAGAGATTTGAAATTTTTATTCAAATTTATTATATATTTTCTGACTGATTTTATTCTTCTGTCATCCCTTCTGGGTAATAAATAATATCACTATTGTCTTTATTTCCTTTCAAAGTTTAAAACAATACCTCATAAGGTCATATTCTATTATACATTAACTTTATTATATTTTCTAATTATTTTGACATTTGATAAATTACATATCTCCTTTAATTTAAACCTTTATAATAACATTTCTCTTTTAAAATGATTTACACATAATTACTGGCTATTTACTTGCCTTAGATTTGTAAATTTCCTTGTGAATTTGTTACAATTGATATTTGTGTGTGTCTGACAGTTAGACATTTCCATAGGCATAAGTAGCCATGATGATATTTTACTTATTTCATTTAAATTACATTTTAATTCAGCCTGATGGGCTTCACTTTGTTATTATAATTGTTTGTGTTGCGTTTTGATTCTGTTTGTGTTCTGATTACATATCAATATAGTTTTCACTATCCATATTTAAAATATAACAATTACGCTTATGGACTGCAAGTTTCTTTCAGCCATATCCTATTCATAACATTAAAACGAACAATTCTTTATAAGTTATTATTTACTGTTGGTTTAACATTCATTTCATTCTTTTGCTATTACTTTGAGTGAGAAACATCATCACTTCTTTCAAACTTATTAAATTTATTTTCCCTTCTAACATGGGGTGTTTTTTAATTATATACTTAAATTCTTATTTCATTACTACTCCTTTCCTCCATTCCATGTTAACACAAACTGTTTTTACATGGGCTTTCTCCCTGAATAATTTTACATCCTTTACTTATCTCTATTTTAAATACTATTTCTAACTATCCTTAATTATATACTTTTCCATAAGCTCACTTAAATCATTTATTGGTTTATCAATGATTTATTAAGTGTTTTCTTATCTATTAATACTTTTTATTATTTATAATATCTTTTTCCACATATCACTTTCACCTTTAACTAACTGGTGTTTATCACTGATACACTCACCATCTTGGGGTATTTACACATACACTATTGCACTTTTTTCACTGTTTATATTAAGTGTTACTTAGTGGGTAATCCCTATAATTATTTCTCTTTCTATTTCTCACTATTTCTTTCATTATAACATGATACTTATTATTAACGACATTTTGTTATATCTTTCACTACATCTAACTTTAATAATTGGGTTAGTGTACTTTTCTTTAATAAGTTATTTTTTACTGTTTTTTGTTTAAAACGGGTATATAAATTATCTCATTTACAATAATATTTATTTCTATTAGTGGATAATTATTGGGGTTTATTTACAATATGCTATCTTTGAGTATACAATTTCTCCCTTTTATATGTGGTGTCTCTTGTTATTTCTTGGTTTCACTTCGTTTCCACTTCCTTCTTCCTCTTCTTCTTCTTATTCTCCATCTTCAATTGTCTTCATTTTGACTCGGTTCTCCTCTTCTCGTCTGGTTTAATTTCATTTAGTTGTAGGAATTCATTCACTTCCTTTATTTGTCCTTATTCTTCTTTGGTTCTGGTTTCTTTCCTTCTTTTGTTAAGTCGTATTTGTTTGGTTAATCACTTTTTTCTTTGTGTATTTTTCGTGGTTCCCTTCTTCTTTTGTTAGTTGTTGTTGGGTCAATCACTTGGGTTGGGTAATGTCGTCGTTCGTCGTATCATAGTTTTTATATTTTATTTATTTTTAATTATTTTATTTGATATGAAGTATTTTTACATTTATAAATAGTTTTTATCCCTGGTACTGTGGTGGCTTATTTGTGTTGTAACATAATGCCTCTCCTTCAAAATTGATCATTTTAATAAAACACTAGCATAGTTTTTTATGAAATTATCAGTTATATATAATCTTTTTCCTTTTCTCTCTTGTTTGTTTCTCCATTCTTTATATCTCTTCTTACTTAATTCATTCCATTTTACTTGGATCTGTTTTTATTTATTTCCATTGCTGCATTTTCCCTTATACACAATTTTTTCCCTAACTTTTAGTAGCTGGTTTCTCCCATTACTACTCATTTTTTCTGAGACCAGAGGAACATCATCTCTGCTCAGTTTATTTGGATTGCTGGACTTTTCAACAGTCAATCTTAAATACCTTTTTTGTCAACTTGTGACTTGAATTAATAATAATAATATATTTTGGGATTGTCCACCTTGTGGTTCGTTTTTAGATCACTTTGGCCTTTTACTCATTCTTCCTTCCGCTGTACCTTTGCTATATACTATCATTTGCTCATACAGTTGATTGTTTTTTATTTATTTATTCATATGTTAATTTCATCATATCTAACTTTTCATTATTTTGTTTTCCTATTCTTATTGTGATCATTTTAATTACCTTAGACATCTTTTTACTTTTTCTTGGTTATTTAGCAATATTCTGCTTTAGCCATATCTTGTATATTTGTTTTATACATAACTTCTCATTTTCCATGTACCAGTTCAGATTTTTTTTTTTTTTTCTTTGAATACATTTGATTCATTATAATTTCAGGTATTTATCTTAGCAATTTTAGCTTGATTTTATTTTTTAGTTTATTTTAATTTGTATTAACTATCATTTTTGATAATTTTTTGTAAGTTAGTTCTCTTACTTTATAGGAATGTTTGTAGCTTATTCCTTTTTAGTTACCTTTTGTTTAATTATTATCGTAAGTTTGTGATTCTTACTTTTATATATAGGAATTTGTATAACTTATTCCTTATTATCTCACTTTTGTATTTTATACTTCATATATCAACCTTTTAATAGACTGTAAGTTGATTTAACTTGATAGGAATTTGTGTAAATTATTCCTTTGTTTTTATATTTTTATTCATTTATATTATTTTTTCCATTCCGCATATATTATCTAAATAATGTAGTAAGTTGCTCTTACAAACTTTTTGAATTTTGAAATATATTTATTTCATTTCTATTCTTCTTCATAAAACTTTTTTATTGAAGCTTGGTTGTAAACTCCCTTTATTTTTCTTGTGTTTACATTGCTTATTTGGTAAGTATTATTACCATTATCCTTTGTGATAACGTACGGTCATATATTGGGTTATACATATTACTATTCATATTACTATATGAATACACCGGACCTTATTACTATGATTACTATACACTGGTCCTTGTTATTTATACTTTTGTAAGTTGACTTCTCCTTTTCTTTCCTTGTTATTGCCTTCTCTTGTATATTTCACTCTTTGTTGGCTTTCTCCTCTACTCCTTCAAACGTCAGATGTACAACATTTATTTTGGATGATTTTTAAATTTATTTATTGATTATGGTTTATTTTTTCTTATTTAATTCGTCTTAGTCGTTGTCATTTCTTGTCTTGGTGATTTTTATTGGTCTAATTTAACTTTAATACTTCTTTCTATTCCATTGGGTTGCTTGGTCAGTAATTCGAAGATCAGTCCCTTTTCTTGGTGTGTGGTATCTGCGCTTAGTTTACCCATGGTCCATCAGTTCTTCTGCACTTGTGGTTTGGATAATCTGGGTGTGTATAACTATTTCCTTACTGGTGAAATAGGTATCTTCTATCTTGTACCACAATTCTTCTAATATCATACGCTCATTTGTATCCATGGTTCCATCGTTCACTTTGTGATGCGGTTTATCAATCAAATGAGTTAATGGTACCTCCCTCATTAATGTTATCATTGATTTTTTATTTTGCATTTCCAATGCTGGTAGATTCCTGTGTTTCAGAAACCTTTGTAATTTGTGACACACTATTCTGTTGTGGGTCTTTTCTATTCCTTGTATCTGCCATTTACGTATCGTTTTGCTGAAGTTTTCCCCCGCTAGTTTGTTGTGGATTCCCTCTATAATTGCTGTTGAGGTCCTCCTACAATCTTTATACTTCATTAATTTGCTTTGGTAGGTAAGGGGCAAATTAAACACATCAATGAGTCCGTTCTCCATCATCTCCACTTCTTCTCTTGTTTTGATTAGTTTCTTTTTATATATCTTTCCCATTTCCTCTGTTTTCTTAATCTTCTTGATGATTCGATTCTTCTTCACTCTTCTACTATTGGTTTTTATGTGCTTAATTTTCTTGGTGCCATTGTTATCTTTATTTTCAGAAAACAATACACTTGTTTCTTCTACAATTTCCATCTCCTTACTACCTTCAGCAGTGGTGTCTGGTGTTTCATTCAATAGTTTAAAATCACTATCTAAGGTTTCCTGAAGTTGATCTACTGGGTAACTTGTTTCCTCCCATCTCTTGTTCATCTCCAATTTCGTCTGTTTGATTTCTTCTTTGTTCTCTATTTCCTCTTCCTTCTCTTCGATTTCCTCATTCACCGGTTCACTGTTCTTGTTCCACGTTTCTTGGATATCTTCCGAAATGCGGTCCAGCGTTTCATGCAATGGTTTGAAACTACTATTTATTGTCTCTCTTAACTCTCGGAAACTCTTATCGAATATTTCGTTTAACAATTCCCTGTCTTCCTTTCCTTGTTCTTTCGCTTCTTCCTTGTCCTGTCTTCTTTGTTCCTTCTCTTCTCCTTGTTTCCTAAAATGCTCATTATCTTCTTCCCTCTGCTTCTTAACATCTTCATCCATTTTTCTATTAAGTTCAACCATTAAATCCATTACGTCTTGCAGGGTCACTTTCTGTGGTTGTCCTGGCATTTTCTTCTGTTGTTTCACTTTGACTACTTCTTTTTTTATTTGAGTTTTTGGTTTTGGCATTTCCGTGAATTCTTCTACTTGATTATGTACCTTCCTCCAATTACAAATATCTTCTCTGGATATTTCGAACATAACCCTTATCCATTCTCTTAATTCTGTGTTTTCTGTTTGTATTTGATGTTCCGGTTGTCTTATAGATTGTCTCCATTGGTCATATTCCTCCTGTGTAAATTCCTCTGTCACCTGTGCGTATACTCACGTTCTTTCGTTTTTCATTGTCACTCCATCTATCCCAATCTTCTTCGGTCATTCTTCTCACATTGTTATCACGTTTTTCGTGGGCTTTTCCGATAGTCTCTTCTTCATTATACTTGGTGTCCAGCTTCCACATTTCATCATAAATGTCTCTCAGTGACATCTTGTCGTTTGGTGATCCCACAGCATTCGCGCGACTCATTTGTGCTCTTTCATGATCCGTGGTATTCTTCTTGATGTACTCCATTTCCTTACTGAACTTTTTAAATAACTTTGTCATCCACTCTGCATACCTCCATTGTTTCTGTTGTTTGAGCATTTTCGTTTGTTGTTGTAGCCTATCTTTTCGTTTCATCTTTTTTCGTCTTTATATTGTAACCTTATTATGTCTATTCATAACCGCCACTAGTCGTCCTTTCCTAGCCTCACTATGTTGGTCGCCAATCTGTAACTACTCGTTCTTGTCGTATCTGTAAAACGTGTACACTTGTTTTTTATGTGTAGAAGTGTTAAAGTGGTGTGTTCGCCTCACACGGGTTGTTACAATAATGGTTGTCACTACTGAAGTCTGTAGCGTGGTCTAAATTATCAGTACAACCTACCTGTTTATTCATAGGGGTTGCGAATCCCGGGTGGCGCCAAATTGTTTACTTTAAAACAATTAAATTTGTGATATTATAAGTTAAATAAGTGTTGTCAGCGTTGACGGCTGAAGTGTTCAAATAATTCCGCCGCTGTGCAGTTTGTCGTATTGTCCACTCGTGAAGAGCGCTAGTTGTTTGATCGGTAGACATTGCTAACACACATATATCATACAACGTCCTACGAAATAAAACGATGGTAATACTCTGTACTGTAATTTTAATGCAAATTTGGTCATTAATCAATATGACAAAAGTATTATAATGATTTTTTAACAAATTGCTCCGGCTTAGAACATGAAACAAATCTCTAGGTTGGCGAAATTGATTTTGAAATGAGTTACATTAATGCCGAGATGGCGTCTGTTTACACACGATATATTAGTTTGTTCCAAAATCTGGGTTCTTTGGATTATAAATAAAACATAAAAGCTGGTTACATTAAAAAAGTACACTACCATACCTTATACGTACTTAAATAGTATAAAGTGTTTTTACAAATTGTTCGGTAGTGTCGTATTAGTTGTTACAAGTTTCGCACTCTAATGCGAGGTTATATCTTAATTAACAATTGTTTTACGTAAGTTGATTATGATTCAAACCCTTGAAAGAAAATTAATTTTGTTTAATAGTGAGAAATTTTGATTGTTTTGAGAAATATTTAAAGTGATTTGGTTTCTGGGATAATTGGATTTAGTTGATACTTATCAGTTCAGACGGTGGTGATATGTTGTCGTCTGGGGTAATGGAAATTCATCAATTTTGGGGCTGATTTAGGCTTCTGGCTTCTTCTTCTTCTATCTCGTCTTGGGAATTTCGGCTATTTAATTTCTTTTATTTGGTTCCAGGACATCTGTTAATATTTGAAGCTCTTCATTGACTCGTCAATGGTTCATACTGTCGTCTTCTAAACGTCTTTTGAACTTGTTAAGGTAAAATTTTGGTCATCTCAATCTTGCGTACCTCTTACCCACGCGTCATTTTTCAGAGTGTATATTTTTAACGGAAAATTAGTATTCAACGGCCCGTTTCTATGGTAACAGAAACCCTTTGATTGGTTAAGGCCTCGATTAAAAGCATTGTTAAGAGATTTGAAATTTTTATTCAAATTTATTATATATTTTCTGACTGATTTTATTCTTCTGTCATCCCTTCTGGGTAATAAATAATATCACTATTGTCTTTATTTCCTTTCAAAGTTTAAAACAATACCTCATAAGGTCATATTCTATTATACATTAACTTTATTATATTTTCTAATTATTTTGACATTTGATAAATTACATATCTCCTTTAATTTAAACCTTTATAATAACATTTCTCTTTTAAAATGATTTACACATAATTACTGGCTATTTACTTGCCTTAGATTTGTAAATTTCCTTGTGAATTTGTTACAATTGATATTTGTGTGTGTCTGACAGTTAGACATTTCCATAGGCATAAGTAGCCATGATGATATTTTACTTATTTCATTTAAATTACATTTTAATTCAGCCTGATGGGCTTCACTTTGTTATTATAATTGTTTGTGTTGCGTTTTGATTCTGTTTGTGTTCTGATTACATATCAATATAGTTTTCACTATCCATATTTAAAATATAACAATTACGCTTATGGACTGCAAGTTTCTTTCAGCCATATCCTATTCATAACATTAAAACGAACAATTCTTTATAAGTTATTATTTACTGTTGGTTTAACATTCATTTCATTCTTTTGCTATTACTTTGAGTGAGAAACATCATCACTTCTTTCAAACTTATTAAATTTATTTTCCCTTCTAACATGGGGTGTTTTTTAATTATATACTTAAATTCTTATTTCATTACTACTCCTTTCCTCCATTCCATGTTAACACAAACTGTTTTTACATGGGCTTTCTCCCTGAATAATTTTACATCCTTTACTTATCTCTATTTTAAATACTATTTCTAACTATCCTTAATTATATACTTTTCCATAAGCTCACTTAAATCATTTATTGGTTTATCAATGATTTATTAAGTGTTTTCTTATCTATTAATACTTTTTATTATTTATAATATCTTTTTCCACATATCACTTTCACCTTTAACTAACTGGTGTTTATCACTGATACACTCACCATCTTGGGGTATTTACACATACACTATTGCACTTTTTTCACTGTTTATATTAAGTGTTACTTAGTGGGTAATCCCTATAATTATTTCTCTTTCTATTTCTCACTATTTCTTTCATTATAACATGATACTTATTATTAACGACATTTTGTTATATCTTTCACTACATCTAACTTTAATAATTGGGTTAGTGTACTTTTCTTTAATAAGTTATTTTTTACTGTTTTTTGTTTAAAACGGGTATATAAATTATCTCATTTACAATAATATTTATTTCTATTAGTGGATAATTATTGGGGTTTATTTACAATATGCTATCTTTGAGTATACAATTTCTCCCTTTTATATGTGGTGTCTCTTGTTATTTCTTGGTTTCACTTCGTTTCCACTTCCTTCTTCCTCTTCTTCTTCTTATTCTCCATCTTCAATTGTCTTCATTTTGACTCGGTTCTCCTCTTCTCGTCTGGTTTAATTTCATTTAGTTGTAGGAATTCATTCACTTCCTTTATTTGTCCTTATTCTTCTTTGGTTCTGGTTTCTTTCCTTCTTTTGTTAAGTCGTATTTGTTTGGTTAATCACTTTTTTCTTTGTGTATTTTTCGTGGTTCCCTTCTTCTTTTGTTAGTTGTTGTTGGGTCAATCACTTGGGTTGGGTAATGTCGTCGTTCGTCGTATCATAGTTTTTATATTTTATTTATTTTTAATTATTTTATTTGATATGAAGTATTTTTACATTTATAAATAGTTTTTATCCCTGGTACTGTGGTGGCTTATTTGTGTTGTAACATAATGCCTCTCCTTCAAAATTGATCATTTTAATAAAACACTAGCATAGTTTTTTATGAAATTATCAGTTATATATAATCTTTTTCCTTTTCTCTCTTGTTTGTATCTCCATTCTTTATATCTCTTCTTACTTAATTCATTCCATTTTACTTGGATCTGTTTTTATTTATTTCCATTGCTGCATTTTCCCTTATACACAATTTTTTCCCTAACTTTTAGTAGCTGGTTTCTCCCATTACTACTCATTTTTTCTGAGACCAGAGGAACATCATCTCTGCTCAGTTTATTTGGATTGCTGGACTTTTCAACAGTCAATCTTAAATACCTTTTTTGTCAACTTGTGACTTGAATTAATAATAATAATATATTTTGGGATTGTCCACCTTGTGGTTCGTTTTTAGATCACTTTGGCCTTTTACTCATTCTTCCTTCCGCTGTACCTTTGCTATATACTATCATTTGCTCATACAGTTGATTGTTTTTTATTTATTTATTCATATGTTAATTTCATCATATCTAACTTTTCATTATTTTGTTTTCCTATTCTTATTGTGATCATTTTAATTACCTTAGACATCTTTTTACTTTTTCTTGGTTATTTAGCAATATTCTGCTTTAGCCATATCTTGTATATTTGTTTTATACATAACTTCTCATTTTCCATGTACCAGTTCAGATTTTTTTTTTTTTTCTTTGAATACATTTGATTCATTATAATTTCAGGTATTTATCTTAGCAATTTTAGCTTGATTTTATTTTTTAGTTTATTTTAATTTGTATTAACTATCATTTTTGATAATTTTTTGTAAGTTAGTTCTCTTACTTTATAGGAATGTTTGTAGCTTATTCCTTTTTAGTTACCTTTTGTTTAATTATTATCGTAAGTTTGTGATTCTTACTTTTATATATAGGAATTTGTGTAACTTATTCCTTATTATCTCACTTTTGTATTTTATACTTCATATATCAACCTTTTAATAGACTGTAAGTTGATTTAACTTGATAGGAATTTGTGTAAATTATTCCTTTGTTTTTATATTTTTATTCATTTATATTATTTTTTCCATTCCGCATATATTATCTAAATAATGTAGTAAGTTGCTCTTACAAACTTTTTGAATTTTGAAATATATTTATTTCATTTCTATTCTTCTTCATAAAACTTTTTTATTGAAGCTTGGTTGTAAACTCCCTTTATTTTTCTTGTGTTTACATTGCTTATTTGGTAAGTATTATTACCATTATCCTTTGTGATAACGTACGGTCATATATTGGGTTATACATATTACTATTCATATTACTATATGAATACACCGGACCTTATTACTATGATTACTATACACTGGTCCTTGTTATTTATACTTTTGTAAGTTGACTTCTCCTTTTCTTTCCTTGTTATTGCCTTCTCTTGTATATTTCACTCTTTGTTGGCTTTCTCCTCTACTCCTTCAAACGTCAGATGTACAACATTTATTTTGGATGATTTTTAAATTTATTTATTGATTATGGTTTATTTTTTCTTATTTAATTCGTCTTAGTCGTTGTCATTTCTTGTCTTGGTGATTTTTATTGGTCTAATTTAACTTTAATACTTCTTTCTATTCCATTGGGTTGCTTGGTCAGTAATTCGAAGATCAGTCCCTTTTCTTGGTGTGTGGTATCTGCGCTTAGTTTACCCATGGTCCATCAGTTCTTCTGCACTTGTGGTTTGGATAATCTGGGTGTGTATAACTATTTCCTTACTGGTGAAATAGGTATCTTCTATCTTGTACCACAATTCTTCTAATATCATACGCTCATTTGTATCCATGGTTCCATCGTTCACTTTGTGATGCGGTTTATCAATCAAAGGAGTTAATGGTACCTCCCTCATTAATGTTATCATTGATTTTTTATTTTGCATTTCCAATGCTGGTAGATTCCTGTGTTTCAGAAACATTTGTAATTTGTGACACACTATTCTGTTGTGGGTCTTTTCTATTCCTTGTATCTGCCATTTACGTATCGTTTTGCTGAAGTTTTCCCCCGCTAGTTTGTTGTGGATTCCCTCTATAATTGCTGTTGAGGTCCTCCTACAATCTTTATACTTCATTAATTTGCTTTGGTAGGTAAGGGGCAAATTAAACACATCAATGAGTCCGTTCTCCATCATCTCCACTTCTTCTCTTGTTTTGATTAGTTTCTTTTTATATATCTTTCCCATTTCCTCTGTTTTCTTAATCTTCTTGATGATTCGATTCTTCTTCACTCTTCTACTATTGGTTTTTATGTGCTTAATTTTCTTGGTGTCATTGTTATCTTTATTTTCAGAAAACAATACACCTGTTTCTTCTACAATTTCCATCTCCTTACTACCTTCAGCAGTGGTGTCTGGTGTTTCATTCAATAGTTTAAAATCACTATCTAAGGTTTCCTGAAGTTGATCTACTGGGTAACTTGTTTCCTCCCATCTCTTGTTCATCTCCAATTTCGTCTGTTTGATTTCTTCTTTGTTCTCTATTTCCTCTTCCTTCTCTTCGATTTCCTCATTCACCGGTTCACTGTTCTTGTTCCACGTTTCTTGGATATCTTCCGAAATGCGGTCCAGCGTTTCATGCAATGGTTTGAAACTACTATTTATTGTCTCTCTTAACTCTCGGAAACTCTTATCGAATATTTCGTTTAACAATTCCCTGTCTTCCTTTCCTTGTTCTTTCGCTTCTTCCTTGTCCTGTCTTCTTTGTTCCTTCTCTTCTCCTTGTTTCCTAAAATGCTCATTATCTTCTTCCCTCTGCTTCTTAACATCTTCATCCATTTTTCTATTAAGTTCAACCATTAAATCCATTACGTCTTGCAGGGTCACTTTCTGTGGTTGTCCTGGCATTTTCTTCTGTTGTTTCACTTTGACTACTTCTTTTTTTATTTGAGTTTTTGGTTTTGGCATTTCCGTGAATTCTTCTACTTGATTATGTACCTTCCTCCAATTACAAATATCTTCTCTGGATATTTCGAACATAACCCTTATCCATTCTCTTAATTCTGTGTTTTCTGTTTGTATTTGATGTTCCGGTTGTCTTATAGATTGTCTCCATTGGTCATATTCCTCCTGTGTAAATTCCTCTGTCACCTGTGCGTATACTCCCGTTCTTTCGTTTTTCATTGTCACTCCATCTATCCCAATCTTCTTCGGTCATTCTTCTCACATTGTTATCACGTTTTTCGTGGGCTTTTCCGATAGTCTCTTCTTCATTATACTTGGTGTCCAGCTTCCACATTTCATCATAAATGTCTCTCAGTGACATCTTGTCGTTTGGTGATCCCACAGCATTCGCGCGACTCATTTGTGCTCTTTCATGATCCGTGGTATTCTTCTTGATGTACTCCATTTCCTTACTGAACTTTTTAAATAACTTTGTCATCCACTCTGCATACCTCCATTGTTTCTGTTGTTTGAGCATTTTCGTTTGTTGTTGTAGCCTATCTTTTCGTTTCATCTTTTTTCGTCTTTATATTGTAACCTTATTATGTCTATTCATAACCGCCACTAGTCGTCCTTTCCTAGCCTCACTATGTTGGTCGCCAATCTGTAACTACTCGTTCTTGTCGTATCTGTAAAACGTGTACACTTGTTTTTTATGTGTAGAAGTGTTAAAGTGGTGTGTTCGCCTCACACGGGTCGTTACAATAATGGTTGTCACTACTGAAGTCTGTAGCGTGGTCTAAATTATCAGTACAACCTACCTGTTTATTCATAGGGGTTGCGAATCCCGGGTGGTGCCAAATTGTTTACTTTAAAACAATTAAATTTGTGATATTATAAGTTAAATAAGTGTTGTCAGCGTTGACGGCTGGAGTGTTCAAATAATTCCGCCGCTGTGCAGTTTGTCGTATTGTCCACTCGTGAAGAGCGCTAGTTGTTTGATCGGTAGACATTGCTAACACACACATATATCATACAACGTCCTACGAAATAAAACGATGGTAATACTCTGTACTGTAATTTTAATGCAAATTTGGTCATTAATCAATATGACAAAAGTATTATAATGATTTTTTAACAAATTGCTCCGGCTTAGAACATGAAACAAATCTCTAGGTTGGCGAAATTGATTTTGAAATGAGTTACATTAATGCCGAGATGGCGTCTGTTTACACACGATATATTAGTTTGTTCCAAAATCTGGGTTCTTTGGATTATAAATAAAACATAAAAGCTGGTTACATTAAAAAAGTACACTACCATACCTTATACGTACTTAAATAGTATAAAGTGTTTTTACAAATTGTTCGGTAGTGTCGTATTAGTTGTTACAAGTTTCGCACTCTAATGCGAGGTTATATCTTAATTAACAATTGTTTTACGTAAGTTGATTATGATTCAAACCCTTGAAAGAAAATTAATTTTGTTTAATAGTGAGAAATTTTGATTGTTTTGAGAAATATTTAAAGTGATTTGGTTTCTGGGATAATTGAATTTAGTTGATACTTATCAGTTCAGACGGTGGTGATATGTTGTCGTCTGGGGTAATGGAAATTCATCAATTTTGGGGCTGATTTAGGCTTCTGGCTTCTTCTTCTTCTATCTCGTCTTGGGAATTTCGGCTATTTAATTTCTTTTATTTGGTTCCAGGACATCTGTTAATATTTGAAGCTCTTCATTGACTCGTCAATGGTTCATACTGTCGTCTTCTAAACGTCTTTTGAACTTGTTAAGGTAAAATTTTGGTCATCTCAATCTTGCGTACCTCTTACCCACGCGTCATTTTTCAGAGTGTATATTTTTAACGGAAAATTAGTATTCAACGGCCCGTTTCTATGGTAACAGAAACCCTTTGATTGGTTAAGGCCTCGATTAAAAGCATTGTTAAGAGATTTGAAATTTTTATTCAAATTTATTATATATTTTCTGACTGATTTTATTCTTCTGTCATCCCTTCTGGGTAATAAATAATATCACTATTGTCTTTATTTCCTTTCAAAGTTTAAAACAATACCTCATAAGGTCATATTCTATTATACATTAACTTTATTATATTTTCTAATTATTTTGACATTTGATAAATTACATATCTCCTTTAATTTAAACCTTTATAATAACATTTCTCTTTTAAAATGATCTACACATAATTACTGGCTATTTACTTGCCTTAGATTTGTAAATTTCCTTGTGAATTTGTTACAATTGATATTTGTGTGTGTCTGACAGTTAGACATTTCCATAGGCATAAGTAGCCATGATGGTATTTTACTTATTTCATTTAAATTACATTTTAATTCAGCCTGATGGGCTTCACTTTGTTATTATAATTGTTTGTGTTGCGTTTTGATTCTGTTTGTGTTCTGATTACATATCAATATAGTTTTCACTATCCATATTTAAAATATAACAATTACGCTTATGGACTGCAAGTTTCTTTCAGCCATATCCTATTCATGACATTAAAACGAACAATTCTTTATAAGTTATTATTTACTGTTGGTTTAACATTCATTTCATTCTTTTGCTATTACTTTGAGTGAGAAACATCATCACTTCTTTCAAACTTATTAAATTTATTTTCCCTTCTAACATGGGGTGTTTTTTAATTATATACTTAAATTCTTATTTCATTACTACTCCTTTCCTCCATTCCATGTTAACACAAACTGTTTTTACATGGGCTTTCTCCCTGAATAATTTTACATCCTTTACTTATCTCTATTTTAAATACTATTTCTAACTATCCTTAATTATATACTTTTCCATAAGCTCACTTAAATCATTTATTGGTTTATCAATGATTTATTAAGTGTTTTCTTATCTATTAATACTTTTTATTATTTATAATATCTTTTTCCACATATCACTTTCACCTTTAACTAACTGGTGTTTATCACTGATACACTCACTATCTTGGGGTATTTACACATACACTATTGCACTTTTTTCACTGTTTATATTAAGTGTTACTTAGTGGGTAACCCCTATAATTATTTCTCTTTCTATTTCTCACTATTTCTTTCATTATAACATGATACTTATTATTAATGACATTTTGTTATATCTTTCACTACATCTAACTTTAATAATTGGGTTAGTGTACTTTTCTTTAATAAGTTATTTTTTACTGTTTTTTGTTTAAAACAGGTATATAAATTATCTCATTTACAATAATATTTATTTCTATTAGTGGATAATTATTGGGGTTTATTTACAATATGCTATCTTTGAGTATACAATTTCTCCCTTTTATATGTGGTGTCTCTTGTTATTTCTTGGTTTCACTTCGTTTCCACTTCCTTCTTCCTCTTCTTCTTCTTATTCTCCATCTTCAATTGTCTTCATTTTGACTCGGTTCTCCTCTTCTCGTCTGGTTTAATTTCATTTAGTTGTAGGAATTCATTCACTTCCTTTATTTGTCCTTATTCTTCTTTGGTTCTGGTTTTTTTCCTTCTTTTGTTAAGTCGTATTTGTTTGGTTAATCACTTTTTTCTTTGTGTATTTTTCGTGGTTCCCTTCTTCTTTTGTTAGTTGTTGTTGGGTCAATCACTTGGGTTGGGTAATGTCGTCGTTCGTCGTATCATAGTTTTTATATTTTATTTATTTTTAATTATTTTATTTGATATGAAGTATTTTTACATTTATAAATAGTTTTTATCCCTGGTACTGTGGTGGCTTATTTGTGTTGTAACATAATGCCTCTCCTTCAAAATTGATCATTTTAATAAAACACTAGCATAGTTTTTTATGAAATTATCAGTTATATATAATCTTTTTCCTTTTCTCTCTTGTTTGTTTCTCCATTCTTTATATCTCTTCTTACTTAATTCATTCCATTTTATTTGGATCTGTTTTTATTTATTTCCATTGCTGCATTTTCCCTTATACACAATTTTTTCCCTAACTTTTAGTAGCTGGTTTCTCCCATTACTACTCATTTTTTCTGAGACCAGAGGAACATCATCTCTGCTCAGTTTATTTGGATTGCTGGACTTTTCAACAGTCAATCTTAAATACCTTTTTTGTCAACTTGTGACTTGAATTAATAATAATAATATATTTTGGGATTGTCCACCTTGTGGTTCGTTTTTAGATCACTTTGGCCTTTTACTCATTCTTCCTTCCCCTGTACCTTTGCTATATACTATCATTTGCTCATACAGTTGATTGTTTTTTATTTATTTATTCATATGTTAATTTCATCATATCTAACTTTTCATTATTTTGTTTTCCTATTCTTATTGTGATCATTTTAATTACCTTAGACATCTTTTTACTTTTTCTTGGTTATTTAGCAATATTCTGCTTTAGCCATATCTTGTATATTTGTTTTATACATAACTTCTCATTTTCCATGTACCAGTTCAGATTTTTTTTTTTTTTCTTTGAATACATTTGATTCATTATAATTTCAGGTATTTATCTTAGCAATTTTAGCTTGATTTTATTTTTTAGTTTATTTTAATTTGTATTAACTATCATTTTGATAATTTTTTGTAAGTTAGTTCTCTTACTTTATAGGAATGTTTGTAGCTTATTCCTTTTTAGTTACCTTTTGTTTAATTATTATCGTAAGTTTGTGATTCTTACTTTTATATATAGGAATTTGTGTAACTTATTCCTTATTATCTCACTTTTGTATTTTATACTTCATATATCAACCTTTTAATAGACTGTAAGTTGATTTAACTTGATAGGAATTTGTGTAAATTATTCCTTTGTTTTTATATTTTTATTCATTTACATTATTTTTTCCATTCCGCATATATTATCTAAATAATGTAGTAAGTTGCTCTTACAAACTTTTTGAATTTTGAAATATATTTATTTCATTTCTATTCTTCTTCATAAAACTTTTTTATTGAAGCTTGGTTGTAAACTCCCTTTATTTTTCTTGTGTTTACATTGCTTATTTGGTAAGTATTATTACCATTATCCTTTGTGATAACGTACGGTCATATATTGGGTTATACATATTACTATTCGTATTACTATATGAATACACCGGACCTTATTACTATGATTACTATACACTGGTCCTTGTTATTTATACTTTTGTAAGTTGACTTCTCCTTTTCTTTCCTTGTTATTGCCTTCTCTTGTATATTTCACTCTTTGTTGGCTTTCTCCTCTACTCCTTCAAACGTCAGATGTACAACATTTATTTTGGATGATTTTTAAATTTATTTATTGATTATGGTTTATTTTTTCTTATTTAATTCGTCTTAGTCGTTGTCATTTCTTGTCTTGGTGATTTTTATTGGTCTAATTTAACTTTAATACTTCTTTCTATTCCATTGGGTTGCTTGGTCAGTAATTCGAAGATCAGTCCCTTTTCTTGGTGTGTGGTATCTGCGCTTAGTTTACCCATGGTCCATCAGTTCTTCTGCACTTGTGGTTTGGATAATCTGGGTGTGTATAACTATTTCCTTACTGGTGAAATAGGTATCTTCTATCTTGTACCACAATTCTTCTAATATCATACGCTCATTTGTATCCATGGTTCCATCGTTCACTTTGTGATGCGGTTTATCAATCAAAGGAGTTAATGGTACCTCCCTCATTAATGTTATCATTGATTTTTTATTTTGCATTTCCAATGCTGGTAGATTCCTGTGTTTCAGAAACATTTGTAATTTGTGACACACTATTCTGTTGTGGGTCTTTTCTATTCCTTGTATCTGCCATTTACGTATCGTTTTGCTGAAGTTTTCCCCCGCTAGTTTGTTGTGGATTCCCTCTATAATTGCTGTTGAGGTCCTCCTACAATCTTTATACTTCATTAATTTGCTTTGGTAGGTAAGGGGCAAATTAAACACATCAATGAGTCCGTTCTCCATCATCTCCACTTCTTCTCTTGTTTTGATTAGTTTCTTTTTATATATCTTTCCCATTTCCTCTGTTTTCTTAATCTTCTTGATGATTCGATTCTTCTTCACTCTTCTACTATTGGTTTTTATGTGCTTAATTTTCTTGGTGTCATTGTTATCTTTATTTTCAGAAAACAATACACCTGTTTCTTCTACAATTTCCATCTCCTTACTACCTTCAGCAGTGGTGTCTGGTGTTTCATTCAATAGTTTAAAATCACTATCTAAGGTTTCCTGAAGTTGATCTACTGGGTAACTTGTTTCCTCCCATCTCTTGTTCATCTCCAATTTCGTCTGTTTGATTTCTTCTTTGTTCTCTATTTCCTCTTCCTTCTCTTCGATTTCCTCATTCACCGGTTCACTGTTCTTGTTCCACGTTTCTTGGATATCTTCCGAAATGCGGTCCAGCGTTTCATGCAATGGTTTGAAACTACTATTTATTGTCTCTCTTAACTCTCGGAAACTCTTATCGAATATTTCGTTTAACAATTCCCTGTCTTCCTTTCCTTGTTCTTTCGCTTCTTCCTTGTCCTGTCTTCTTTGTTCCTTCTCTTCTCCTTGTTTCCTAAAATGCTCATTATCTTCTTCCCTCTGCTTCTTAACATCTTCATCCATTTTTCTATTAAGTTCAACCATTAAATCCATTACGTCTTGCAGGGTCACTTTCTGTGGTTGTCCTGGCATTTTCTTCTGTTGTTTCACTTTGACTACTTCTTTTTTTATTTGAGTTTTTGGTTTTGGCATTTCCGTGAATTCTTCTACTTGATTATGTACCTTCCTCCAATTACAAATATCTTCTCTGGATATTTCGAACATAACCCTTATCCATTCTCTTAATTCTGTGTTTTCTGTTTGTATTTGATGTTCCGGTTGTCTTATAGATTGTCTCCATTGGTCATATTCCTCCTGTGTAAATTCCTCTGTCACCTGTGCGTATACTCCCATTCTTTCGTTTTTCATTGTCACTCCATCTATCCCAATCTTCTTCGGTCATTCTTCTCACATTGTTATCACATTTTTCGTGGGCTTTTCCGATAGTCTCTTCTTCATTATACTTGGTGTCCAGCTTCCACATTTCATCATAAATGTCTCTCAGTGACATCTTGTCGTTTGGTGATCCCACAGCATTCGCGCGACTCATTTGTGCTCTTTCATGATCCGTGGTATTCTTCTTGATGTACTCCATTTCCTTACTGAACTTTTTAAATAACTTTGTCATCCACTCTGCATACCTCCATTGTTTCTGTTGTTTGAGCATTTTCGTTTGTTGTTGTAGCCTATCTTTTCGTTTCATCTTTTTTCGTCTTTATATTGTAACCTTATTATGTCTATTCATAACCGCCACTAGTTGTCCTTTCCTAGCCTCACTATGTTGGTCGCCAATCTGTAACTACTCGTTCTTGTCGTATCTGTAAAACGTGTACACTTGTTTTTTATGTGTAGAAGTGTTAAAGTGGTGTGTTCGCCTCACACGGGTCGTTACAATAATGGTTGTCACTACTGAAGTCTGTAGCGTGGTCTAAATTATCAGTACAACCTACCTGTTTATTCATAGGGGTTGCGAATCCCGGGTGGCGCCAAATTGTTTACTTTAAAACAATTAAATTTGTGATATTATAAGTTAAATAAGTGTTGTCAGCGTTGACGGCTGAAGTGTTCAAATAATTCCGCCGCTGTGCAGTTTGTCGTATTGTCCACTCGTGAAGAGCGCTAGTTGTTTGATCGGTAGAAATTGCTAACACACACATATATCATACAACGTCCTACGAAATAAAACGATGGTAATACTCTGTACTGTAATTTTAATGCAAATTTGGTCATTAATCAATATGACAAAAGTATTATAATGATTTTTTAACAAATTGCTCCGGCTTAGAACATGAAACAAATCTCTAGGTTGGCGAAATTGATTTTGAAATGAGTTACATTAATGCCGAGATGGCGTCTGTTTACACACGATATATTAGTTTGTTCCAAAATCTGGGTTCTTTGGATTATAAATAAAACATAAAAGCTGGTTACATTAAAAAAGTACACTACCATACCTTATACGTACTTAAATAGTATAAAGTGTTTTTACAAATTGTTTGGTAGTGTCGTATTAGTTGTTACAAGTTTCGCACTCTAATGCGAGGTTATATCTTAATTAACAATTGTTTTACGTAAGTTGATTATGATTCAAACCCTTGAAAGAAAATTAATTTTGTTTAATAGTGAGAAATTTTGATTGTTTTGAGAAATATTTAAAGTGATTTGGTTTCTGGGATAATTGAATTTAGTTGATACTTATCAGTTCAGACGGTGGTGATATGTTGTCGTCTGGGGTAATGGAAATTCATCAATTTTGGGGCTGATTTAGGCTTCTGGCTTCTTCTTCTTCTATCTCGTCTTGGGAATTTCGGCTATTTAATTTCTTTTATTTGGTTCCAGGACATCTGTTAATATTTGAAGCTCTTCATTGACTCGTCAATGGTTCATACTGTCGTCTTCTAAACGTCTTTTGAACTTGTTAAGGTAAAATTTTGGTCATCTCAATCTTGCGTACCTCTTACCCACGCGTCATTTTTCAGAGTGTATATTTTTAACGGAAAATTAGTATTCAACGGCCCGTTTCTATGGTAACAGAAACCCTTTGATTGGTTAAGGCCTCGATTAAAAGCATTGTTAAGAGATTTGAAATTTTTATTCAAATTTATTATATATTTTCTGACTGATTTTATTCTTCTGTCATCCCTTCTGGGTAATAAATAATATCACTATTGTCTTTATTTCCTTTCAAAGTTTAAAACAATACCTCATAAGGTCATATTCTATTATACATTAACTTTATTATATTTTCTAATTATTTTGACATTTGATAAATTACATATCTCCTTTAATTTAAACCTTTATAATAACATTTCTCTTTTAAAATGATTTACACATAATTACTGGCTATTTACTTGCCTTAGATTTGTAAATTTCCTTGTGAATTTGTTACAATTGATATTTGTGTGTGTCTGACAGTTAGACATTTCCATAGGCATAAGTAGCCATGATGGTATTTTACTTATTTCATTTAAATTACATTTTAATTCAGCCTGATGGGCTTCACTTTGTTATTATAATTGTTTGTGTTGCGTTTTGATTCTGTTTGTGTTCTGATTACATATCAATATAGTTTTCACTATCCATATTTAAAATATAACAATTACGCTTATGGACTGCAAGTTTCTTTCAGCCATATCCTATTCATAACATTAAAACGAACAATTCTTTATAAGTTATTATTTACTGTTGGTTTAACATTCATTTCATTCTTTTGCTATTACTTTGAGTGAGAAACATCATCACTTCTTTCAAACTTATTAAATTTATTTTCCCTTCTAACATGGGGTGTTTTTTAATTATATACTTAAATTCTTATTTCATTACTACTCCTTTCCTCCATTCCATGTTAACACAAACTGTTTTTACATGGGCTTTCTCCCTGAATAATTTTACATCCTTTACTTATCTCTATTTTAAATACTATTTCTAACTATCCTTAATTATATACTTTTCCATAAGCTCACTTAAATCATTTATTGGTTTATCAATGATTTATTAAGTGTTTTCTTATCTATTAATACTTTTTATTATTTATAATATCTTTTTCCACATATCACTTTCACCTTTAACTAACTGGTGTTTATCACTGATACACTCACTATCTTGGGGTATTTACACATACACTATTGCACTTTTTTCACTGTTTATATTAAGTGTTACTTAGTGGGTAATCCCTATAATTATTTCTCTTTCTATTTCTCACTATTTCTTTCATTATAACATGATACTTATTATTAACGACATTTTGTTATATCTTTCACTACATCTAACTTTAATAATTGGGTTAGTGTACTTTTCTTTAATAAGTTATTTTTTACTGTTTTTTGTTTAAAATGGGTATATAAATTATCTCATTTACAATAATATTTATTTCTATTAGTGGATAATTATTGGGGTTTATTTACAATATGCTATCTTTGAGTATACAATTTCTCCCTTTTATATGTGGTGTCTCTTGTTATTTCTTGGTTTCACTTCGTTTCCACTTCCTTCTTCCTCTTCTTCTTCTTATTCTCCATCTTCAATTGTCTTCATTTTGACTCGGTTCTCCTCTTCTCGTCTGGTTTAATTTCATTTAGTTGTAGGAATTCATTCACTTCCTTTATTTGTCCTTATTCTTCTTTGGTTCTGGTTTCTTTCCTTCTTTTGTTAAGTCGTATTTGTTTGGTTAATCACTTTTTTCTTTGTGTATTTTTCGTGGTTCCCTTCTTCTTTTGTTAGTTGTTGTTGGGTCAATCACTTGGGTTGGGTAATGTCGTCGTTCGTCGTATCATAGTTTTTATATTTTATTTATTTTTAATTATTTTATTTGATATGAAGTATTTTTACATTTATAAATAGTTTTTATCCCTGGTACTGTGGTGGCTTATTTGTGTTGTAACATAATGCCTCTCCTTCAAAATTGATCATTTTAATAAAACACTAGCATAGTTTTTTATGAAATTATCAGTTATATATAATCTTTTTCCTTTTCTCTCTTGTTTGTTTCTCCATTCTTTATATCTCTTCTTACTTAATTCATTCCATTTTATTTGGATCTGTTTTTATTTATTTCCATTGCTGCATTTTCCCTTATACACAATTTTTTCCCTAACTTTTAGTAGCTGGTTTCTCCCATTACTACTCATTTTTTCTGAGACCAGAGGAACATCATCTCTGCTCAGTTTATTTGGATTGCTGGACTTTTCAACAGTCAATCTTAAATACCTTTTTTGTCAACTTGTGACTTGAATTAATAATAATAATATATTTTGGGATTGTCCACCTTGTGGTTCGTTTTTAGATCACTTTGGCCTTTTACTCATTCTTCCTTCCGCTGTACCTTTGCTATATACTATCATTTGCTCATACAGTTGATTGTTTTTTATTTATTTATTCATATGTTAATTTCATCATATCTAACTTTTCATTATTTTGTTTTCCTATTCTTATTGTGATCATTTTAATTACCTTAGACATCTTTTTACTTTTTCTTGGTTATTTAGCAATATTCTGCTTTAGCCATATCTTGTATATTTGTTTTATACATAACTTCTCATTTTCCATGTACCAGTTCAGATTTTTTTTTTTTTTTTTCTTTGAATACATTTGATTCATTATAATTTCAGGTATTTATCTTAGCAATTTTAGCTTGATTTTATTTTTTAGTTTATTTTAATTTGTATTAACTATCATTTTTGATAATTTTTTGTAAGTTAGTTCTCTTACTTTATAGGAATGTTTGTAGCTTATTCCTTTTTAGTTACCTTTTGTTTAATTATTATCGTAAGTTTGTGATTCTTACTTTTATATATAGGAATTTGTGTAACTTATTCCTTATTATCTCACTTTTGTATTTTATACTTCATATATCAACCTTTTAATAGACTGTAAGTTGATTTAACTTGATAGGAATTTGTGTAAATTATTCCTTTGTTTTTATATTTTTATTCATTTATATTATTTTTTCCATTCCGCATATATTATCTAAATAATGTAGTAAGTTGCTCTTACAAACTTTTTGAATTTTGAAATATATTTATTTCATTTCTATTCTTCTTCATAAAACTTTTTTATTGAAGCTTGGTTGTAAACTCCCTTTATTTTTCTTGTGTTTACATTGCTTATTTGGTAAGTATTATTACCATTATCCTTTGTGATAACGTACGGTCATATATTGGGTTATACATATTACTATTCATATTACTATATGAATACACCGGACCTTATTACTATGATTACTATACACTGGTCCTTGTTATTTATACTTTTGTAAGTTGACTTCTCCTTTTCTTTCCTTGTTATTGCCTTCTCTTGTATATTTCACTCTTTGTTGGCTTTCTCCTCTACTCCTTCAAACGTCAGATGTACAACATTTATTTTGGATGATTTTTAAATTTATTTATTGATTATGGTTTATTTTTTCTTATTTAATTCGTCTTAGTCGTTGTCATTTCTTGTCTTGGTGATTTTTATTGGTCTAATTTAACTTTAATACTTCTTTCTATTCCATTGGGTTGCTTGGTCAGTAATTCGAAGATCAGTCCCTTTTCTTGGTGTGTGGTATCTGCGCTTAGTTTACCCATGGTCCATCAGTTCTTCTGCACTTGTGGTTTGGATAATCTGGGTGTGTATAACTATTTCCTTACTGGTGAAATAGGTATCTTCTATCTTGTACCACAATTCTTCTAATATCATACGCTCATTTGTATCCATGGTTCCATCGTTCACTTTGTGATGCGGTTTATCAATCAAAGGAGTTAATGGTACCTCCCTCATTAATGTTATCATTGATTTTTTATTTTGCATTTCCAATGCTGGTAGATTCCTGTGTTTCAGAAACATTTGTAATTTGTGACACACTATTCTGTTGTGGGTCTTTTCTATTCCTTGTATCTGCCATTTACGTATCGTTTTGCTGAAGTTTTCCCCCGCTAGTTTGTTGTGGATTCCCTCTATAATTGCTGTTGAGGTCCTCCTACAATCTTTATACTTCATTAATTTGCTTTGGTAGGTAAGGGGCAAATTAAACACATCAATGAGTCCGTTCTCCATCATCTCCACTTCTTCTCTTGTTTTGATTAGTTTCTTTTTATATATCTTTCCCATTTCCTCTGTTTTCTTAATCTTCTTGATGATTCGATTCTTCTTCACTCTTCTACTATTGGTTTTTATGTGCTTAATTTTCTTGGTGTCATTTTGTTATCTTTATTTTCAGAAAACAATACACTTGTTTCTTCTACAATTTCCATCTCCTTACTACCTTCAGCAGTGGTGTCTGGTGTTTCATTCAATAGTTTAAAATCACTATCTAAGGTTTCCTGAAGTTGATCTACTGGGTAACTTGTTTCCTCCCATCTCTTGTTCATCTCCAATTTCGTCTGTTTGATTTCTTCTTTGTTCTCTATTTCCTCTTCCTTCTCTTCGATTTCCTCATTCACCGGTTCACTGTTCTTGTTCCACGTTTCTTGGATATCTTCCGAAATGCGGTCCAGCGTTTCATGCAATGGTTTGAAACTACTATTTATTGTCTCTCTTAACTCTCGGAAACTCTTATCGAATATTTTGTTTAACAATTCCCTGTCTTCCTTTCCTTGTTCTTTCGCTTCTTCCTTGTCCTGTCTTCTTTGTTCCTTCTCTTCTCCTTGTTTCCTAAAATGCTCATTATCTTCTTCCCTCTGCTTCTTAACATCTTCATCCATTTTTCTATTAAGTTCAACCATTAAATCCGGTTGGATGATCAAGTCTCTATTGTTCATTGTTTTGTATTCCTCCGCCAGCAGACTGTTTTGCTGCTGTGTGTCACAAAACTGCTGTCGTAGACACACCCTGCATAGCAGCGTTATGTAAGGCGCTGACGTAACGTTCGCCTGTTGTTTCGTTACATAACTTGTTGACTGGTTTTGTGTTTGTCATTAGCTGACCTTGGTACAATCCCAGCTCGTTGATTCTGCGTTATAGAAATTCATGAATAATGAATAAATTAAATTGTCACCCAGCAGTGTTACCACCGTCGCTATTGTCGCTACAACTGAATTTTACCTTTTGGTTTACGTTTGTCCCAAATATTCGAAAAAATTTTATTGTTTTATTTAAATTACCCCAGGTAGGCCAAAATGCCACATTACAGAATGTACATAACTGAAACGAGGTGTGCGCTCCTAAAGGAGACGCAGGAAACTAAAAGTGGCATCATTTACGTACTATGAGCCCCATCCATTGACTTTGCATGGACTTATCAAACACCCCTCATAAGTATTGATTTTTAGGTTTTTTTTACATTAATATATATTTCTTCTATGTACATGTTAGACATACTTTCTTCCTGAAAATTTCACTGAAGTAATTCTTTTTAATATGGGTACTCAATTACCTAGAATTCATTTCTCATAGTGCCGACAAATATTATTCCAGATATATGGTTTTCTGTATCTATATATTCACTCAATAAACGGGCTGAACACTTTTAATGTACAGTCCAGCTGATGTTAACCTTACTTACCCTAGCAAATAAGAATAGGATGACAGAAAGCCCTCCTATGGAGTTAATGGCTACAGTGATACCACGGTAACTGTGAACAGATGTGGGAGCAAACAGTATGGGTGTAACGTTCATCGGCAACAGCTGACTGGATCTGTTGTCAATAGCAGCCACTCTGAATCCTGGTCCTGGTGGAAACAATGAGCCGACCACTCCTACAACACCCACAATAACAAGTTTAAAACATTTCACACTACTTTTAAAAATAATTAATATGAATAATGTAAAAACTTCACCAAACTCGCTGTTTCAAAAATAGATAAATATATGAAAACACCAACAGTTTAACATTTCATTATCATAAACACCTTTATCAGTCACAAACCACCAAATTATGAAAAAAATTACGTGGAACAAACTTAATAAAACTAAAATGTCACTGACTGCTTTTTCACGAAATTATCCTATTCATATGATTACTGTCAAGGTAGATATATATTGTAACGTAACAGATTTGAGGTCCCCCACGTTACATAAAAAATGAAGTAACTATGGTCTAAAACCATACCCCGATATTAAGGTTACTTAGTAATTAATACAGCTAAGGTGTATATAAATTTAAAGATGTAATAAATAATATGAAGTATAAAATACTATTCCAATCAATGATTAATGTGTTACATATTGTACTTGTTTCTATGCCGTAGCATGGTAGTGTTTACAGAATATTCATTTTATGTTTGTGGATAGTAAGAGGGAACTGTTATTTTATAGAAGTACTGAGTCAGTGGTGCTCCTTTCATTTATGTTAAAATTGTCTGTTGACAATTAAGTATAAATACTTGTGTTAGGTATTATATTATGTTAAATGTATTGACTAAAAAGAAGTTGTTTTGAATTAATGTTTGTAAACTTGGCCAGTATGGCAATAAGTGTTTGAAAGTTGACAAGTAGTCCTTCTAATCATGTTGTAAAATAATGAAAGATTCCAGGATGAATTAATTAATAGAATAAAGTAAAACCAGGAAATTAAAATTAATGTAAGTAACCATGAACCAGTAACTATTTGTACAGTAGGTCAGGTAAAGAAAATTAAGTTAAAAACCAAACAATATTATAACAGTTGTAAGAAAACCTATAGGCCTAAATTTAATATTTGTAAAAAGAACTTAATACCTTTTTAATAAGTCGAGTCCAATGAAACTATAGTAAAATAAATACGGGTCAATAAGGTAGGTTGGGTGAGTTTTAAGTAATTTGGTATATAATTCCAAGCATGGAGTATTTTATTAAAAAAGAGTAGTAATATTTTATAATTCTGGCTCTAGGATATCAAATATTATCCAATGACAGAAAGTAGTGGTTGTTAGGGTAACGAAAATGTAAAAAATCTTGTTGATTTTTCAATCATTCGTTTCGATTGTTATATGCTATTGAGTTCAGATGAGGAGACACTTTTAAAAAGAATGACACAAATTGGAAAAAAAATGAATCTAAATTAATAAATTAAAATTGAAAAACTAATCCTATAACACAACTGATGAATAATAAAATAAATTAGACTTCAAAGTTATAACCAAATACCTCTAAAAGATCGAGAATTCCTGACTTCACTCATCAAGATAATTCCGTTGGATTTAGTATTAAACCCGATTTCCCATCTAACCAGGAGACTAACTGAGGGAAGCAAAAGGCCTAAACTAACGGAATTATAGGAAAATATACGAAGACCTTGTTTCTGAAGAAATAACCTTCAATTTCAAGAAGAAGCTGTAATACGACTTCAATTCCACCGAGACTGACAACCACCAGGATCGTAAGAGAAGAACGAAGTTAGAAGAGTTCCTGGGGCTTTCCAGTACACCACACCGTCAATTTTATTAAGGATCGGAACACTTTTTCTGGATGAAAGTAATTTAATTTGTCAATCTTCAACTGTTTGCTGCCGTACTATGCCACTTTGAGATTCATCAACCCGGTAAAACCAGCTTATTTTAATTTCAGTATATTAAGAACTAATACTATTCTGTAATACTAAAGTAACCTTAATTTTGCATTACCTGGCCTTACTAATCGTTAAAAGAATCACACGTACCCTGGGATAAGAGATATTTATTATTATAGTTAATTTGTATAAAATAAAAAGTAACCTGGTCAAGGAAACGATCGATCTATCATTGTATAATCGATATAATGATATTATCATTTTGAAGAGAACTGTTAGTTTGAATTAAAGTACAAAATCAATAAAGAATCTTTCTTGTATATGTTATTGTATATGTTTTATGTTATTGTAGAATAGGTATTATATGTTGTGGGTGGAGTAATTTCCAGGTAAAAGGGTGATTAAAGTCTGGTGAACCAGTTAACCTAGACGCAAGCCAACTACAAATACCAGCGCTAATTGTCAACAGCTGGCGGAACGTGAGATCGCCGAACTAGCGTGTTTCCAGCACAATTTTTGAATTCAATTACACAATACGGAGTGACTAGAGTTGGCGAGAATTCTTAATACATTAAGTCAATACATGAAGTATATCATTAATATTGCGTAACTATTGAATAATTAGGTAAACCTGTATTATAGTACACTTAAAAGTTAAAATAACATAATAACAAATATATTTGCCTATTAAATTTGAGTTACAGGAGGTCACCTATAAGTAACTACAGAATAACTTTGAAATCGTTTTATTTCAAATTGGCGAACCCAACAGTGGGTCATCATCATCTTCTATTAACACAATAACCTGTTTTATTTCAAATTGGCGCATTCCAACGTGGAGCTTGATTAAACACCGAAACCTAAAATAAATCTTATTGATCTTGAAAATTGTTTTTATTACAAATTGCTGCATTCAACGTAGGGCTTAACGTTGATACACGGGAGTCTCATATAAGTAAATAAAACATCATAACAGTTTTATTACAAATTGACGACTCCAACGTGGGGCTAAAATAAGAAGGACTCCTATTAACATCATAACCGTTTTATTACAAACTGGCGCTCAACGAGTGGGCTTTAGTTAAGTAAAAAATCGTCTTAATTATTACTTAACTTGAGCAGGCAACCATTAGAGGCACAGGAATGCATAATACCAGACGCAGATCGAAGAATAGGGCAGAAGAGAAGGAGAAGGAACAAGGAACAGAAGAAGATAGATGGGAAGAAGAAGCAGAGGTAGTGACAGACACCGAAATGGAACAACAAACAAGCAATAAAGAGGAGGCCCAAGGGGACCAACCAGATAAAACGGAAGCCAGAAGAGAACCAGATTGGCAAGAAATGATGAGGCTAATGATGGGGAAAATGGATAGCATTAAGGAACAGAATAAACAAACTAATGAAAATTTTAGGAAACAAAATGAGGACACTAATGAGAGTTTAAGACAAATTAAAGAGGATAATAAACAAAATTCAGAAAAGCTAGAAAATAAAATAGACAGTATAAATGAAAATTCAGAAAAGCTAGAAAATAAAATAGACAGTATAAATGAAAATTCAGAAAAGCTGGAAAATAAAATAGACAGTATCAACGAAAACTCAAAGAAACAAAATGAAATTTTGAGTGAGAATTTAATCAAACTAATGAATGAGAAGTTTGACAAAAATAAAGAGGAAAATGATGAGAATAACCGGCTGATAAATGAAAGCTTAAACCAAATCAATGAAAGGTTTGATAGAAACGATGAGAGCTTAAGGCAGATTCAAGAAAATCACAAACAAATTGACGAGAAAATTGGAAATAGTAATAAGGAATTACGGCAAATTATAAATGAACAAAACCAAGCGCTGAGGGAAGTCATCAATGAAAGGGTTGCAAATGTCAATGAAACACTTAACAAAAGGGTAGATAATAATGAAAAGGAAGTGAGACAGCAAATAACTGAAATTAAGGTGGGTCTGGAAAAGACAGATGAAACCATCGTACAACTTGCAATGGAAGTAGAGGCTAAAATTAACCAGGGGGAAAATACCAACAAAACTATGATAAAGGAAGTACAATTAGAAACCCAAGAGAAATTGGACGGAGTGCAAATTAATATAGCTGGGAGAATTGAAATGGTAAATAACGAAATGACACAAATAAAAACCCAAGTAGTTCAAAATAAAGAGACTATAGAAAATATGAAAAATCAGGAAATAAGTAATATAAAGGAATCAATAGAAATTTTACAAAATCGACCAATGTATCTGGCGCATCACATAGCCCCTGAACAAAAGGAAAATATTAATTTTAAAATTTATAGAGGAAATACCATAGAATTTCTGGAGAGAATAGATGAATGGTTTAGCAGAATTAAGGTAACCCGATGGAATATAATAAAAAGTTTATTAGATGAGTGTTTTAAAAGTATAAATGATAATTGGTGGTCAGCAGTCCAGAATGAACTTAGTGATTATGAGGAGTTTAAAAGGACTTTTAGGTCAAAATACTGGTCGGATTCCATACAGAACATGATTAGAGATAACATTACCAACGGGAGATTTAATTTTAATCAAGAGCATCACCAACTACTTACTTTTTAGGAAAGGTATGTTTGGCGCGTCATTTGGAACCGCGAATACCAGAGGAATGTTTGGTAAATAAATTGTCTTACCATTTTGAAGAAGAGATAGTTCGTGCCAGACGCAGTGGACAAGTAAAAACCGTAGAAACAATGGAAACCTTGTTAGCCAGTTACGAAATGGAAGACTATTATCAAAGGTCCCGACGGCAAGGTGAATATTACAACAATAGAAGGGAGGAGCCAAATCAAGAGTCGCGTCCAGGAACAAATCAATTTAACCATAATAATTATCACCGAAGGGTGAATGACCAATTTACAAATAATCGTTATCGCAACAATCATTACCCAAGTAATCACTATATTAATTATGATAATAACCTATACAGAGCAGGCCGCAGGAATTTTGATAATGGGAGAGAGTATTGGAACAACAATCGTACAAACAACGACCAACGACATCAACCCAGTAATAGAAGTCGAGAGGAGGATCTACCTAGACACCAAGAAAACCATAGAGAGTTTAGACCCGATGATGGCAACCCAGGAACCACTGCGAGAGACAATCGTCCGCAGGATAGGATGGAAAACTAAGTACAGCAGTGGAAGTATCAAGTAACCCCTCGCTGCTGGGATTGGAAGGGTATGTACGAACACAAAAGGAACGTAACCAAATTATAAACATTACCAGGAACAATTATTTAAAGGACATTCGAAATGATTTAATGGAAGAAGTATTACCGTCAGAGAATTAAACTGACAATCAAATTATATATATAATGGCCGAATTACAGGAGTTATGACAGAGATGGTGATTGATACTGGCGCGAACGTGTCACTCCTGGACAAGGTAGAATATAACCGGATAAGGGAGATATATAAGAAAAATATACCAACATTACCAGTTAATAACATGGTAATTATAGGTGCTACTGGCAGACCAAATAAAACAATACGACAGCAAGTAATGATGGAAGTATCTAGTGAAGGTAGAACTATTCCTATGGTGTTTATGGTAGCTCAAGGATTACCATTTAAAGCGAAGCTAGGGTGTGATACGGTGCAGCACCACTCAGCTATTATTAATATGGGCAGAGGAAGAATAACCCTGTACCATGAAAATGGAGAATGGTCAAGTGAAATAGTGGATCATAAAAATGCCACTCACCAAAGACATTCTTTTACTTTAATGCGTGATGATGAAATGGAATATAGAACACCTTTTGAGGAATTAGCCTGTGTTAAGGAGGATGAATGGAAAGAAAAATTACAAGAAATTTATTCGTTTAAAACTACCAATACTAATGGAGTGACACCTGAACAAAAAAATCAGTTAGTAAAAATCTATAACAAATATAAAAAAGTATTTTCAGATTTGCCAGGAAAGGCTAAGAATTTTATTTGTGAATTGTCATTTAAACAACCCATCAATTTTAACAGGAAATCATATCCTATACCCCAATCCCTAAAACCAGCAGTGAGAAGGGAAATACAGAGTATGATAGAACAGGACATAATTGAATATAGCTCATCACCATACACCAGCCCTATAGTAGCCATAAAGAAAAAGGGTGGTACTGTACGTTTATGTTTGGACGCCAGGGAGATAAATAAAAATATAATAAATGATAGAACCTCACCAGGGGAAATTGAAGAGTTAATGAAGAAATTTAAGAATTGCAGATATATGAGTATTTGGGATGCTGTTTGTGGATACTGGCAGGTGGAGTTACATCCCAACAGTAGAAATTACGTTGCCTTTATATTTGAAGGTAGAAATTATCATTTTAAACGTCTTCCTTTTGGATTAGTAAACTCTGTGGCGTTTTTTATTAAATGCATGGACCAGGTTCTAGGTGAAGAAGTGTTAGCCTTCACTACAGTATATGTAGATGATATATTGGTAACTTCAACCACATGGGAGGAACATTGCCAACGTGTGGAAATGGTGTTAAGTAAGTTAGAAAAGAGCAACATTACATTGAAATTGAATAAGTCAAAATTATTAACCAATCAATTACAATTCCTATGGTTCATACTCTCTGAAAATGGAATATCAACATCCCCTGAAAAAGTGGAAGCTATTCAAAACTTCCCCAGACCTAAAAACATTAGACAGCTGCAATCATTCCTAGGAGTGTGCAACTATTACCGGAAATTCCAAAGGAATTATTCCCAATTAACAGCAAGATTTAAACACTTGCTGTCATCTAAACATAAATGGAAGTGGAAAGAGGAAGATGATGAGACATTCATTTTGATTAAAGAGAAATTTTTACAAAACATCATTCTGCATCATCCCGATTTTGATCAGAAATTTTTTATAAATTGCAACGCCAGTGATGTGAGTCTGGGTGCGGAGCTATATCAGGAAGATCAAGAAGGAGACCACCAAGTAATAAGTTCTGCCAGCCGGGTCTTAAATCCGTGTGAAAGAAATTACAATGTCACGGAAAAGGAATTATTGAGTGTGGTATTTGCATGCAGTAAATTCCGCACGTATGTATTAGGTTATCCTTTAACAGTACGGTCTGACCACAAATCAATATCATTTATACAAAGGTGCAAACTAAGCCATGGTATATTAACTCGTTGGATATTGGCTCTCCAGGAATACAATATAACATGGGAATACATGCCAGGGAAACAGAACACTGTAGCTGATGCTCTATCTAGGGTGAACTTGGAGAATGGTACTTTTGAAATTGAAAGGGAGGATGTTGGAAAAATATATCTTGTAATATTAGCTAGAGAATAATTAGTAGAAGTGTTAACCAAAATTCGGGAAGAACAAGTAAACGATCAGAGATTGTCCACCATACAAGAACGTCTCATCAGTAATGATACTATAATTATGCAGTATTATCAAAATTATAAAGGGTTAATCTTCATAAAATCCCCTGTTGGAAAAAATAAATGGAAATTATACATCCCCAAATCTACAGAATCATTAATAATAAAGAATTACCATCAAATGTATGGACACATAGGTTCCATCAAGGTAGTAAAGGCACTGGAGGAGCATGTGTATATTAAAGGTTTGAACAAGAAGGTAAAGGAATTAATAAAACGGTGTGGAATATGTCAAAGGGTTAAGGTAAACAATGAACGAAAGGAGGGGTCTTTAATAACCATTACTTCAGAAAGGAAATTGGAAAAAACGTTTCTTGACATTTGCGGGCCTTTCCCACGTAGTGGAGGCAGGTGCCGATATAAATATATTGTAATCATCTTGGACCATTTCACACGTTACACTAAGTTGTACCCTATCAGCAAGGCATCCACCAATGTTATCATCAAGGTCATCGCAGAAAGGTACCTCATAGATGTGGGCACTCCATATTCCATAATAACGGACCATGGAACCCAGTTCAAGGGTCGAAAATGGAAATTAGAAATGTCAAATCGAGGAATTAAAACCTACAAAACTTCAATTTATCATCCTAGTAGTAATCCAGCAGAAAGGGTACACAGAGAGGTAGGACGAGTACTTCGTACTTATTGTTATGACAATCATAGGAAATGGAGTGAATTCTTACATGAAACCGAAACCTTTTTAAATGTTGCTCATCACGAAACCATTGGTGTTACACCATACCAGATGATGTTTTCAAAACTACCACCTCGAGAAATTACCAAATTAATACCATTCCCTGAAGGACCTGAAGAAGAACTTGACCTTACCCATGTGTATAATAGACTACTCCACAAACTGGAAACCCGAAGGAAAAAACAGGATGCTACCCGAAAAAACATCATTAAATACACCATCGGCGAAAAAATTTAAATAAGAAACCGTCAGCAACCAAGCAGTTCCGAAGGGATAGCAAAGAAATTGTTGCTATTATATGTCGGACCTTTTGTAATAAGCCAGGACAATCAGAACAATACATACGTGGTATCTGACCCCATAAATAACAGAGTGAAGGGTACCTATAATCAAACGGAAATGAAAAAATATTATGAGTAAGAGGACAACAAGGTCAGGTACGAGTTATAAGTTTATTTTTTACTAAACTTCGTTAAGACAAAATAAACTTCTTTCGAAGGGGGGGTGTTATGTAACGTAACAGATTTGAGGTCCCCCACGTTACATAAAAAATGAAGTAACTATGGTCTAAAACCATACCCCGATATTAAGGATACTTAGTAATTAATACATCTAAGGTGTATATAAATTTAAAGATGTAATAAATAATATGAAGTATAAAATACTATTCCAATCAATGATTAATGTGTTACATATTGTACTTGTTTTTATGCCGTAGCATGGTAGTGTTTACAGAATATTTATTTTATGTTTGTGGATAGTAAGAGGGAACTGTTATTTTATAGAAGTACTGAGTCAGTGGCGCTCCTTTCATTTATGTTAAAATTGTCTGTTGACAATTAAGTATAAATACCTGTGTTAGGTATTATATTATGTTAAATGTATTGACTAAAATTGATTAATGAAGTTGTTTTGAATTAATGTTTGTAAACTTGGCCAGTATGGCAATAAGTGTTTGAAAGTTGACAAGTAGTTCTTCTAATCATGTTGTAAAATAATGAAAGATTCCAGGATGAATTAATTAATAGAATAAAGTAAAACCAGGAAATTAAAATTAATGTAAGTAACCATGAACCAGTAACTATTTGTACAGTAGGTCAGGTAAAGAAAATTAAGTTAAAAATCAAACAATATTATAACAGTTGTAAGAAAACCTATAGGCCTAAATTTAATATTTGTAAAAAGAACTTAATACCTTTTTAATAAGTCGAGTCCAATGAAACTATAGTAAAATAAATACGGGTCAATAAGGTAGGTTGGGTGAGAGTTTTAAGTAATTTGGTATAATTCCAAGCATGGAGTATTTTATTAAAAAAGAGTAGTAATATTTTATAATTCTGGCTCTAGGATATCAAATATTATCCAATGACAGAAAGTAGTGATTGTTAGGGTAACGAAAATGTAAAAAATCTTGTTGATTTTTCAATCATTCGTTTCGATTGTTATATGCTATTGAGTTCAGATGAGGAGACACTTTTAAAAAGAATGACACAAATTGGAAAAAAAATGAATCTAAATTAATAAATTAAAATTGAAAAACTAATCCTATAACACAACTGATGAATAATAAAATAAATTAGGCTTCAAAGGTACCAAATACCTCTAAAAGATCGAGAATTCCTGACTTCACTCATCAAGATAATTCCGTTGGATTTAGTATTAAACCCGATTTCCCATCTAACCAGGAGACTAATTGAGGGAAGCAAAAGGCCTAAACTAACGGAATTATAGGAAAATATACGAAGACCTTGTTTCTGAAGAAATAACCTTCAATTTCAAGAAGAAGCTGTAATACGACTTCAATTCCACCGAGACTGACAACCACCAGGATCGTAAGAGAAGAACGAAGTTAGAAGAGTTCCTGGGGCTTTCCAGTACACCACACCGTCAATTTTATTAAGGATCGGAACACTTTTTCTGGATGAAAGTAATTTAATTTGTCAATCTTCAACTGTTTGCTGCCGTACTATGCCACTTTGAGATTCATCAACCCGGTAAAACCAGCTTATTTTAATTTCAGTATATTAAGAACTAATAATATTCTGTAATACTAAAGTAACCTTAATTTTGCATTACCTGGCCTTACTAATCGTTAAAAGAATCACACGTACCCTGGGATAAGAGATATTTATTATTATAGTTAATTTGTATAAAATAAAAAGTAACCTGGTCAAGGAAACGATCGATCTATCATTGTATAATCGATATAATGATATTATCATTTTGAAGAGAACTGTTAGTTTGAATTAAAGTACAAAATCAATAAAGAATCTTTCTTGTATATGTTATTGTATATGTTTTATGTTATTGTAGAATAGGTATTATATGTTGTGGGTGGAGTAATTTCCAGGTAAAAGGGTGATTAAAGTCTGGTAAACCAGTTAACCTAGACGCAAGCCAACTACAAATACCAGCGCTAATTGTCAACAGCTGGCGGAACGTGAGATCGCTGAACTAGCGTGTTTCCAGCACAATTTTTGAATTCAATTACACAATACGGAGTGACTAGGGTTGGCGAGAATTCTTAATACATTAAGTCAATACATGAAGTATATCATTAATATTGCGTAACTATTGAATAATTAGGTAAACCTGTATTATAGTACACTTAAAAGTTAAAATAACATAATAACAAATATATTTGCCTATTAAATTTGAGTTACAGGAGGTCACCTATAAGTAACTACAGAATAACTTTGAAATCGTTTTATTTCAAATTGGCGAACCCAACAGTGGGTCATCATCATCTTCTATTAACACAATAACCTGTTTTATTTCAAATTGGCGCATTCCAACGTGGAGCTTGATTAAACACCGAAACCTAAAATAAATCTTATTGATCTTGAAAATTGTTTTTATTACAAATTGCTGCATTCAACGTAGGGCTTAACGTTGATACACGGGAGTCTCATATAAGTAAATAAAACATCATAACAGTTTTATTACAAATTGACGACTCCAACGTGGGGCTAAAATAAGAAGGACTCCTATTAACATCATAACCGTTTTATTACAATATATATGTTATTCGCAATTGCCTGAAATTTTTGTTCACTCTGTGCAGTGTGTGAGGCAAAATAATTATTTAATGGGCATTTTTTTCAGGCATTAGGTGAAATAAATTGCACACTCCATGGATTAGGTATTTTGATTTACATTCTATTTCAGGGATTGTACAAATTAAAATCTCACTCTGCTGATTGAGCATTTTATTTTACTTACTTTGTGAAGTGATGTGTTACTTTTGCTAAGGTCCATTTTCACAAAATAAATTACATACGCATCCAAGCTCATGTGCCATATGCATGCACATTTTGTGTTAGTTTTGTTTTACTTTATTTTGGAATCTTAGTTTTATAATTATAGTATTTTTCATAAAGATGAACATTTATTTAGGCCTACTTTTATTACACAGTAAGAACGTACAGTAAAATAAAGTAATTAAAAATTTATTATATAATAACTATAAATCTACTAACTAACTGAAAAGCATTCTTTATGACAAAGCTGTGTTTTATTATAATGGTGTTCTGCTGTATGATAGTGTTACGACGGTCTACTTGATCGTTGTAGGTACAGTGGAAACAAAATACAGTACAAGACACCAATTAAGTCATTAATCACCAGCTTTCATTTTTGCAGTTAAACAGTTCATAATTAACAACACAGTATACTACAACAAATCAAATTAAAATGGTTCACACGCAATAAAATGTCACTAATATTAAACACAATTAATTATATTACAATTATACCGTCCGATTATAAAACACAATACTTAACTAATAACCACTTGAACGCGCACAGTAATATCGCCCGATAATAACTCTCGAACCGCACTGTAAATATACCGCTGCTATACTGAAACTGAACATCGTTGAGTACTGGTATTTATATCTCCCCAAATTACTAGACTATTTCATAATGCGCGATAGCACCAGTATAGTTACGACGTAATTACTAGCGGCCTTGACACAGTGAGAACACTCTAGATGGAAATATTCTGAGCATTCGAAACATGATTCCCCTTTAACCTTGTTGCAGATCAGACATATCTTGACTTCAATTGTAGACGTGTTACAATTTGCTTCTGAGATGTCGAAGAAAATATTTTGTTCTGGTTGGGCTTCTTCTTCTTCTTCCTCCTCCTCCTCCTCCTCCTCTTCTTCTTCTACATTCGTATCTTTTGAGCCCTGTTCAACTAAATTCTGTTTCAAAACCGAAAGCTGCTTTTCAGCCCCTCTTCTTTAAATACATCTGGCAACATTTTACGCCAAAACAGAGTCAAGTAGTCTGTTTTTCAGCTTAACACCAAACATAGATTCGTAAGGTGTCCTTTTGATCCCCATGTGGAAACTGTTGTTTTTAGAATGCTGGACAAATCGAGGGCCAAAAGCCCAGCTACACATATTCTTGTTCGCCATACACACTATCATACTGTCCCAGACATCCTGATTCGCTTGTTCGACTAATCCCTGACTCTGCGAGTGGCAAGGCTTCCTGTCAACAAGTTTTACTGCGTTCCACTCCTCAGCCAATTTTTGGAACATCAAACATTTCACTTCCTGGACAACGGCCTAATATCTGCAAGGAATCCCTCTGCTCTTTGAATTGATTGCTCATGGTCTCTAATACTAATAACATAAAATCTCGAAAGTCACCGATAATCATTGAAGGTTAAATTTAACCCATTGTGTTTCTTCTCTTTCACCTGTGTTGTTTCTACAATTAATTTTTATATTGTTCATCAATGAACAAAAAAGACCTATTTTTTCAATCATCAATGCACATAGCTTTCTTTCAAACTGAGCTTTCATTGTATAATACAAACCAGCAACCATGTGTTAATAACGTACAATGACAAGCACTGATGAAACAGACAGATCAAACTGTCAATGTAAATAAGATTCACTGTAGGTAGGTGCGAGGTGGACATGTGACTTACATGTTGCTACATGCTTGTAGATAAGAACCATGGTAGTAAGGAATAGTCAGTTCAGCTAATGAGCAAAAAGTAAAATGCTCAATTCACAAAGCGAGTAAAACACACTAGTCACTCCACGGAGTGGGTATTTTAATTTCACACCTGCCAACTTTCCAAAAGGCCAATCAGTAAAAATCCCGCGCGTCAAAATACGTCCGAACACACGCGTCGAAACACGCAAGAACCCGCGCATCAAAATGCAGTTTAACAACACAAAATGCATGCATATTTTTCACTTCAGATAATTAGAGTTCTATAGCATTAATACAATATTCTAAAGGACAAAATATTTAATGTGAATTAAACGACCACAAGTACTTGTAAAATTTATCAATGAAATCCACTTACCCAACGTTATTCGTAGGCTATGCACACAACCGAAGAAAATTTTGCAGAAAAGAGTATCTTGCTGCACTTCAAACCAAAAAGATAATTATATACAGTACACTGAAGTTATTTATATTATTTACAATCACATGCACTTCCTTTAGTCCGATTTAAGGGATAAACTTGTAGCTTGTTTAGCTTTCTTTAAAAAGTCTTTAGAAAAAGTGCTTTTATGACATGGTTCAAAACTGTTCGTCTTCAAAATGGAAATGGCTTCCAGAGTTCCACTGGATATAGATGACCTGAACTGAGTCCTATTCTTCTTAACTAGGCTAAAAATCCGCTCGCATTCTGCATTACTATGCGGTATTGTAAGAATAGACAACATGAATCTAGAGATTCTGTCGAATTTATGATGTCCATCAGCTTCAAGGATGTTTGACACCTGAGCCCATTTAGAAACAACCGAACCCTGTTTACCTTCAACAGAAGACAAGTCATCTATCTGAAGGGCTGCAAACTGCCTTTGGAGTTCATTGACAGCATCATCTCTTGTTTCATTTCCTTTCCGCAACAGAATAATGGGAAACTTCTCCAAAAAGAAATTAACGGAAGAAAACTGAGCTTCTTCGATGCTGTCAAGTTTTGCAACCTGTGCATGCTTCAGGACATCACTCCTGAAAGGGAACTTATTGACCATGTAATCACAGGCAGTACAGAAATAGTTTCTGACAGACGAAAAAAATAGAGATTTGTCTTCATCTTTCAGTGTCTTAACCAAGTTCTGGGTTTGAATGCCAATAATCAATTCCTCGTCAACTTTCTGGTTCTGGATAGGGTGATACTGGACATCAAGCAATGCAGAGCCTTTAATTACACTTGGTTTCACAAACTTAGTGAGCGTCTGTTTCAACAGATCCATCATTAAGTCGAATAATATGTGAATATGCGGGGAAGCACTCTGAAAGACTGTATTAACTCTTTCTTTCAAATGATGGGATAGTCACATGCAGAAAAGTGCAAATAGCCTTGTTAAGGTCCGAAGAAAGAAACATGAACAGCTTTTCTTCGCGAGATGTAGTGGGATTCACGTTTCGCAGAACTGGCGTGTCACATTTGGAAGAACGTGCCATTCTTTTGGCTTCAGATGAGGAGGAGCAATCGAGAAGTCTCTTTTTCTGGTTGTCATCAGATCTACTGCAGCCTGCTTTAGGAATGGTGAAGAATGACAAACTGGCAGAAACGTTTGGAGCACTCACTACTTCATCCTTGAAAAACGAAAGAAGTGGATCCCACTATCTAATAATCTGTCTAAACACCTGCCAAAGGATAGCCATCTTGTGCACACGTGCTTCAACAATTTCTTGATTTCTTTTCCATGCAAACTTTGAAATTTCTGAAGCCGTTCTTTTCTCTTGGCACCCTTCTCCAGGTAATAGAAAAGGTCAACAAGAATCTCATCGATTCTGAGTGGTAAACTTGCTGCAGCTTTCTCAGCAGCTAAATTAATGAGATGGCAGCTGCAACCAATGCCAAAAATATCTGCATGAGCTTCTTTCAGAACTGCAAGAACTCCATTTTTCTGTCCAATCATAACAGGAGCATTGTCCGAACAGAATGCAAGACAGTTTTTAATTGGTATTTTGTGGAATTCCAATTGCGATAGTAGCAGCTTACCAATGTTGCGTCCAGTCGAATCTCCTTCCAATGCTGGTACTGATAGTACACTACTTGTAACATTTTCTTGCACAGCATCATAAAATGTAACCACTATCGGATACAGCTTCGAACTAGTGTCATTGCTTCCATCTGTGGACAAACAAAATGGCCCATTCTGTAGACGTGTGACAATTTCTTGGGTTGTACAACGTGCCATTTCGTTCAAAACACACGTTGTTTTCGTGCGACCACAGCCATACGTTTTAGCAATTTCCAATGTAGGGAACATCCTTCTGAACAAGGCTCCTGCATGATCAGCTGCAGCCAGTGGTATGTTGTGCTCTATTAGAAAAGAAGTAAACAAACACTCGGCTTGAATAACATCGTAATTACTATCTCCAGCTTTGGTAAAGAAACTATGTATTTTCTGATTCTCTGCCTTTGACTTCAAATTACTGAGATGTTTAGCACACTTAATATGATTTGTAATGTCGTTTTTGCCGCCATGTGCTATATTAATATCACACACACACACGGTACAAAACGCAAATTTTTCTCCTTTTCTGGATTTCAAGATGCATGGGAATTCCAAAGAATAGGATTCCCTGAACACCTGAAAATACTGTTTTTTCGTGGATTCACTCATGATTTCTGATAAACAACACAGTCATAAAGCGACAAACACAATTCACGTTATCCCACAACTCACAACATAACCTTTGTATCGAAATAAGTGAAGACCAAAATGAAGCAAAAATAGCGACACGCACAATTCACGTTTTTTTTCAAACTTGCAGCATAACCTCGACTTCCCAACGCGCTGAGAAAAATACGACGCAAAATAAACGATGAGCATGATTCACAAGGTCTTTCCCCAATTACAACACAACATATTCTCAGCTTCCAAACACTGGTGCAAATAAAATGAAGATAAACAAGCGACGAGCACAATTCACGATTTCTTTAAAAACAATTCCAGCACAACCTTGACTTCCCAACACGTTGCGTAAAACACGAAGAAAATGCAACAAGCGCAATTCACACGTTATTCCGTAACTATAATATACAATCTCAGCTACGTAACTTGCATCCAACCACGCCAAGTCAGCGAAACAAAGAATACTTTAACCACGCTTCAATCGGAGCGGCTTGCGAACCAACTAGTCGATCTCGCAACTCAAATATATCGATATAGAACGACTGCATTTCAGCCGGAAAGCATTGTATTCATATAGGAATGTATTCATGGTCGAAAACTGTAACGACCGGAAAATGCGATGTATCAAATACTCACGGGTCACACACATCGAGATAATATATTATATCGATGGTCACACAACATGTACCGGTAGCATGTGGAAGCTCGTTCTGGCGCGAATTTTGAAAATAAGCTCTCCGTACGTAAAATCGTAAAATATCGTAGTTCATCCATAAAGCCGTAAAACACACGCTATTCCGTAAATTTTATGGAAAAACCGTAAAAGTTGGCAGGTATGTAATTTGCACAATCCCCAAAATTGAGTTTTATTTCGACCAGTGTGTAAATCAAAATACATAGTCCGCAGAGTGCACAATTCATTGCCCAAAATAAAATCCTCACTTCGAGAAGTCAGTATTTTGCCTTATGCATAACGTGGAGTGAGCAAACAATTCGGCCAATGCACAAAATCGGCAATTGTGAATAACAAATTGTTATGCCGGTCTCACGGATCGTCATACTGTGCAGTGGAAACAAAATACAGACACCAATGATGTCACTAATTACACAACTTTAGTCACAAATAACAATGTGTGATCAAAAAGGTACTCTCATACAACAATTAAAGTTAAAATTTCCCACACCTAATAATAATAACAACTATAACAGTTTCACACTAATCATAACACAATAATCACTTTCCATCAATCTGTAACAATCACATGATCCACACTATACAATATCGCCAGGTGCAACTAAATTCTAAGCTGGCCGTAAACGCTTAAATAGTTCCCACAGAATGTTCCAGAATGATTTTCCACACTCCTGACCACATGCCAACATAATCTGCATACTCACAAGTGCTCGAACAGTCTAGAGGCTACTTGACTGCACTGCCTTGACTGAAACACTGCACCTGCTCAGCTAGCCAAGAAACGGAGCCAATAGCTGGTCCAAGTCTGTTTGGTTCTTGTTAACAGCCTCTTGTGTAATGTCATCTTCAGCAACTTCATCCCCGGGTGCTTCCATTAACTTGGGAACAAGCAACAATCTTTCCTCAACGACCATAGTAGGTTTTCCAATCACTTTTTTTGTTGTTATACAAATTGGTAGTTCCTCTGCAGTTCTTCTTCCATTTCTACACACAATAGGAAGGGTTCCTCTTCACCAGACCTGTTGACTTCTTCTTCACCTTATGTCACTTGTTTGATTGAATAGTTGGTAGACCCTGTCATTTTTAGCCATGCAAAACCTTACCTTCTCTTGCCCAACCCTCAGGACATTCTCTCTTAAGTCCACAATGAGTCCGTAGACATTCATAATGTCCATGCCAAGACATGTCGACAATGTCTGCAATGAGCATTTGGGGGCTACACTCGAGGAGACCCTGTTGTACGCGTACGTCTACCTTTTCTAACACTTTCATGGGGCTTCCAGTCACAGTCTGTATTATACAAGAGCTAAATTGAGGCTGGGGGTTGCTGACTAGTTCAGGGTACACAATGGAAACTTTGCATAAAAGGTAAGTTGAACTGTTTTTTAACAGTAAAAATTAGAAATACGCCAAAAATGTGCAGTTTCTGTTGTTAGCTAAGCCTGAGAGGGACAGGTCTCGAAAACGTTAAACACTCTTTTGAACAATTATTAACCTGCATGAGGGGAAGGGAGAAGTGCATGTATAGACAGTGTATTGTGTGTGTGTGTGTGTGTTTCTGCCAGCTAAGGCCTGTTTCATACGTTGTCACAAGACAAATGGTACCAATCATACATCATATCATATTTGTGGCCCTTAAAAGGGCCGTTGGGTGATGATGGTAGTTACTGCTGTAGCAATGAGTGTTCCAAGTGAGCCACAGTGTTATGTTCAGTTGTTGCTCTCACTGTCACTTCTGCGCCACAGTCCTCTTCACTTGGCAGCAAGATGCAGAGACTGGTGCTGTCCAGTCGATGGGCTTCACTTCACCTTCTTTCTCTTATTTTCCTCTTCTCTTCTTTCCTATCGCTCCTTCACATCATCCATTGGAATGAATTTTTTTCCTAGCCCCGCTCCTTTTATCCCTCACAGGTTGGTGTCACCACAGGCCTACCAGAGGGCTGTTGATTACTGATTGTTCAAAGTGAGCTCTTCTAGTTCCAGCCCGGTGTTTGCAGCAAACGTATCAGATGGCTCCCTGTGAATAATACTGACTGGCATGGTGAACAGATATGTCTGTCTGTCTCTGGTGTCAAGGAAATCTATGTCTCTGCCTATAGTGTAGCCTATCTTTTTGGTGTGAGTGAACTCTGGTCAGAACTTGAATGAACATGAACAATTACATGTTTTGTTTTATAAAATTTATATATTTAAAAATACATTTTGAAAACCGAGCAGTATCATTAGAGGAAGATTTAAGAGACGTGTATGTAGACACTAATTATGAGTGCAAATTACTCAAGTACAACTGAACTATGTAAACATATATTAATTACTCTGCTAATTAATAAATGATAAACAATTCATTTATACATGCGGAATGAGTTAAAAATCAGGAATCATATGCAACTACTGGTTTGCATATAAACACTATTATTAGTACAAAAACAAACGTAAAAGTGATAGTGTAAAACCAATGCTTATGCACAATTAAAAAAAATTTAACAAGTTAGGGAACGGATCCAAATGGGTGCACAATAACTGGTAGTTCTTGAACTAAAATATTGTTACATAATGTGGAAAAAGTGTTACATAATACGGAATGTTCTACAAGCTTATCGAATGTTCCAGTGGAATCCGGCTGTAATGTGTGTGCGTACGTGATTCTCAACACATTAGCAAGACTGTGCCACGGCCACATGCGCTGTGTCAAGGCCGCAATGAATTATGCTCTAATGTTTTCCTTTATTGTTAATGCGCAGTTTGGATGTTTCTGGATTTTTGGGGGGGATATAAATACTAGTACACAGCGACGTTCAGTTTAGTTTGAGTTGCGAGTTATTGTCAGGCAATTACTCTGTGCGTTCAAGTGGTTATTAGTGAAAAGTAATTATTGTGGCAAAGTGTTACATGTTTCATAATTGTGCGGGACAATTGTAATACAATAATTGTGTTTTATATTAGTTGACATTTTATTGCGTGTGACAAATTTTTATTTGATTTATTGTAAGAGACAATTTTGTTGATTACAAACTGTTTAATTGTGATAATTAAAGCTGGTGATTAGTGACTTAATTGGGGTCTTGTATTCTGTTTTCCACTGTACCATACGACGATCAAGGAGACCGCCTTAACAGTGGTGTCAGAAGTGGGATAGAACCGTTAAGAGTAGAAACAATGGACACTTGTACAAGACCGAGTAATTTCTAATTAATCGGTAAACAATGGATGCCAGTCAGATAATGGAAAATTTACAGGTGCTGCTGTTACAGACGGAGAAACGACAGGATGAGAAATGTAAGCAGGAGACAGAACAGAACAAAGCATTAATACAGAAGCAGAAACAGATGCAAGAACGTAGTACCGCATAATTAGGTCTCCTACGAGGTGAGCTTAATAAACAAGTTACTAAAATAGCGGAAGTACAAGAAAATAATGATGTATCTACAGTAAAAATAGTTGAAGTAGATAAATCTGTTTCGAGTGTTGAAGAATCTATGTCTACAAAAATATCGGTTACAGAAGAATCCATGTCAAATAAAATATCTGCAGTAGAAATCTCAATGGCAAACATAAGAGAGTAATTCATGAAGATACAACCAAAACAAACTTTTGAACAGACTGTACCAATGTACCAATGATAAAGACAGAAAAGACCATAGAGAAAGTCACCTTGACTGTGGTTGGGTCAGTTCATGCCAAGGCCCCAACCTTTGATGGAAGCAAGCACAGGGTGACGTATCTATGCCAATTCGAAGCCACAGCATGCGCAAATAATTGGACGGAGAAAGACAAGGCAGTTTTACTCGTTCTCGCTTTAAAAGGACATGCCGCAGAACTACTACAGAAGGAGCCACATGACAGCCAGAACACCTATGCCGAATTCATAAAAGCTCTAGAATTACAGTACGGTGATAAAAATCTGCGAGATGTGTACTGCACCCAGTTGAGAGCAAGGTGACAGCATTCCGGGGAGAGTCTTCAAGAGTTTGAAGCAAGTATCGACAGATTAATTAGGCTGGCATATCCTGAAGTGCCAGAAGATTTCCGAACGAGGTTTGCTATGCAGACATATACTGATGGTGTCTGAGATAATGAGCTACAGCAAGTTATACGAATGGCAAGACACCAGAATAGTGCGGATGCCCTGGTACATGCTATGCAATTTGAGGCCGCAAAGTCAGAGTCTGGTTGGACAAGTCATAAAGTGCGCGCTAAAAGATCGCGTCGGCACAGACAATGAAGAAGAAGACCAAGGAACAGAGACCCAACGAGCAGCGCCACAGAGGAAAGTAAGAAAGGATAGAAGACTGAAATGTTATAGATGTGGGAAACCTGACCATCTACAATGGGATTGTCAGGTTAAAATTCAGCAGCAGGGAAACGAGCAGTAGTTGGTACAAGGGGGTGTGTGCTGACTAACTGAACGAACAAAGCCCTTAGACAATACGCAATTTCTACACTTCAGAAAAGTAGCAGGAGCTTGGTGGTTACCAGATTCGTTCAAGAAAGGCCAACCTTGATTACAGTTGACACAGGCGCAACAGTTTCTATTGTGCGCCCCAACGTGGTGAAAGACCTCAAGCCAACCTGGTGTTCTTGCAGCTTGCAAACAGCTACTGGACGGCCTGTAAAAGTGTTTGAAAAAGTGGAGATACACCTACGCCTCAGTCGACTTGGGTTTGATCATCAAGTACTTGTTGCAGACATTGTGGATGAAGCAATTCTTGGCGTGGATGTTACAAACGCATATGAATTTATAGTCGACTTCAAAAACACTGTCTTGAGAATCGGAAAAGAAGAGGTAATGCTCTCCACAATGAATACATCAGAAAAATCGATGGACGTGATAAATCAAGTAGCCGTAACTGTTCCGCCAAACTCCGAAAAGATCATCATGGTTAGAACCGAGGTAGATATTAGGGGCAACCAGTGCTCTATATTTCGAATCCCAGGCAGACAGCATACCGGGCATACTAATTGACAGAAGTTTAGTAAAACCTGATGAAACCGGAAAGGTACCTATTACAGTGGCGAATATTTTGGATCAAGCTGTCACTTTACAAAGCAATACACTCCTGTGGCTTGGGTAGCCGGAATGATGCAAAGAAGATGCATTACTACGAACACTTCCGAATTACCAGAGGAACTGCAAGAATTATTGAACAGATCTTCTAATGACCTCTCAAGTGGTGAGGTAAAAGAACTCAGACGGTTTTTACATGAATTTAAAGATTCTTTTGCAGTTCAGAGCCAGTCACTGAGTACAAGAACCTCTCTTGTACAACATCGCATCAATACCGGGGACACAATACCGATATGCCAACCTCCTTGAAGGCATCCATTATCTAAGCAAGAGGAAATGTCTCGGTTAGTACAGGACATGTTGACAGAGGGAGTGATTGAGCCGTCGTCTAGTGCTTGGTCTTCTCTGGTAGTGCTGGTAGCGAAGAAGAATGGTGGATTGTGTTTATGCTAAGACTACCAGAGATTGAATGACGTTACAAAGAAAGATTGCTATTCGTTACCTCACGTTGACGATACACTCGACATGTCCGGAGCACAGTGGTTTTCCACATTGGACCTGAAGAGTGGATATTGGCAAATGGGTCTTCATCTAGAAGACGAGGGAAAACCCGCTTTCTCTACCCCCAGTGGCTTATTCCAATTTAACGTCATGTCATTTAGACTCTGTAATGCACCAGCAACATTCGAAAGATTGATGGACCTGGTACTCCGAGGCCTGACATGGAAAACTTGTCTTGTTTATTTAGATGATTAGTCATCGGTAAAACTTTCAAAGACCATTTGGTAAACCTTAAGGAGGCTCTGACTAGAATTCACGGTGCCCAACTGAAGCTGAGTCCGAAGAAGTGTATTCCAGAAGGAAGTACAGTATCTGGGCCATTTGGTTTCAGCAGCGGGTGTTAGCATAGATCCTAATAAAGTAGGCACCGTAAGAGACTGGCCAGTTCCGAAGAATAAACACGGAAGTTCGGAGTTTCCAGGGGTTATGCTCATTTTACAAACGTTTTGTAAAAGGCTTCGCTACTATTGCTAACCAATACATGAGCTAATGGAAAATAAATGAAACTTCCAGTGGTCGAGAGAGTGTGACAAGCATTTAGGAATTTGAAAATTACATTATGTTTGCAGCCAATTCTCGCTTTCCCAGCTTCCGAAGGGAAGTACATCGTAGATACAGACGCAAGCAATACTGGTCTAGGAGCAGTTTTGTCTCAAGTGCAAAACGGTGAAGAACGAGTAATAGCATATTACAGCAAGACGCTTTCTAAACCAGAGAGAAATTATTGCGTTATAAGGAGAGAGTTGCTGGCAATCGTCCAAGCTTTGGAGCACTTCCATAAATACCTCTATGGAAGGGAGTTTTCACTATGCACCAACCATGCCGCGCTTGCATGGCTCTTCAGATTTAAAAATCCGGAAGGGCAGTTGGCAAGGTGGCTCAAACGTCTTCAAGAGTACAACTTCAAGGTACAACATTGACGGGGGTGCCTGCATGGTAATGCGGATGGCTTATCACGATGAATGTGCCCAGAAGACTGCCGACATTGCTACAGAAAGGAAGAACAAAACACCTGCAAACATGTTCAAGCCATAACTGTACATATTTTCTGGCAAACAGCTGGATGACACTAGATTGTTGGCAAGAACAGATGACTGATGAAGACACTGGACCGATCTTGACAGCAAAAGAGGAAGGTCGCCGCCCGGACTGGCAAGATATCTGCCATGGTTTGGAAGTGCTGTAGGGCTACCTGGCACAAGGGGAGCCCCTTACCTTAGAGAATGGATTGCTGAAAAGGGCTTAGGAAAGTGCAGATGGATGAGACGTGGTCATGCAGTTGATAGTTCCCCGAAGTAAAGTTCAGTCTGTTTTGAAGGAGAGGCATGACGGAACGCCTGGAGGCCATCTTAGCATTAATAAAACTCTTGACAAAATACGGAAGCGATTCTATTGGCTTCATCTTCGCCACGCTGTAGAGGAATGGGTTCGGACATATGAAATATGTTCTCCAAGCAAGGCCCCACAACCAGGAGCAGGGGAAAAATGAGACAATATTATGTTAGACTCCCTTTCAAGACAATTGCCATAGACATTGCTGGGGACCATTCCCAGTCACTCACGATCGAAACCGGTACATCATTGTTGTAGGTGACTACTTTACTAAGTGGGTGGAAGCCTATGCAATTCCAAATCAGGAGGTTACCACGGTGGCAAAGGAGCTAGTTCACAACTTCTGTTGCCGTTATGGAGCCCCTATGGAAATCCATATGGATTAAGGGAGCAATTTCGAATCAGGAGTGTTTAAATAATTATGCCGTCTACTCGGAATTCGAAAGACCAGGACAACGCCTCTGCATCCTCAGTCAGAAGGAATGGTTGAAAGATTCAATAAGACACTTGAACAGCATCTTTCGAAGGTTGTTGACGAGAACCGAACAGACTGGGACCAACTTATACCACTCTTACTCATGGCGTATAGGTCATCAGTACACGACACAACCACCATGACTCCAGCAAAATTGGTGTTTGGGGGAGAGATTCGTCTTCCTGGGGACTTGATGTTCGGATCACCTGAGACTCAGTCCCAAGAACCACAGAACTATTCCTTGCAATTAGAAAACCAACTGCGAGAAATGAATCGCTTGATAGGAGGAAGGGTGAAGATTGCCAGTGATAAAATAAAAACTCAGTATGACATTCGCAGCAATAGTGTGGGTTTCCAAGAAGGAGATCAGGTCTGGTTGTTCAGCCCAAAGCGCCGTCATGGTCGCTCACCTAAGCTTCCGACTAACTGGGAAGGACCCTACACTGTGAAAAAAAGAATCAACGATGTTGTTTATTGGATTCAACAGGAAGGACAGCGAAAGTTCAAGGTCGCCCACCTAGATTGCCTGGCTAAGTATACTTCAGAGACGGTTTGCCAGTTCAGGACGAACAGGCTTAAGGAGGGGGGTAGTGTTACGTAATGTGGAAAGAGTGTTATGTAATATGGAACGTTCTACAAGTTTATCGAATGTTCCAGTGGAATCCGGCTGTAATCTGTGTGCATACGTGATTCTCAACGCATTAGCTAGACTGTACCAGAAGTCACGCGGCCACGTGCACTGTGTCAAGGCCGCAATGAATTACACTCTAATGTTTTCCTTTATTGTTAATGAGTAGTTTAAATGTTTCTCAATTTTCAGCAGGGTATAAATACAAGTATTCAGCGACGTTCAGTTTAGTTTGAGTTGCGAGTTATTGTCGGGCAATTACTCTGTACGTTCAAGTGGTTATTAGTGAAAAGTAATTATTGTGGCAAAGTGTTGTGTTTTATAATTGCGCGGGACAATTGTAATAAAATTGTGTTTTATATTAGTTGACATTTTATTGTGTGAAAAATTGTTATTTGATTTATTGTAAGAGACTATTTTGTTGATTACAAACTGTTTAATTGTGATAATTAAAGCTGGTGATTTGTGACTTAATTGGGGTCTTGTATTTTGTTTTCCACTGTACCATACGACGATCAAGGAGACTGTTGTAACAATATATATTATTTTTTATTAAACTACTATAAGTAAACTTTTCATTGTTATGTAATAAATATTGTAATGTAGTCGTGAGTACGGCTACCGTTTTATTCTGCAAAATGTGGATAATGTACAATTTGTGTGTAATGGGTGTATGTGTCTTCTCGATCTGTAGTTCAAATGCGTGCAACTTCTGTAGATTTCGTTCGTTGCGAACGTACGAATAACCAGGTCTTGATGTTCTTACCTGATGTTCATTAGGGGTATGAAATTCCCGGTGGCGCCAAATTGTTTTCTTAAAACAATTAAAATAAAATTCAAAGGCGTATGACCAGCGCAGCTCAGGCGGTTTGAATAATTCAAATATTTCCGCCAGCTAGGCCCACTGTAGCGCACAGCAGTTCGATGCGTGGGCTGTGTAAATCGTTAGTCATCTGCTAAAATGTACATAAAATATTGTGCACCTCCTAATGAAATTATAACACCGTGGTTACACTCAATACTTACACATTTTTTATTAGTGATTGTTATTCATTTAATACAAATTATTCTAATACAAATGCTCCGGTTGTTTATATGAGACAATTACAGGGTTTGACAATCGATATTTGAATTGATCACCAGACGTTTAATGATGGCGTCTGTTGAAAATTGTATACAAGTTATTAATGTTGGTTGTCATAGGTTCTTGAGGTTACGTTCAAAGGATTACAAATGTTTAAAAACAATAAAAATACACACCCTTACATCAAGTAAACTTAACTAACATATTGTGTAGGTATAATTTGTTTAGCGCAGTGTAGTAAAAGTGTTTACAAGTTATGGATCATTAACAACAGTTTATATTGGTTAGTTTATAAATTGTCAGTGACTTAGTATTCTTTTAATCTTTGAAAGTAATTGATTTCAGTTCAGTGAGATTTCGACCTTTAGTGAGATAATTAACGTGAGTTTATTTATATATTTTGGGTAATTTAAGAGGTACTTATCACTTCTGTAGTTATGGCGAATTCATACGATCTGTTATTCATGGGTTATACTATAATCTTCTTTAATTTGCTGGGTTCAGGACATCAGGCATCTTTTCCAGTTTAATTGGTAGTAATTTATTTTCTTTTTTCGTTAATTTGGCCTCAACTTCAATAATATGGTTCCAGTCTTTGTCTTATGTCTTGGTATACACTTAGTAATAACTTCTTTTGATATTTTCTATGTTTTAATTGACAATTTTGGTCACTCGAAAATTAGCGTCTATACCATTAAAGCGTCATACATTCAGTAAAAAAAATCTAACGGTATTTTTGGCTTGTTACTCCACAGTTTCCATGGTAACGTAATTATTCTACCTGGTCGATCTCAAAATAAACACATTGTTATCAAACTTTGAATTTTTTGTTTAATTTGAATAAATATTTTATAATGGCTATATTTACTTGGGGATAATTTCAATGGTTGTAATCTTTACGTAGATGTTTCTATTTTCTTTCAAAGATTAGTTTGATATCTTACAAGATTGGTCTAAGCCATGTATTAATGTTTTGGTCCAAAATTGATAATACTATGTTAATACATAATTTACTTATTTCTAAGTTTTAATATAATTCTGCCATGTTCCCTTTCGTTACACATAATTATTATATTTTGCCTATTATTTCTTATAGAGGTATTGCTATTATTTTCTTTATAAATTTCTTACTTACTTAAAACATACTAACATATTACTGTAAAACTATTTCTTTTGGTATTTATTGCCTTAAACTTAATAAGCCAATAACTTCTTTCTTTAAATTAACAAATAAACAAATTTGGTGAGTGTTATACCTACACCATCTCTTTTATAACAGTAATCACCCTGGTGATTTTTATACTGAGATAATATTTTTTCTGTTTTTTACATTCACAATTATTCTGTGTCTTTCAGTCTAATATACTTAACTTAATTGCTCATTTAACATGTGCTTATGTTTTGGGTTTGTCACACTTGTTTAACTCTTTTTTCTTAAGATTATATGCTGTTTATTTTATTACACTTATCACTTCACTGTTCATCTTTGTCACTCCCTACCTATCTCTAATTACCCTTATATTTCTCACGATCTCACTATTATTACAAAGTTTTTGTATCTAATGAGTTCATGTCTCTTTTGTTAACTTCAGACTGTCACATATCATTTTATAATATGCAAACAACATGGTATTGTAAATACATCTTTCAAATAAAACATAACTTTGTATATATTGTCATTAAAGTGATAAGAATTGGTCTGAAATGTCATAATTAGTAATAATAACAACAATTTAATAATGTTAAAATATATTGTGTTAATTGAAACATACTACATCTGTAGCAACAGCAATAATATTAGCGAATAAATAAACTCTCCAAAACCTTATACTTTCAAACACATAATGCTGAAATAATATACATACTGCTGAAATAATCTTAGTAAAAGTTCCAAAGTATATAGTAGGATATACAATTTGTTCTCTGATTGAATCACGCACACATTTCTATTCCCTGTCTGTATGAGTGTAATTTTAAACATAACAGCTGACACATCACCTATAGATAAGGATGTACATACAATCATATCTACACATGGTTTTTTATGTATAACAATTGCTGAGATACTGTCATTTACAAGTTACCACTAATAAAAATTTAAACATAAATTATTAACAATAATAAAAAATTATGCTCTTTTAAAACAATCTTGTGAGTTAATTGTTATGGCCATGTAATTTTTTATTTTCTTTTTTCTTCACTGTCTTCTTGTCTCGCTTTACTTTGGTTAATATCTGGCCAATCTCTGGGGTTGGGTCAATGTCAGTTGTCTGTCAGTCTAGTTCGTATTTTCTTGTTTTGTGACCACCTTTGGTTGTATTCTTCCTCCTTCACTATTGATTATATTTACTACTTTCATTCTCGTTATCATTTATCTATCAAAATATATTGTTTCTTGGCATTTTTTACATACTTTTTTAATATCAAATGTGATCAGGGTTTGGCAATGTTATATAATGCCCTTCCACCAAAATTGATCATTTTATAAAACGTGAATTTAAGTTTGATGAAATTATCAATTGTATCGTATCAAATTTTTTTTTTTTTTTTTTTTTCAAATTCTCCTGCTTCTCATTCATTTTTTATAATTAATTCGGTATCTTTTATTTCCATTCTTCTTAGTCTTTTCTTCATTATTTTCTCATATTGCGAACTGGCTTATTGAATTTTTTATTATAACTTATTCCCTATAAATCTTATTTTTCATCAAAACTACTCTTATACTGATATCAGGGGAACATCATCCCTGCTCAGTAAAATGATTGCTGGTTCATTCAACAGACAATCTCAATTAATAATTCTTAAATATAGTCAACTCGTGACTCAAAATAATAATAATAATAATCATAATCATAATATTTGTTGGGAATCTTTTACTTTTATACTTCATTATTGCTCAGTTCGAGTCATATATTGTTCCATCTTTCTTTATAGATACTATTTGATACATTGTTTTTTATTGATACAATTCACATTTTTATTCATTTTTAATTACTCTTTGTTTCATCTAATTTCACATTATAACTCTTAGAATGTTGATTTCATTTATATTGTTTTGTGATCATTGGTTTGGGTAATTTTACTTCCCCTCTTTCTAAATAGTTGTGGAAGCTGATCATTTTGATTGATATATATTTTTTTTTTTTTTTTCATAATTTTTGAATATCATAGTAAGTTATGGCTTCTTACTAGTTAGGAATTTTTTGTAGCTTATTCCTTCATAGTATGTCATGCTTTTTATGCCTCATTTTTTGGCTAAATATTATGGTAATTTAACCTTATTTTGTAGGAATGTTTTGTAACTACACTCCTCTATTGTTAATTTTTATTTAAATATTGTAGTAAGTTGGTTGCTCTTACTTTATCTGAATGCCTTGTGACTTTTATCTCTCCATTTTTACTTGTTCTAAAATATTATTGAGATACTTGGGTAAGCTTTTCTTACATATCTTTTTTGATTTTTTACAATTTTTTATTCATCATAATGGTTTCTCTAATGCTTAGTGTAAGCTGTACTTACGAATGTTTTGGAATTTTGACATTCTTTAGAGATCTTTTCTTTATGACATTGGCAGACTGGTTTGTTTGTCACGTTATTTTTTTTTTCTTTATTTAAAGTATTTTTGTTGGTTTTTTACTTTAAATTGTTTTTTTGCAGTTATTGTTGATTGTCATAAAATTTCTTAATTGAGGCTTGATTGTATACCCCCTTTATTTTCTTGGTGACGGGGTGAGTGATCTCGTAAGTGTTATTGCCCTTGTCTTTTGTTATAGTGTATGGTCCCACGTATAATAATAGTAACTTTCTAGTGATGCCTTCTATGGAGCTGGGTAATTCTCTGTTTTTTAACAGTACCCTTTCTCCTACCTCGTACTTAATAGTCTTTTTCTGGTTCTTAGCGTATTTATTCTTTTGTTGCTCTACCTTTTCGGCTATTCGTTTGTAGAATCTTTTTTTCTTGAATTGATATTCGGTGGTGGTGGGGAATTGGATCATATCAGTTATCTCTCTAGGCGGTGGCCGCTCAAACATCATTGTGTATGGGGTAGCTTCCGTAAAGTCGTGGTAAGCTAAGTTTATAAATTCTTCAGTGGATTTCACGTAATTGTGCCATTCTCTTTGTTTATCGTGGCAGTAGGTTCTCAGTATACGACCCACTTCTCTGAGTACCCTTTCAGCTGGGTTGCTGCTTGGGTGATAAACGGATGTTTTGTAAGTTTTAATATTATGTTCACAGAGCTTATTTTTCCAAAGATTTCCCTTAAATTGGGTTCCATGATCTGTTATAACGGCCGTCGGTCTTCCCACTTCTGGTATAAACTTGGTTAATATAATCTCAATTATTTTCTTTGTTGTTGCACGGTTAATGGAGTACAACTTTGTATACTTGGTGAAGTGGTCAAACATAATGATTATAAATTTATATCTGTGTCTTCCTCCACTGATAGGAAACGGACCACATATATCAAGGAATACCCTTTCTAATTTCTGACTTGATGTGATAGGTATCATCATACCTTCCTTTTTTGAATTATTGCATTTTACCTTTTGGCAAATATCACATTTTTGAATGATTTTGTTTACTTTTCGATAAATATTTTTTATGTAAACTTGTTCCTGTAAAGCTTTTATCACCTTTACCGCTCCCATATGTCCGTATCTAATGTGGTAGTCTAGTATCAATTGTTCCTCCACTATAGATGGTATTACAAGTTTCCATTCTCCGATTGCAGGATTGTTTTTAATAAATAGCAAGTTGTCATGTATTTTATAATATTGTAGAATGGTTTCTTCATCTTTTAACATTCTCCCCCGGATACTCATTATTTTTGGATCCACAGTTTGACATCTTCTTATTTCTTGGGTTATTTTTTCTAGATCTACTCTGTTTTTAATAATGTTATACACCTTAACTAATTGTTCTTTCTCCCCCTCGAAAGTTTGTTGCTGGACGTTTATACGGGATAAGATGTCCGCAGCTACGTTTTGCTTCCCTGGGATGTACTCCCAGTTTATGTGATATTCCTGTAGCAACAATATCCATCGAGTTAATCTTCCGTGGCTGAGTTTACACTGCTTAAGGAATGATATGGATCTATGGTCACTTCTCACTGTTATATCGTATCCCAGAATATAAGTCCTAAATTCGTTGCAGGCGAACACGACACTAAGTAGTTCTTTCTCCGTGACGTGATAATTTCGTTCGCATCCATTTAAAATTCTGCTTGCAAAACTAATAACCATATGCTGTCCTTTCTCATCTTCTTGGTATAATACCGCACCTACACTGACATCACTCGCATCACAGTTCATGAAGAATGGCTTTTTGAAGTCTGGATGATGTAAGATCACGGTGTTCAAGAACTTTTCTTTTATTTGGTTAAATACTTCATCTTGTTCGGACCCCCAAGTCCACTTGTCCTTGACTGATAATTGTTTTTTGAATTTTGCTGTTAGTTTGGAATAATTATCTTGAAATTTACGGTAATAGTTGCATATTCCCAGGAAGGATTGAAGTTGTTTTTTGTTTTTTGGCGTGGGGAATCGTTGTATCGCCTCAACTTTTTCTGACGAAGGAGATATGCCTTCCTCTGCTAGATTGAATCCTAGAAATTGTATTTTTCGGGCTATAAACTTTGACTTGTCCAGCTTAAGGGTTACGTGATTATCTGATAATCTTTTTAGTACGGTTTCCAATCTGGCACAGTGCTCTTGCCAATTTGATGATGTTATTAACAGATCATCTACGTACACGGTGGTAAAATTCAGTACATCTTGTCCCAGTATTTGGTCCATACATTTAACAAATACTGCGACCGAATTTATCAGTCCAAATGGCAGTCTTTTGAACTGATAGTTCCTCCCATCGAACAGGAATGCTAAGTATTGTCTACTGTTCGGATGTAGCTCCACCTGCCAGTAGCCACATACCGTATCCCAAGAGCTAATGTATTTTATACCGTGGAACTTCTTAAGGATTTCTTCTATTTCACCCGGTGATGTTCTATCGTTCACTATCATTTTATTAATTTCTCTGGCGTCGAGGCAGATTCTCACCTTTCCGTCCTTTTTTGGTATCGCCACTATTGGACTTGTATACGGTGATTGACTTAATTCAATGATATCGTCTTCCATCATTTGATTGATTTCTGCCCTCACTGCATTTCTTTGTGAGTAAGCGATGGGGTAAGATTTTTTCTTGAAGTCAACGGGTTCTTTAAATCGTATTCGGCATTGATAATTCTTTACTTTGCCTGGAGCGTCAGAAAAAATGTGTTTATATCTGTTGTATATACTTATGAGTTCCTCTGACTGTTGCACACTAATCTGTGGATCTTGTTCTTCTCGTTGGAAGTTTCTGATCTCCTCCAGCTTGCTTGACCATAATTCTTCATTCTTCCAATCTGTCAATATTCTTTCGGGTGATTGTCGGCAATAATTGTTTTGGATCATGTTATAGTGGTTTGTTATCAATGGTAAGTTGCCACCATTCACTATATCGGCTGACCATATTCCTTGTTCTGTGGTTAGTGACACTTCTCCCTGCCGCAGGTTAATTATGGCAGAGTGTTGTCTGAGTACATCACATCCAACAAGTAATGAGAAAGGTAGGCCGCTGGCAACAAGAAATGGCATAGTTACTATTATACCTTTGCTATTAAGTTCCAAGGATACTTGTTTCCGGACGGTTTTGTTTTGTCGGCCGGTAGCACCAATGATAGTTATATTGTTTATGGGCAGGGTTGATATGGGTACACTACTTCCCTGCTGTAGTCTATTTAATTCTATTTGGTCGATCAGGGAGACATTAGACCCTGTATCGATCATTATGGTTGATAGAATTCCATTTATTTGGGCACTCACATACACTATTTCATTGTTTCTAATGGGCATCATGTTATCATTTTCTTCGATCAAATCGTCCCTTATATTTTTCAAATAATTAGTACATATTATTGTGATCTTCTTGTCATGTGTTGTCTTATATTCACCCAGAGATTGGTCCAGTGATGGGCTGTCCGCAGTTTTCACTGGCCTTAAGCGTTTAAATGAGGGTTGACCTCATTGCCCCCAACATCAGTAGTGTTTGATGGTTGGTTAGCGTTCGGCTCCTGTTGATTATTCCGGTTATCCACGCTGTGCCTGTGATCTTCTTCGAATGGGTGACTTCTCGTATCGGGTACCTGGTTATAGTACGTTCGCCGATAGTTAGATGAGGGATAGTTTCTTCTTGGGCTCCTTTGTCTTTGCCCCCTTATGTAATTTACCTGTGGCCGGTATCCTGGATTATTGTTCTGATTACTGTTGTTTCCAGGGCGATAATTGTTGTTGTAACCATTCGACGGGAAATTACCCCTGTGGTTGTTCCTGAAGTTGTTATTATTATGGTTTCCACTTCTGTTAAAATTTCTGGGCGCGTTATTGCCCCGTGTGTTCCCTTGGTAATTGTTAGGGTTATTTACCGGTGGCTTATTATCTCCCTGTTGATTCTGTGACAATTGTCACTCATTGGTTCTATTATTTCTGAAACTGTACCCTCTATTTTTCCTGTACTGCCACTCATGTTCATGGCTTTCTAGTAAGCTAGCCATATCTTGGATGGTCTTTACCTGGCTGTACATCCGTGCCTTTTGGATGGCGTCGTCGTAGTGGTAAGATAACTGTATTACCAGACACTCTTCAGGTATACGTGGCTCCAAATTCCTGGCCATGCAGATTTTTCCCAAGAAGTAGGAGGTAAGGGATTGTCCATTCTGGTTTTCATACCTTCCATTGCTCAGGTTATTGCGGACCATATTCCGAGTTGACTCAGACCAGTATTTAGCCTTGAACTGAGTCTTAAAGTCTTGAAGGTTTTGGATGTCTGGTCGAGTGGCAGTCCACCAGTTGTCGTATGTCTCCTTGAACATTTCGTCCAACATCCCTCTTATTGTAGTCCATCGAGTCTCTCGATTCTTGAGGATTAACTCTTCTACCCTCTTCAAGAATTCAATAGGGTTTCTTTTATAATTACGGAAATTGATGGTATCTCTGTTGTCTGTGTTCATGACATGATTATTATTACATGGTCGGTCACGCCAGGCATCCACTTCTTCCCGTAATGACTCTTCTATTCTGCGCATTTCGTCAATCCTCTGTTGGTTTTTGTCTACTTTGCTATCTACTTTATTTAAGTTACTGTAAACTCCTTCCATTCGTTCTCCCAAGTCTGTTCGTACAGCTGCTACCTCTTTCTGGTTTTCTTCCCGGACTTGGTGTATGTCCTGGTCTATCTGGGTACATCTTCTGACTGTTTCTTCATGATCTTCCTCAATTCTTCTCTTATTTTCTCCTTCGAGACGGTTCATTTTATCGAGTACTTCCTTGCGGACTCCAGAAACATTTTCGTTGGTATTCTCTAGCTTCTCCAACGTTTCCTCTAATTTGTCATTGATTTCCGTAATCTGCTGTTTTGCTTCTTCTCGGTACTCCATTAATTGGTGTGCCATCTGCAGCTTCATTTCTTCTTTATTTTTCTCGTGGTCCTTCTTCAGCTGTTCCTTCAATTCTTCCTTTAATTCTTTGTTTCTTTGCTGAATTTCCTCCAGCAATCGTTGTTGTAGTGTTTCATTATTTTGGTTGACTGTTTTCCTCAATTCTTCCTTAGTACTCACTATTTTTTCATTGATCTGTTTCAAATTATCACTGGTTTCTTTCTTCATCTCCTTCAAGCTCTCCTCATTCTTGTCGAATTTATTGTTCATCTCCTTCAAGCTCTCCTCATTCTTGTCGAATTTATTGTTCATCTCCTTCACGTTCTTGTCTAATTTTCCATTAATCAACTCCCATAATTTTTGTAAATCCATTCCTCCTCTGGCTTCCTCCCTATCTCCAGCCTGTGTTTCCATTTCTTCGTCTTGGCTTGGTTCTGTTGTGGTTATTACTGTCTCCACTTCTTCAATCGGTGTTCCTTCCTCTTCTTCCCCTCTGTTTTCTTCCATCTCCTTCTCCTTTGCCAATTTTTTCGACACTCCTCTGGTGTGCATATTGTAACCTTTCGTAATCGCCGCTAGAATTTCGTATTTCTCTCTCTTCTAGCTCCACTGGTTGGTCGCCAATTTGTAATGTAGTCGTGAGTACGGCTACCGTTTTATTCTGCAAAATGTGGATAATGTACAATTTGTGTGTAATGGGTGTATGTGTCTTCTCGATCCGTAGTTCAAATGCGTGCAACTTCTGTAGATTTCGTTCGTTGCGAACGTACGAATAACCAGGTCTTGATGTTCTTACCTGATGTTCATTAGGGGTATGAAATTCCCGGTGGCGCCAAATTGTTTTCTTAAAACAATTAAAATAAAATTCAAAGGCGTATGACCAGCGCAGCTCAGGCGGTTTGAATAATTCAAATATTTCCGCCAGCTAGGCCCACTGTAGCGCACAGCAGTTCGATGCGTGGGCTGTGTAAATCGTTAGTCATCTGCTAAAATGTACATAAAATATTGTGCACCTCCTAATGAAATTATAACACCGTGGTTACACTCAATACTTACACATTTTTTATTAGTGATTGTTATTCATTTAATACAAATTATTCTAATACAAATGCTCCGGTTGTTTATATGAGACAATTACAGGGTTTGACAATCGATATTTGAATTGATCACCAGACGTTTAATGATGGCGTCTGTTGAAAATTGTATACAAGTTATTAATGTTGGTTGTCATAGGTTCTTGAGGTTACGTTCAAAGGATTACAAATGTTTAAAAACAATAAAAATACACACCCTTACATCAAGTAAACTTAACTAACATATTGTGTAGGTATAATTTGTTTAGCGCAGTGTAGTAAAAGTGTTTACAAGTTATGGATCATTAACAACAGTTTATATTGGTTAGTTTATAAATTGTCAGTGACTTAGTATTCTTTTAATCTTTGAAAGTAATTGATTTCAGTTCAGTGAGATTTCGACCTTTAGTGAGATAATTAACGTGAGTTTATTTATATATTTTGGGTAATTTAAGAGGTACTTATCACTTCCGTAGTTATGGCGAATTCATACGATCTGTTATTCATGGGTTATACTATAATCTTCTTTAATTTGCTGGGTTCAGGACATCAGGCATCTTTTCCAGTTTAATTGGTAGTAATTTATTTTCTTTTTTCGTTAATTTGGCCTCAACTTCAATAATATGGTTCCAGTCTTTGTCTTATGTCTTGGTATACACTTAGTAATAACTTCTTTTGATATTTTCTATGTTTTAATTGACAATTTTGGTCACTCGAAAATTAGCGTCTATACCATTAAAGCGTCATACATTCAGTAAAAAAAATCTAACGGTATTTTTGGCTTGTTACTCCACAGTTTCCATGGTAACGTAATTATTCTACCTGGTCGATCTCAAAATAAACACATTGTTATCAAACTTTGAATTTTTTGTTTAATTTGAATAAATATTTTATAATGGCTATATTTACTTGGGGATAATTTCAATGGTTGTAATCTTTATGTAGATGTTTCTATTTTCTTTCAAAGATTAGTTTGATATCTTACAAGATTGGTCTAAGCCATGTATTAATGTTTTGGTCCAAAATTGATAATACTATGTTAATACATAATTTACTTATTTCTAAGTTTTAATATAATTCTGCCATGTTCCCTTTCGTTACACATAATTATTATATTTTGCCTATTATTTCTTATAGAGTTATTGCTATTATTTTCTTTATAAATTTCTTACTTACTTAAAACATACTAACATATTACTGTAAAACTATTTCTTTTGGTATTTATTGCCTTAAACTTAATAAGCCAATAACTTCTTTCTTTAAATTAACAAATAAACAAATTTGGTGAGTGTTATACCTACACCATCTCTTTTATAACAGTAATCACCCTGGTGATTTTTATACTGAGATAATATTTTTTCTGTTTTTTACATTCACAATTATTCTGTGTCTTTCAGTCTAATATACTTAACTTAATTGCTCATTTAACATGTGCTTATGTTTTGGGTTTGTCACACTTGTTTAACTCTTTTTTCTTAAGATTATATGCTGTTTATTTTATTACACTTATCACTTCACTGTTCATCTTTGTCACTCCCTACCTATCTCTAATTACCCTTATATTTCTCACGATCTCACTATTATTACAAAGTTTTTGTATCTAATGAGTTCATGTCTCTTTTGTTAACTTCAGACTGTCACATATCATTTTATAATATGCAAACAACATGGTATTGTAAATACATCTTTCAAATAAAACATAACTTTGTATATATTGTCATTAAAGTGATAAGAATTGGTCTGAAATGTCATAATTAGTAATAATAACAACAATTTAATAATGTTAAAATATATTGTGTTAATTGAAACATACTACATCTGTAGCAACAGCAATAATATTAGCGAATAAATAAACTCTCCAAAACCTTATACTTTCAAACACATAATGCTGAAATAATATACATACTGCTGAAATAATCTTAGTAAAAGTTCCAAAGTATATAGTAGGATATACAATTTGTTCTCTGATTGAATCACGCACACATTTCTATTCCCTGTCTGTATGAGTGTAATTTTAAACATAACAGCTGACACATCACCTATAGATAAGGATGTACATACAATCATATCTACACATGGTTTTTTATGTATAACAATTGCTGAGATACTGTCATTTACAAGTTACCACTAATAAAAATTTAAACATAAATTATTAACAATAATAAAAAATTATGCTCTTTTAAAACAATCTTGTGAGTTAATTGTTATGGCCATGTAATTTTTTATTTTCTTTTTTCTTCACTGTCTTCTTGTCTCGCTTTACTTTGGTTAATATCTGGCCAATCTCTGGGGTTGGGTCAATGTCAGTTGTCTGTCAGTCTAGTTCGTATTTTCTTGTTTTGTGACCACCTTTGGTTGTATTCTTCCTCCTTCACTATTGATTATATTTACTACTTTCATTCTCGTTATCATTTATCTATCAAAATATATTGTTTCTTGGCATTTTTTACATACTTTTTTAATATCAAATGTGATCAGGGTTTGGCAATGTTATAATATAAATAATACTTTTACAATTTGCAACGTTTAAAAGTAAGTATTTAAATTCAATATTTTATGTCAGACACTTGAGTAATTAAAATATTTTCATACATGTAATTATTGTTTTCATACATGTGTTTTTATGTCCGTTGTTTGTTTATTCTTCCTATGTGAATTATAATATGTGTAATATGTTTTTATGCTGTGTAAACAGCTTCTTAAAAGTGGGAATATTTTAAGTTTATATTTTTATAATTTTTTAATAAATCAATATTTATTTTTCATATTTAAGTAGTTATTTCATGCCACTAAAATCTTTCTCCTCTCTATTAACAGTAAGATTTAATGTGTATCAGTAATACTGAGCATAACGAACTCACAAATCTTATAGCCTAGCCAGTGATTTATGCATTACAGTTGCATTTGGTATTACCACAGAAAACACCTTTATACAGAATTCTAATGTTACAATATATATTACAGAAATGCAAAACCTCTGTTCAGAAATTGCAAACGTTCATAGGACATGTATGTAATTAATATTGTTATGTAATGCGGATGTTCTCATGTGTTTGATTGTGTCGTTCTACAAGCTTCTAGCCCTCCCGGTATGTATTTCTGCCAATGTCACGCTGAAGTGTCCTCTAGAATTTTCGAATGCTCGTTAAGGCTGCACATTATGGAATCCTATAGATTATAACCCACAACTGCCGCTTAGTTTTCAGTTTACTTCAGGCAATTACTCAGTGCACTTTAAGTGGATGAAAAGTTATTATTGTGCAGGACTCTATTAGTTGACATTATTATTGTGTGTGGGAAAATTTAATTTGAATTATTGTATGAGTATAATCTTGTTGAATAACTTGTTGATTACAAACTGTCAATTTTGATAATTAAAGCATGTTTTTAGTGACTTCACTGGCGTTTTGTATTTTGTTTTCCACTGTACCATACAACGATCACTTAGACCATCGTAACAGTGGGTCAGAAGTTCGACAGAACCTTTAACAGTGAAAACAGAGGACACTTTGTAGAAGATTAGTGTACGTTGTAAACATGGACACCAGTCAGATGATGGAAGCTTTCCAAGCACTGCTGTTGCAGACAGAAAAGCGAAAAAGATTGGAAAGTGGAAGAGAGACAGAAAACCCTACTGCTGGAAACACTAGAACACCAGAAAACATTACTCTTCGATTCAGAGGATCGACAGAAAGCACTAATGCTGGAAACAAAAGAAAGACATAAAGCACTGTTGCTCTAATCAGAAGATCGACAAGGTGAGAAATGTAAGCAGGAAGCAGATAAAACGGAAGCTTTTTTAAACCTATGCAAAAACAGTTGCAAGAACATACTGTAAACTCACCCACTTTTTACCAACCACATACCCACCTTACTTTCACTTACCTTACACTTCACCAGCATATTACAGGGTCGCCAACATATTTTGAAGTGGAAATATGTAAACTGTGACACTCTTCCCCTTAAAAACACTTGAATAATTTAGAAACTTTAGTTCCCTTATCTTACAGGCTCGTCTAGGCGAGATTTTGACGCAGAAAATAGTTTAGGTTTTGGCGCAATAATTACACTGAACACGTGGTCATGGTGACATTTATGTATTTGCATTTATTTCAGTTAGAAATTCAAAGATTGCTAACCCTATTCACCTTGTGATTAACAAATCACTCAACAGTGAACACACATCATTATTATTTGAACAAAACTAAACTTGCTTAATTCTATTAAGGCGAACCAGTACTTCGCATTCACTCTCTCCCTCTCATTCTTTTAAACCCCCTTAAATTTGAGATCTCATCATTTTCTGAATGGAGTATTTTGTAACGTTACAATAGGTCCGTGTAAGGATTTTAGGGACCTAACAAATATAATTTTATTGTAAATTCAATGTAATCTAATATGTGAGGGTAAAATTCTTCAACTACGAAACAACGCAGTTTGCCAGGACGAGTCGGCGTCAAGGTCAGTGGCGTACGTGACCCAAGACAGCAAGTCTGCTAACAACGACCAGACCACTCCTAGAAACGTCATCAAAATAATGCGAAAACGTAATAACAGCACAGTAAAACAGAGACGTCATCGCTACACAACAATAGATTCGATGACGCATTAACCCTTCCACTTGGGTAATATATGCCATACTGTCTTTCTCAGTCGAAACAACACCGTGAGTGCGACTGCACGTGCTACAAATTTCTGGCCAGCAAGTACATAAAAAAGTATTAAAAATGTGATTAAATAAGTGAAATCTAAACTATTTGCAACTAAAAGTAGAAAAATGTAACGTAAAGTCAGTGGGCACAGTTTAAACAGAGAACAGTTAACAATTCGACCAGACATCAGTTGAACAACGAGGGACGCCTGACTCGATCACCAACTCCACAAACTCAGGAAAGTAATTACTTTCAAAATTTCAGTTATAAACCTTTTTCTTTAAATTTTGAGCCCAAATATATTAAAATTTGTAAGAATGTACCGTTGAATTATATTGTGGCGAGTATGTGTGTGTGAGAGTGCATACCGGTACATATAAGGCCACGAGGCATTGGTTTATGTTACGTGCCGTAGAAGACGTAACCAAGTAAAATAGTAAACTGCAGTATGTTTTTTGAATTAATTTTATAGTAAACAAGGGTAACTTGAACATAAAAATATATCATGTTATTGTGTCACGAGTAAGGCTGAAGCAGCGAAAATATCCCGCAGCCATTTTGTTTTGTTAAAGGAACGAGACTCCATCTTGTTTTTATTGTGTTGTTGTATTTTCAAATGTTTCAATTTCGATAATTAAAACACCAGTTTGCAATAGTAATATCCGAGTATGTTATTTCCAAAACCATTCAGTCTCTAGCTTGCTTAACGAACCCGGACCCGCATTTAATATGTATTATGTTGGCAACATCAGCAACATGGCGCCTGAACCAGCATGTAAACAAAATAGTAAGTGAACAAGATTTTCAAAAACGTAAGTCACTTTTTAAGAACGAAATGAGTGGTAAGTTACAAATGGCTGCCCGAACAGTGACTTTATATAAATAAATTTTATATAAATAAGCCTGCTGTAGAGACAGAATGGTTATTGGAAAATGGGAGTGTACTTAATACGTAAGTAACAAGGTTATGTTATGGTATGTTATGCAGTATATGTAGATATATGGTAATAGTTTGGAAATATATTTAAACAAATTTTTTTTTGCAAGATGGCAGATAAAAATATAAATATCAGTGTAAATGGCAAAACGTTTATGAGCGAGATGGGAAGTTATTCAACACCAATAAGTCAGATCGGAGAGTCTAGTACTACCGAGTCTGTTGAATTAGACAGAGTACAAGAAACACCCATCTCAACTCGGTATGAAAAGAAAACCGATGAGACAAATGCCATGATACAATTGATGCTAAACAAATTTGATGAAAAATTTAATAAATTCGATGTAATGTTTAATAAATTTGATGCAAAATTGGATGAACAAAAAAGCGATTCCAATGTTAAATATGATAAAATCAATGCCAGATTTGACATTAGTGACACTAAAATAAATGATAAATTTGAGATGCAAAATAATGAGATAAAGTTGATGAGAGGGGTAAACAACAAAATTGTCAATTTAATAAACAAATGAATGAAATTCAGACACGTTATGAAAATATTCAAGAACAAATCATAGAAGCGATACATCAAGTGTTCGATAAACAAATAAACAGAATAGATGACATAATTAATAATTCTTGGATTTCGTTGTCCATGACGTGTCCGTTACTTAACTAAATATCACTATAGTATTGACGACTCGGAACACTAAGTTTTTTATAAGTAAAAACGTAAAGTTTTACCTTACAGCCTAAACCGGCTTTCACCTTTAGAAGGCTTCATCAGAGGCTGCCATAGGTAGCGTTGTCCGTCTTGTTGTTGGCGACGGGATAGTTTTTCGAAAGATCGAAGCTGTGTGTGTGTGTGGTGAGATGTGTTCGAATAATGCGTGTGATTTGAATTGTGTCTGTTCGTTTAGGATGTCGTTTTTATTTGTTTTTGTGTGTTTGTATATTTCTAATTGTTCTAGAGTGTCTAGTTTTCGGCCTTTTGTGTGTACGTTGTAACATGACATAAGGTAGTGAAGATCCAATGATATTTAACTATAAAATAAAGAGCTGAAGACAAGAATAAAAGGCAAGAACTTACAAACTCAGAGATTAATAACCCAATAACCCAAATGACAAATGACTGATAAACTGACAATGACCTGACACAATAGATCGGATAAATACAAAAGGAACAACGGAACAAGGAAGAAGAAGCTAAGAACCAAATGTAATCAAGACATTGAGAATGAACATTGTAAATCCCTAATAATGACCATTAAAATGTATGTTAACAAATGAACTAATGTAATTAGAGTATAGATGAGATTTACCTAGGGTAACAATGACAAATAAGAAAGATAGTAATGTTATGTATATTTTATTAATGAAGGAATGTGTTTATAAATATAAGTTAGGGAATTAATAATACACACACCCTAATAAATAGTGATAAATATAATCAAAACTAGTAAACATACCCTAAGGCAAGTAAAGGCCACAGTTAATTACCAAAGGTGATCATTAGTGAAGGGAAAATAAAATAAACACTTATAACCAGTAACCCCATGATGATATTAACATCAATAAACAACCCAGTGAATAATCAAGTGAGTGGAAGAAAGAGTATATTAATATAAAGTGGTGACATGTAGTGATAGCATGTTGCATATAGTAAGTGAAAGTGTATAGGTCAAAAACCTTCTATGAAGGAAAAAGTGTAGTTGGTGAACTTCAAAAAGTATTCTAGTTAGTAAACTGTATTAGAATAACAGGAAGACCAGTGATAAACTTTGTACTAGTAAGTAAGAGGAACTCATTATAATATGATTAAGGTAAGCCATAGGTAATAAGGATTATAGGATAAGATAGAAATTAAGTCATGGGAATGAAGGGCAAACAAGAACGATAGACACTTTTTTCTAGTGAAGGAATGGAGGAATAGTATATATTGTGTAAAGTATAGTTTAATGTTAGTATAATAAGGATGTTATTATTGTTTAAAAAGAACCAATATAATGTAATGAATTATTAACTGAACCAGATAGTAGAAGGGAACAGAAAGGTAGTTAGAAGTTATTTCAGGCTTGAACCTATCAAGGAAACTGTTTATTGTTATAACAAGAGGTGTAGTTAGGAACACCAATGTTTATTACTTGTGTCTGTTAAAAAATTGTTTTAAAATACCAAATATAAAGGTAAGAATTTACGAAGGAATGTTAGATAGTAGTATAGTAAAATCTAGGCTCTAGGCCTAACTATTAATAAAGAATTTTGTAAATTTGAGAAAAAATAATAGTCCAATATCAAAGCAGAGTATACCAAATGTTTAAACAAGTTAAGTGGGTATTCCTAATACCAAAATGTATAAATAACAGCCAATTTTGACTAAAATATATATAAAATATAAATAAGAAAAATAACAAAAATGTAATTAGCTATTCAAAAGTGACCATGAGGGGTATCAAAATGACCCTTATCAAAAATTATGAACAATGGTATTCATGTAATAAACCTAGCTATTAATATAAGAAAGAAATCTTCATTTGAAGATATTTTGTAAAATTAAACTAAAATAAGACGTTAAAATATAACAATGACATAAATTAATGACCAATGAGAATTAGCATAATTTATTAGGTAACCATAGCAACCGAAATTTATTGCCAAAAAACCGTTGGATTTTCGTTAGTCCATTATTGACCGACGCCGAGGGCGGATTGATGTAGCTCTCACTCCAAATTCTATCCCAAATAAGTGAATTTTGACTAAAATCAAAGGAAAGGAAGATAGTAATAGCAGTCCAGGGAATACCTGATAATATATTTATTATTAAAATTTTTCACAACCCATAATTACACGAGGAAATTAAGAAGACTTCTGGAAGAATAGCCGACGACTCATCCCGAAGGAAGACCATAGGGACCTACTACAACCCAAGAAGACGGACGATCGCCGAACGAGTACGAAGCCGAAGTGTACGGAAAACCCCGTCTGGACGAGATTAATGAGATTCCGAAGAATAGAAGACGACTGGATCCATCCGGAAGAAGCAGACGGCATTGCAGAAGCTCCATCGAGAATTGATGAGTATAAACAATAATCCCATTAAAACGAATTCCAAATTTTTCTATCAAAAATAACAAACCACAATTTTCACTTCACTGATCACTATTCTGATTTAGAACTGAAGGTATTTGTAATATCACTATTTGAACTTTAATCAATTGATAATTATTTAAACTGAGATATAATAAATAGTTAACAAACATAACTAATTGAAAAATCATAACCAAAAATTTTACTAAATCTCATTGACGATTACTTACTCGAATGTATTAAAATATTAATTTTTGTGTACCTAGTTTTAAGAATTATCATAAATTTGTGCATTTTAGCCGTAGTCCATTACTTCTGTAGCCAAAAGGACTTATTAACACCCCTGAGTAAAACATTTTATTGTAAACCAACGGTAACCGCTAAGACGGTGTGTACCTGACACATTGAAACTGAGCATGCCAACTGAGCAACTGTAAAAGCCGGTGCTAAGATAAAATAATGTACTACTAACTAACTGAAAACTATCAAAGTGTTAATAAAAATTATTGTTCTGCAACACTGTATGTTTGATTCGAGCAAATTAAGATAATAAATAAAAATTTATTGAAGTGAAAACATCAAAACAAGACGTTAGCGAAGTCGACACTGAAGGAAGGCGTGCGCCAATCAGGTGGCGAGGCGGCAATATTCAAACCAAACGCCGAGAGATACGGTTTACCCGAAAATGGTAAGAGAAGGTACAGTTCGACTCCCTACACGCAAATAACAGTGACAGAATTTATTGAACTTATTAATAACATCAGTTATACACCCATACTATACCACGAACCCAACGAGCGAGTTAAAAAACGCTCGTCACGCACACATTTACTATACGAAAATAGAACAACTTACAGAATAACACTAAATTTTAAACACACCCCATAAAAGCACTATATTACAAAGTGACGCATCCAAAGTGGGGCAGAATAACACGCATGCTACAGAAACACATTATATTAATAATTACACCCCACAGCACGATATTACAACGTGTAGAATGTTCATGTTATTGACATGTTTGTGTGTTTGTTTGAACACACAAAAGCACTCCACACCACTACAGAATCTACCTTTGCAAACCACCTCATTGAAGCAAACCACACATATAAAAACATCGACAATAACATGAACATTCTACACGTACACACAAAAGGCCGAAAACTAGACACTCTAGAACAATTAGAAATATACAAACACACAAAAACAAATAAAAACGACATCCTAAACGAACAGACACAATTCAAATCGCACGCATTATTCGAACACATCTCACCACACACACACACAGCTTCGATCTTTCGAAAAACTATCCCGTCGCCAACAACAAGACGGACAACGCTACCTATGGCAGCCTCTGATGAAGCCTTCTAAAGGTGAAAGCCGGTTTAGGCTGTAAGGTAAAACTTTACGTTTTTACTTATAAAAAACTTAGTGTTCCTAGTCGTCAATACTATAGTGATATTTAGATAATTAATAACTTTACAAAGAAGAAAGTAGATGACAATTATGAGATTAAAATGGGGGTAGAGAATAGTGGAGAAACAGATAAATTAAACGAATATAAAGACGGTCAGATGACATAATGAGGTAAGTAGGGGTGAGAATTATGACAATATAAGTAAAAATATGGTGTTAGAGAATAATGGTGTGAATATTGAGAGTACTGATGAAATTTTAGAGGAGATAGAATGTAATAATGGAATGTTAGTGTGTGTTGATGAGTCAGAGAGAAAGTGGAGAGAGAGTATAGAGGTAGAGGGGTTGCAGGGGGTAATTTTTTCCCATGATGTTGTAGTTGGGGGTGAAGAAAAAGCTTCACGAGTGTATTTGGGAGACATATGGTCTGCAAATAGTTGTCCATTGATTTTTTGTGCATCTGATAGGTGGTGCAGTAATAAAATTGTAGTGCCCCCTGCATATATTGAGAGAGAGAGAGAGAGTGTGACTTGGTGTTATGATAAGGGATATTTTGAGAGAGAGAGGTATGGTGATAGGAAAATAGAATTGTTTGAGGTTGGGAGGAATTATAAAGAGTTAATAGAGAAAATAAATAACGAGAGAGTTGATTATATAAAAGGCTTACCTTGCGAAGTAATAAGTACAGCAGTAGTAGATGAAAATGATGATAACAATGATAACAAGCACTTACCTTATGGTGTAATGGGTGTAGTAGTAGATAACTATGATAACAATAATAATGACTTTATAACTTACCTGGTTGTAACAGATAATACTAAAGGCGACAGGACCATGCTCAATCGTGACAAGGTATATGAGATAATGATATGGAGTGATCATATTGTTTATAATAGTATTGTGGAAAATGATAAAGAATTGAATAATCTTTACATTGATAATCATAATATAAGGTATTCAGTAAAAAATGATTTGTATAGACCTAAGATTAGACTGTTATTTGATGATGGAGGATAATTGTTTTTTGTGTTATGAACATTTAATTATGTGAATAGTGTGGTTTTGAAATGGATTGTCTTATAGAGTGATTTATGGTCAATGATAACAAATAATAAGTTGGATTGTATATTTTTTGTATGTTAATGTTAAATGTATTTGTGTATTACATTATGTTGTGAAATGTATTTTATGTAAACCATGTAGGTAATAGGAATTGCTTTCATAATACTTATAACATTTTTCTGTTCTCAGATGAAAATAATTATGATATTTTAAGCTAATTGAATTCAATAATTGACGAATAATTAAATAATTAATGTCATGATAAAGTTAAATGATTTTTGGAGATTTAGATGCTATAATGAATAGTAAGTGAGTAAAGATAATATGTTTGGATATGGAGTTACATTGTTATTAAGAGATAAGTGATGAATTTTCTAATGTAATTGTCAAAGATCATAGTAAGGTAAAATGTTATAAAGATAGAGTTTAGGTAAGGATGATTATTTAAATAAGGCATCTGAGTCAGTCAAAGTTAATTCTAATGGGTGTTAGAAAAATAAGATTTGTAGGATAAAAGTATTACAGAAACAGGGTAATAATAGGGACACAGTAGCGATAATGCATATATGTAGAGAAAGTGAGAATAATGTAATTAGAGAATAAATAGTTGCTGGTGATATTTTGTAGTGAGGGTGAGGTGGTAAGGAATGATCAACGTGCATCGTTGGGCAGGTACAGTACGAAGGGTCGAGGAGTGTTTGCCGAGATTATGGGAAGGGCAAAATGTGATGAATGGAATTGCCAAGGTCGGGAACACACATCCTAGTTACAAAGAGGGTATTAGATATTTTATTATAAGAAGGAAAGGATTTAAATGGAGTTAGTTGAAGGGCGTTATTATTGAGAGATTGGTGTCACCCTATGTAAATCTGTTAGTGGTTGCAGAAGGAAAGAAGGTGAGTAAGGTTATAGATATTAATGCCTATTCAGTAGATAGAATTATTGTGAATAACGGAGAATCACCCAAACTGAGGATAATCAAAATGTGAAATAAGAGAAAATTCATAGTAAATCTAATGTAATTGAAATGCGAGGTAACATGAAGGTTGATAATAAATTTAAATTTTTTTTGGAGAATAACGGTATGATATATGTTAAATAAATTAAAGTTTGATACGAACAGAGTTAAGAGAAAGTTCAAGTTATAATGTTTATAAATTTTATACAAATTATTTTAAATGTGAATTGTTTAATGTAAATTTAACAATGTTAATGTCCAATGTTGAAGGACCATAGTGTGTGTGGTAAGGTGGTTACTACAGGGGGTAGTAACGTTAAATGCATATTAAGTATTAAATAGATGATAATTATCTTGTTGATTCATCCTCTTCGTTCACTTTTTTAAATATTATTATATATATAAACTTTCACATATGAACTTACTTTGGTTATCACTTCCCCATACGTTTCAAGGTGATGTGCCTCTTCCTCAGTGGGAGCAAATACTGAATGTCATTTTACAGAATAACGGTTATGGACTATAGGTGTGTGTGGTGGGGGTTGATGGTGGGACGGAATTGGCGCTGAGGTTCAAATTGTGTGTTTGGATCAGTGTATCGAATAGTGTATTTGATTTATAATGTAATTGTTCATTTAATATGTTGTTTGGTTGTAGTGCATGATATCTGTATATTTCAAATTGTTCAGCTGTGTTTAGTTTTCTACTTTTAGGTAAGTAGTGTAAGATTTCCATGTTGTGTTCTATGTTTGTGTAACTGTGGTTTTCATTTTGTAAATGTGTGGTGAATGTGGAATGTATGTAGTTTGTGGTGAAGGCTTTTAAATGTTCTGAAAATCTGGAGGAAAAAGATCTTCCCGTCTGGCCGATGTAGAATTGGTGACAATCATTACAATTTAATTTATAAACCCCTGTTTTGCTGTATGTGTCAGTGTCTTTGTTAGTATTATTTATGTGTTTCCTAATGGTGTTGTTGGTTCTGTAGGCTACTTTATAATTGTGTTTCCTAAATGTGTTTGCAATTTTGTGTGTATTGGAATTGTAGTATGTAAGTGTTATGTATTTACTGGGTTGTGTGCTGTTGGTCTGATGTGTTTCCTTTTTGTGTTTAGGATGCGTTTGTGTAGTTTATTTATTAAATCGGGGTTGCATCCATTTTTGACTGCTATATATTTGATTGTGTTTAATTCTTCTTGGTAGTCATGTGTGTTTAGGGGTATTGAAGTGAGCCTATGGAGCATGTAGTTGAAAGCTGCATGTTTGTGTTGAGTTGGGTGGTTGGAAGAGTTATGTATGACCATGTCTGATGTGGTGGGTTTCGAAACATTTTTTAATGAAAACAACATCACTAAATTAAATAAAGACCCCACCCCAAAATATCACATACAAATAAACAAAACCTTAAATAACACAAAACACATAGTATCACCTGACAACATCAAATATCTTAAACAAATTAAACCAAACGCCCCTACACTAAATGCACTACCGAAATTACACAAACCAAATATTCCCATCAGGCCACTTATAAACAACACACAAGCACCTGCACACAAAATACCTAGACACTTAGATATATTAATCATAAATAGCATAAATTTAACAAACAACACCACCGTCAAAAATAATTTAGATCTAGTGAATAAAACTCAACATGTCCACATTCCACACTAGCATCATTTGACATAACAAACCTACACACCAATGTTCCCATAAAAGAAACCATAACTACATTAGAACAATTACTAAAAATAAATAACACACCTGAAACACACATAAAAGAGATCATCCATCTAACTAAAATTATCACTGATCAAAATTATTTCGCACACAATAACACGTTTTACACACAAACAGATGTACTACCCATGGGCTCCCCTATATCAGGTATACTAGCCGAAATATTTGAACATACCATAGAACAGGAACACATATTGAACAATAACAAATACACTGATAAAATAATATATTGGCACAGGTATGTTGATGACATTTTACTCCTCTACAACGGCAACAAAAGACAAATAGAAAATTTCCACAAATACATTAACACTATACACCATAAATTAAAATTCACACTTGCAATAGAACTAACTAATAGCATAAACTTCTTAGACCTTACAATCACCAAAACAAACAACACACACACATACAAAATATACAGGAAACCCACCACATCAGACATGGTCACATATAACTCTTCCAACCACCCAACTCAACACAAACATGCAGCTTTCAACTACATGCTCCATAGGCTCACTTCAATACCCCTAAACACACATGACTACCAAGAAGAATTAAACACAATCAAATATATAGCAGTCAAAAATGGATACAACCCCGATTTAATAAATAAACTACACAAACACATCCTAAACACAAAAAGTAAAACACATCAGACCAACAGCACACAACCCAGTAAATACATAACACTTACATACTACAATTCCAATACACACAAAATTGCAAACACATTTAGGAAACACAATTATAAAGTAGCCTACAGAACCAACAACACCATTAGGAAACACATAAATAATACTAACAAAGACACTGACACATACAGCAAAACAGGGGTTTATAAATTAAATTGTAATGATTGTCACCAATTCTACATCGGCCAGACGGGAAGATCTTTTTCCTCCAGATTTTCAGAACATTTAAAAGCCTTCACCACAAACTACATACATTCCACATTCGCCACACGTTTACAAAATGAAAACCACAGTTACACAAACATAGAACACAACATGGAAATCTTACACTACTTACCTAAAAGTAGAAAACTAAACACAGCTGAACAATTTGAAATATACAGATATCATGCACTACAACCAAACAACATATTAAATGAACAATTACATTATAAATCAAATACACTATTCGATACACTGATCCAAACACACAATTTGAACCTCAGCGCCAATTCCGTCCCACCATCAACCCCCACCACAGACACCTATAGTCCATAACCGTTATTCTGTAAAAATGACATTCAGTATTTACTCCCATTGAGGAAGAGGCACATCACCTTGAAACGTATGGGGAAGTGATAACCAAAGTAAGTTCATATGTGAAAGTTTATGTATATAATAAATAGATGATGTTGATAATGGTGTTGAGCATAAAAATCATTATGATTTTATTTTACAGAATTAGGATCATGAAAGATGATCAGTGAATTTTGAATAGGTAGACTGTTTTGCAATAATGAATTTGTGTTTTGGTTCTATATAATCAATATATAGATAAATTGTTTGTTGATTCTTGTGAATTTGATTAATTGTTTTAAATATTAGTGCATTAGTAAAGATTTATTTTCTTCTTGTGTGTTGGAAAGAGTTAAAATATTATTGACTGGAGTCAAAAAAATTTGATACAATGTAGGAAGGCAAAAGAGAAAGAGACCTCTACAGTAAATCTTGTTTTATCTCTCTATTGGAGAAATTAGGAATTAAGAAAAAACCAATGCCTATTAACGTAAACCAATGCAGCTAAGGGGAAACAGATCAGTTGGGGATATGGCATTATACAAGGTCACTCTTTGATTTTTATTTGGATGTTTCACAGTTTGGTGATGCTGTGGCGGCGGTCCTGAACTGGCCAGCGCATCAGAGCAGGAACGTCAAGTGCCTGACTGGCCTTGCGGTGTTGGGATCTTGAAAGAGAAGTCCAATAAGGTCATGCAGGTACTGTCACGATCACTGGACCAAGGGGTAAGTTACTTATGTCTTTTATGTAAACACTACAGGGGGTTGTGGCGACATATCCTAGCTGATCCCTTTAGGAAGTATGAATGTGTCAATGAGAGTTTTTATGCTTTGTCATAAAACCTCTCATTGAGGGGTTTTGTAACGGTACAATAGGTCCGTGTAGGGATTTTAGGGACCTAACAAATATAATTTTATTGTAAATTCAATGTAATCGAATATGTGAGGGTAAAATTCTTCAACTATGAAACAACGCAGTTTGCCAGGACGAGTTGGCGTCAAGGTCAGTGGCGTACATGACCCAAGACAGCATGTCTGCTAACAACAACCAGACCACTCCTAGAAACGTTGTGATGGTACAATCATGGTACATTGTATAATTACATAAAATATGGTAACGAGATCATAAATATTGTATTTTCCTATTTTTTGACATACCCAACCCAACCTCAAACACCCTATATAGAATATACGGTGAGTGGACTATATTACAGTATTTGCCAGGATTTGAACTAATTCATGACAAAAAACGGTGTCACATCACAAAAACAGTGTGCAGTTATTGAGATAAGCAGAGCCAAGCCTTCGTTACGTCAGAGGCGGAGAATGTGTTGACAACTACAAACGGCGATGTCAACAACTTAGACAAAGGAATGTGACGTCAATACACCCCACTTCCGCAGATTTCAACCAGAAATTGCCGTCATTTCATCTGCAGCTCTGATTTGAGCCGGCCGGCCGCCCATTCACTTACGAGTGAATTTTAACTTTTTAGACCACTGTAGGTGGTTAATAAACAGTATAATATCTACTATCAAAATCTATTAAGGAAAGTAATAGTTCGGTTTGGTGTAGGCGTCCTCGACCGATTAAGTCGTTCGTAAACAAGATCGACGTATAGAATCGGTCCCACGACGGTGGGTTACGTGGGTTGACCAAAGGTGTCCCGTCAAGCGCAGTAAAATACACCGATTGTGCCGATATACGAACGAGACTGGCAGTGCGAGGAAGCCAACACGGAAATTGGTGAGAGCGTTCCTTATATATTTTGAATCCTTTATTTCCCAATATATGTTATTGTAGAAATCAATCATTTAACAAATTATTCAAAATTTCAATCAAAATTTAAGGAGCTCCAAAATTTAAATAAGTTTGTACCATGATAATGAAAGGGTGAGTGGTTGTGTGCATGCATAATTATTCTAAGTGCTGGGTTGAGCACCACTATATAAATATATACATGTTATTATTGTATAATAATTTAAACATATAATCATTAAACTTAATCAAAGTTATTATTACACATTATGTTTTTGGAAGGGTTACAGTTGGTTTTAAAAAATGTTATGTAACAAAGTAAAGAATAAAAAGGGGTATTTCATTGGTAACAATTAGAACAGCTGTTTTGTTATTTCAAGCAATTTCCGTTTCCTATGACTTCGCGTAACGAACTTCTGGCCCATGACTTAAGTAGTAAAAGATGGCGTCCTAGTTTTGTATACATAACCACATTTGTGAGATATAATATATCGTATTTATAAATTCAAAAATAACGTAACTATACAGATGTCGCCCGTAAGAACAGGGACCTTATGTAATATTATGTATGTATATTATTACATGGGATACGCCTAGAAAGAACACGGGAAAAAATTGCTTGAGGTAACAGACAAAATTTTATAACTAGTAAACATAACCCCACAATTAGGTTAGACAATTGTATGCATGCGTGCATTACACAATTGCCAAAATGAGTACTAATGACAATATTACGTTAGAAATAGGTACAACTAATGTAAATTTGACTGGCGAGATGGATGTACAAACACCTCAAACTAGTCAGATTGACGAGGCGCATACGCCTGTATCTGTAGAAATAACGAAAGTCAATACATCCATTTCAACTAGTTTAGATAGTAAGCAGGATGAAACTAATGCAATGATGCAACTTTTATTAAATAAATTTGACAGTCTTGATAAAAAACTAGATGAACAGAAAATCGATTCTAATATTAAATTCAATGAATTAAAGAATGAAATAAAAAGACAAAATTGTCAATTTGAGGAGAGAATTAACACAGTAGAAACACGTTGTGATAACATACAGAAAACCACACTAGCCATTGTTGATGACAAGTTCAATAGTACCATAAATGATTTAGACACGAAAATCGATCTAGTTTATGGCACAGTAAATAACACGATTAAAAGTCAATTAGAGACAAGCAGTACAGAAATACAACAGAAATGTTTACATTTTGTAGAAAGTCAAGTAGAAGTTAAAACCAATGTGTTGCAAAATCATTTAGAAAACATTGAAATAAATGTGATAGATATTACTAAAAATTTAGAAGCTATAGATAGTACTATGACTGAACATGAGAAAAATACCAAGAGTAGATTTAATTTGTTACAAAGTAAGATTAAAGAAATTGATGACTTAACTGTACAAAATAGTATGGATGTGCATGATAAATATGATATGATTGCAAATAATTTGACCAGTGTAAAAAACGAATTACGGGGAGAAATGAATAAAAATGTTTCAAGCATAACTGATAGAGTAGTAGTAACTAGAGATTTCTATAATGAAATAGAACTAGAGAATTTTAGCCATGAAAACAGAGTAATACATCCCATGCGATTCCTTAATCAGACTAGGGATTATAATCATTTTAGTAGTAGTAGCTGGGAAGTGAAATTAAATAAAATTATTAAATGTTTCAAGGGTAACTCAGTCATATGGGCTGAAGCTCATAGGTTAGAATGGGATTACTATAATACTTTTGAAAAAGCTTTTAAGGGTAAATATTGGACAGAAGAAGAGCAGGAGACTTTAAGAAGCCGTATTATGGGAACGGGTAATTTCATGGGACGTAACGTTAGTAATAATAACCTTACTATTTATGTAACAAAATTGTACAACGAAGCTAAATATTTAGAGCCTCCTATACCATTTAAGTCATTTGTTAGGTATGTTAGTAAGCACTTACCTAGACAAGTGCAGGTCACTCTGATGACTAAAGAAATAGAAAATCTTGATGAACTGGAAAGGGTATTAGATATACTACAAAGTATAAATGATCGTGAAATGGGTAGACGCCCTATACAACCAAATACGTATAACCATAACAATAATAACAATGAGTTTAATCGGCCAAGGCCTTATTTTAATCATACTGGCAATAAATATAATGTTAGAAATGATTTACAGACACCAGGCGGTTGGAGTTGTTCTAGTTGCAGGAAGGAGAATCGGGGTCACATGCAGCATTGTTATTTCTGTAAAGCACCAAGAAATAACCAAGTAAAGCAATTCATACCTGCGAACAGAGGAGCCCCGAGTAACAGAGGAGCACCGTACCACCATCAGGGACCAACACGCGGACACCCTGTGCCATCAACAAGTCATAATAGGACACAGCCGGAAAACTGAAGTCAACAGTGGTAAGTAGGACCCGACCACTGTTCAGGGAAACTCATGAGGTCCGACCCATCGAGAACTTACAATCCAACGTAATAAAAGCAGACATCGTTGCTGATTTATTGGAGGAGGAGTGTAACACGACATTGGAGGTGAGAGCTGGACTCACGGAAATACAGGTAACAATAGATAATAGAAACTTTAAAACACTTGTCGATACAGGGAGTGAAATTTCAGTAATAGCCGAGAACATTTTAAGTGAATTGAAAGAATTGAATAAGAATATTCCAGTTTTACCCGTAGCAGGGGTTACAGTAATAGGAGTCACGGGGGTACGTAGTAAAAGGGTGACAAAACAGATACATTTAAGCTTCTCAATTGGAGGTATTAATTTTGATAATACATTTTTGGTAGTCAAGGGGTTAAGTTTAGACATCATTTTGGGAAATGATTTTTTACAAAGAAATAAAGCTGTAATAAATTTTAAAGAAAAAGTGGTGGAGTTAGATGGGGGTGATCGGTCTGTGAAAATTAATTTTGAAAATGTGATAAATAAAGTTAGAACCACTGGTGTGAAATTGTTACAGAAACAAGTAGTTGAGAATCACTTAGATACTAAAGTAAATTTTTGTATAGAGGGTGAGTATTTAGAAGATGTTGATAATGAAATGAGTAATATTAATAATGAAGTATGGGAGATAAGGGCGGATGAATTCTGTAGTGGGGGTGAGGTGATAAGGAGTGGCCAACGTATAGCGTTATGGCAGGTAATAGAGCAGTTTAAGGGAGTGTTTGCCGATATTCCAGGAAGGGCAAAAAATTATGAATGTATGTTACAGATAAAGGAACACACACCATTCATGCAGCGGAGTTATCAGTGCCTTACTCTAAAAGACGAGCGGTGCAAGAGGAGTTGGATAAGATGTTAGATAATGGTATCATAGAGAGGTCAGTGTCTCACTACTCAAATCCGTTAGTGGTGGTAATCAAGAAGGAAGGAGGAGTAAGATTATGCCTAGACGCAAGGAAAATTAATCAAATTATTATACCAGACCGAGAATCACCAGAATCTATAAATGAGATCTTTCAAAAGTTTAGTGGCGTACGATTTATGACGTCCTTAGATCTGACTGCTGGATATTGGCAGGTACCATTAGCAGAGGTAAGTAGGCAATACACAGCATTTTTGTTTAACGGAAAAAATTATCAGTTTAAGCGACTACCATTTGGGCTAAATACCAGCGTAGCTAGTTTCATTAAATGTTTGGATAGAATTTTGAGACCAAAAGATTTAGATTTTCTCACAGTTTATGTAGATGATATTTTAATAGCTTCACGTACATTTGAAGACCATTTAGAACATTTAAAATATGTTTTAGGAAAATTAGAAGCGGGAGGATTAACCGTAAATTGGGATAAGTCCAAATTTCTACAAACGAAGATTAATTTTTTAGGATTCATTATTACATCGGAAGGAATTTCCGCAAACCCGGACAAGGTCGAATCTATTATGCGTTTCCCTGAACCGCGAAACATCAAACAACTTCAGAGTTTTCTTGGGCTGTGCAACTTTTATAGGAAATTTCAAAGGAACTACGCCTACCTAACCGCTAAGTTAAGTGCGGTATTACAGAACAACGTAACTGGAGAGATAGTAGGAACACACAATGCTACAAATTTAAAATTGTACTGGTCGTCTTAGTTATTTTTATGTTGGTGTTTTTATATTTTGAGTGTATGAGTATTAACTTAGCTATTGATTTACAGAAGGGACTCTCCCCCATTTTCGGGCGATCACAGACTCACCACCTCTGATTGTGGATTTTGGAGTTTGGGAGGTGGACCATGGTTGGCGGAACTGACGTAAGGAAGTGAAAGCAACGATGGTCTTCCTCCACACAAAATTGGTAGAAATTTGAAAATTTAATCTTATTATTGAACGGGGAGGGGGACCCCTAATTCTTGGGATATAAAAAAAAAAAAAAAAAATATCTTTTGGCATTAATCCCATGAAATTTTGTTTTATCATAGAATAAAATTTGAAAATTGTGTAACTTAAGAGGTTAACTCAGTAAGGAGTTATATTTTTTTTATGTAACTAAGCATATCAGAAGATCCATTGTTTTCCTGGAGTGTTAGAAAAGTGATGTTTTGGACTTGGAAAGTGTCTACAAATTTATTAATGCAACTAAAGAATTAACATTTTTAAATGATATTTCAATTTTGATATATCTTAATTATTTATTAAGATATGATTGAATATGATTGAGTAGTTAAAATGTATTAACTGTATTATTAATATATCAGTGTTAATTATTAATGTATTATGTATTTATTTGAAAACTTTTTAACATGATGTTATAATATGTGTAGGAAGAGAAAAAAAAAAAAATTTTTTAAATGGCGCTGTTAATAATATTTATCAGCCAAATAATTAACTGTTAATAATAATAATAATAATAATTTTTTTTGTTTTATCATGCACTAAGAGTATTCAATAAATAAATATATAGAGTTATTAATTCTTTTATAATTTGTTTTTCTCCAGATTTGGGAGATTATAATGTGTAATTTTCTTATTATATTTTCAATTATATCTTATTCAATTTTGGTATAATCTTCTTTTTAATTCTTGAAGATTATAATATATAATCTTATAATTTTATTAAGCATATTAAAATATATTAAGCCAACCCAGTGCTTATTGGCACAAACCAGCACTTAGCTAAGGGGAACCAGATCAGTTGAGGATGGAGTGATTCAATAAGCCACTATATTAATATTTTTATAAATTGTTTCAGTGTTTGGGGTGTGACAGCGGTCCTGAGCTGGCCAACGCGTCAGAGCAGGGGCGTTAAGAGCCTAAGTGGCCTTATGGTGTTGGGATCTCGCAGGAGAAGTCCAGTAAGGTCATGAAGGTACGGTCCTCATCACCAGACCGAGGGTGAGTTATTGTTATTTTTTATATAAAATTGTAAGGGGGTTGTGGCGACTTGTCCTGACTGATCCCTTTAGGAAGTATGAAAGGGTCAATGAAAGTTTGTGTGCTTCGTCACACCATCTTTCATTGAGGGGGTTTTGTGATGGTACAATCATGGTACATTGTATAATTACATAAAATATGGTAACGAGATCATAAATATTGTATTTTCCTATTTTTTGACATACCCAACCCAACCTCAAACACCCTATATAGAATATACGGTGAGTGGCCTATATTACAGTATTTGCCAGGATTTGAACTAATTCATGACAAAAAACGGTGTCACATCACAAAAACAGTGTGCAGTTATTGAGATAAGCAGAGCCAAGCCTTCGTTACGTCAGAGGCGGAGAATGTGTTGACAACTACAAACGGCGATGTCAACAACTTAGACAAAGGAATGTGACGTCAATACACCCCACTTCCGCAGATTTCAACCAGAAATTGCCGTCATTTCATCTGCAGCTCTGATTTGAGCCGGCCGGCCGCCCATTCACTTACGAGTGAATTTTAACTTTTTAGACCACTTTAGGTGGTTAATAAACAGTATAATATCTACTATCAAAATGTATTAAGGAAAGTAATAGTTCGGTTTGGTGTAGGCGTCCTCGACCGATTAAGTCGTTCGTAAACAAGATCGACGTATAGAATCGGTCCCACGACGGTGGGTTACGTGGGTTGACCAAAGGTGTCCCGTCAAGCGCAGTAAAATACACCGATTGTGCCGATATACGAACGAGACTGGCAGTGCGAGGAAGCCAACACGGAAATTGGTGAGAGCGTTCCTTATATATTTTGAATCCTTTATTTCCCAATATATGTTATTGTAGAAATCAATCATTTAACAAATTATTCAAAATTTCAATCAAAATTTAAGGAGCTCCAAAATTTAAATAAGTTTGTACCATGATAATGAAAGGGTGAGTGGTTGTGTGCGTGCATAATTATTCTAAGTGCTGGGTTGAGCACCACTATATAAATATATACATGTTATTATTGTATAATCATTTAAACATATAATCTTTAAACTTAATCAAAGTTATTATTACACATTATGTTTTTGGAAGGGTTACAGTTGGTTTTAAAAAATGTTATGTAACAAAGTAAAGAATAAAAAGGGGTATTTCATTGGTAACAATTAGAACAGCTGTTTTGTTATTTCAAGCAATTTCCGTTTCCTATGACTTCGCGTAACGAACTTCTGGCCCATGACTTAGGTAGTAAAAGATGGCGTCCTAGTTTTGTATACATAACCACATTTGTGAGATATAATATATCGTATTTATAAATTCAAAAATAACGTAACTATACAACGTCATCGCTACACAACAATACATTCGATGACGCATTAACCCTTCCACTTGGGTAATATACGCCACACTGTCTTTCTCAGTCGAAACAACACCGTCAGTGCGACTGCACGTGCTACAAATTGCTGGCCAGCAAGTACATATAAAAGTATTAAAAATGTGATTAAATAAGTGAAATCTAAACTATTTGCAACTAAAAGTAGAAAAATGTAACGTAAAGTCAGTGTGCACAGTTTAAACAGGGAACAGTTAACAATTCGACCAGACATCAGTTGAACAACGAGGGACGACTGAGTCGATCACCAACTCCACAAACTCAGGAAAGTAATTACTTTCAAAATTTCAGTTATAAACCTTTTTCTTTAAATTTTGAGCCCAAATATATTAAAATTTGTAAGAATGTACCATTGAATTATATTGTGGGGAGTATGTGTGTGTGTGTGAGTGCGTACCGGTACACATATAAGGAGACAAGGCATTGGTTTATGTTACGTGCCATAGAAGACGTAACCAAGTAAAATAGTAAACTGCAGTATGTTTTTTGAATTAATTTTATAGTAAACCAGGGTAACTTGAACATAAAAATATATCATGTTATTGTGTCACGAGTAAGGCTGAAGCAGCGAAAATATCCCGCAGCCATTTTGTTTTGTTAAAGGAACAAGACTCCATCTTGTTTTTATTGTGTTGTTGTATTTTCAAATGTTTCAATTTCGATAATTAAAACACCAGTTTGCAATAGTAATATCAGAGTATGTTATTTCCAAAACCATTCAGTCTCTAGCTTGCTTAACGAACCCGGACCCGCATTTAATATGTATTATGTTGGCAACATCAGCAACATGGTGCCTGAACCAGCATGTAAATAAAGTATGTAACGGTACAGAAATGGAAATTTTATTTTGTATCAATCAGTTAACTTTCAATTGACAGATTTCACCTGTGAGGAGCCCCAGTACAACATACATACAGTTAGCCTAAACAATTGCCCAGACGTATTGCGTAACCGCCCAGTAAGCAGCAGTCCTTGTGAAACAGTATGCAGTCTGCCACCAGTTGTAACATTAGCCAGCAGCAGGAAGCAGCATAAAGTTCGTTAATTTAAAACAGTGGCCTCGGGCTTACAAGATAGGCCGTTAAAACAAATTCGGCCTATCTAATAAAGTGTGAAAACATTTATATAAAAGTATGTAAACAATAGAGCGCGGCCAGTCTACAAAAAATTAGTGCGAATAAAATTACGTCGGCCGACTTTATCATATTGTATAATGTGGAACCAATAAAACAGTAAGAACCTTTAAACACAAACAGTAAACGTAATAAACGAGTACCGGAGTGCGTGAGATCGAAGCAAGTATTCAACACCAGTTCGTGCAACCAACCCTATGAGTACGCTGCGTATGGGTAACTAGAAACATTTAATATGCATATTAAAACCAATGCCAACTAACCGGTGATTGTTCGTTATAAAAGGAAAATATAAAACACCAATACTTTGTACGACAGAGTTCTCTAAGGGGCGGAGTTTATTTAAAGATCAATGTAACAGAATGAGTGTGTGTGTGATAATATAGAGGTTATACACTGGTTCATTTTCAATGTTTTATTTATTTAGCAATATCACTTATAATAGTAGTCAAAATAAAACTCAATAGAGATAAGAAATAATTTCAACCAGTTGTACTATCGTTGAAAGGTTGTACTAACGTAAAAGAAAGGCGTGAATTTTTGATAAATAAAAATAAGTATGTGAATTAGACAGTATCAAATGTGTTAACGTAATTATTGCACATATCAAATCCAAATAATCCTTTCTGTAGCTGGTTTCATCTGAACGACTCTGGACCCGAACCCGAAGGCAAGAGTAAGAGTAAGATTTTAGTATTTGCCGTAAATTTATAGTGTTTCATTGGCCCCGAACTAGGGACCCGAGTATTATATATGTGAATAGATTTATAGAGTTTCATTGGCGCCCGAACAGGGACTTGAGTGTAGGCTTTACAACTTACATTCGCCAGACCTAACCAAGCTGCAGAACGGGTTATTGGAGAGGGAGGACGTTTTGGTCAATTATATAAATATAGTGATATATTAAATGGGTTAAGTTAATATTGGATAAGATTGAAATTCTTATGTAACATTTTATAAACTTATAAAAAATGGCAGGGAATAATGACGATGTCAATGAAATAACGAGTGTTGACAATGGTGATGAGTCACATGTTATGAGTAATTGTGAGATACATTCGACTCCGAGTGCGAGTCAAGATAAAATAGAAGTAAATTTAACAGATGAAACAATGGTTACAGAGGACACTGGGGTTCAATTAACCCCAACCTCATCAAAATGTAATAGCCAATCTGATAATAGTGATGTGATGAGATATTTGTGTGGCATGAATGCAATGTTGTGTGTTAAATTCGATGAACAGAATGTTAAATTCCATGAGTTAAAGGGTGACATAAATAATATTGACAAAAAATTTGATAAGCGTTTATGTGAAATGAATACACAAAATGTTAAGTTCGAAATCAGTATGAATAAACGTCTACATGAGATGGATGAATGTTTTAACACTATTAAAGAACAAGTGTTAGAAAAAATTGAGAAACAAATACAAAAGGTAATCGAAAATTTTGAATGTAAAACAAATGAGAATTATAATGATATGTGTAAAAACGTGGTAGTAGAGAACAAGGAGATTAATGTTGAGAGTGATGAGGAAGATTTTGTTGAAGCAGAGTTTAGTAATGAAGTGTTGCTAGCAAATGCCAATGAGAATGAGAGAGAGTGTGAAGACAGTTTAAATAAAGAGAGTGTACAGAGGGTAGAATTTTCCCGTGATGTGGTTGTGTGTGAAGAAAATGCTTCACTAGTATTGTTGGAGGACAAAGGTTCCTCCTTAGCTTTTGTAAAAGACAAAAGGTCTTTGAATTATTTTTGTGTATCTGGTAAAGCCAGATGTTGTAGTAACAATGTTGTGTTGCCCTCTGTGTGGAATGAGAATGTAAAATGTTGTGAGAAGCATTGCAATGAAAGTGATTATGAGAGAGAGAGAATGGTAGAAATATTTAAGGTAAAGAGAAATTATGAAGAGTGAATACAGAGTTTAAATAGTGAGAGAACTGGTAGAATTAAAAACATACCTTGTGTGACAAACAATGTGTATATTGATGACAAATATTTGCCTGTTAATGAACCTATAGTAGCAGAATATAGTAATAATAATGTAATGGTAATAACAAAAAACACTGACGGAGACTTTACAAATAATACTAATGTCGATTTGATTTATGATAAGATAATTTTGGGGGGTAACCCTATAGATTATTATTTTGGTATAATGGAAAAAATGAAATTTTATGGTTACTACACACAAGATAGCCATATGTGTGTAAATAAAATTGAAAATTGTTATGTGGAACCCAGACTAATTTTTGACGATGGAGGGTAAACATTAAAGCAATACATGGACAATTGTAAGTATTTGTTTTACGGTTCAGACCTCGCAACCTTGGACAATGAAGTGTGATGTAACTGAACAAGTAATGATGAAGGTTTGTAAATATATTATAGTAAAATTAATTGTGTGTGTACTGTAAAATGTTTCATGTAACCATGTGTGTATTGATTTATTTTAATAATAATACTATTTTATGTCGTTAACTAATAATAATAATTAACAGGAGGTATAAATGAATTAAAATTTGAATTATGTTTGTATTAAAAGTGTTTTAACTATGTTAACTAAAATCATGAGTAACTAAAACCGAATTGTTTTTAGTAAAATGTTATTCAAGTAATTGTGGTGAATCAAAAGTAGATCCGATTTGAGTTGGAAAAAATAAGAGATAAATATGTTAACTAAACAAATTTTTATAGAAAAGTACAGGTATGAGGGGTGATGTAATTTTGAGTGTTGAGACTGAGAGTGTTTATAAAAACAAGTCTGGCATACAACTGCTTATGTAAACAGGTAGGTGGTCTGTTGTGACTAATGTCTATAGTCATGCTTGGTGACAACAACAAAAATGCTGTAGTCTGATGAATCAGTATCTTGAGCAAAATCTTATTGTGACACAAAAGAAATGAAGTTAATTTTTTTCAGATAAAATAGTAATGAGGTAATTACTGTAACTTAGAGTTTGAGAAATTAAATATAATTAAATTAATTTGGTAAGTAAATCAATTGAAAAAATGATTTTAATAATGGACTTAAATGTATTTTGATTCAAACTTCAGAGATAATAATTGATGAAAGCAACGTTTAAAATATGCATTTAAAATTGAAAATTGAAGGAAATGTTTGAGCTGAAACGGTGTTTGGAAAATAAGATGTGTATATTACTGCTCAAGTAACTTGTATCAATGACAATCTATGTTTTATGTTTTAACTGTAGATTCCCCACCTAAGTGCGGTCATCACCTCACCGGATCATGACCGTGAAAGTAGTTAATTGTGACAAATCATGAATTTTACTTGATATAACCGGCTTGTGGTTTGTTTTATTTTGTTAACCCGGTGGTTTGTTAGATTTAGTAGGGGGGTTATTTTTTGGGGAATCTACTAAATTTTGGAACAGGTCTATTTTCACCCAGATAGGGGTGGTAGTCCATTAGGGGTGTATAAATCAAGAATAGTAGGTGTAATACCGAATTTTATTGTAACGCCGAAGCAAGGATGGGGGTGGAATAAAAGAAAAAATGTCCACCCCTTCCGCATCAGTCCTTGTGAAAGCAACTGGACGCCACAGTCCAGGGGGGGAAATAGTGAGTGTGGATGGGCGGTGACCCAGTTACAGGTCATGAGGGAGATGTGGTTTACGGCTAGGATGAGGCTGGCAAAGGCCAAGAAGCCTAGCGCAGAACACATTAATATGTAACGGGTATCAGGGGTTAAGGGATAAAAAGGGGGGTAGTAAAAGAGAAAAAAAAATTCTATATAAATATAGTAGGTAAGGACATAACTGGTATTTTAGTTATAATTACTGTTGAGTTAATGCAATTTTGTATGATTAATGTGTCATTTTGGTTGGGCGATATTGTACGGGGAATGCTATGTAATTTGACTGGAACTTATATGTACCACTGTAAACCTATATTGTTTTATTAACAATATTTTCTAGGGTTAAGAGATATTCTATAATATAAAATGAGCCAGTACGTTGTCAATGAACCAGTACGGCTAAGAGGAAACAAATCAGTTGTGGGATATGGAGTGGTGGAAGGCCGTTTGTTGATTTTTTAATTGAATGTTTCAGAGGCAGGCGATACTGTGGCGGGTATCTGTCCGAGCTTATGGTGTTGGGATCTCGAACAGAGAAGTCCAGTAAGATCGGATAGGTCCTGTCACAGTCGCCAGACCAGGGGGGTAAGAACCCATGATTTTAGTAGAGAGTTCAGGGGGGTTGCGGCGCCATATCCTCACTGATCCTCTTAGGGTTTAGGCAATAAGAGTTTGAATGCTTCGGCCTTCAATCTCTTATTGGGGGGGGTTTTGTAACGGTACAGAAATGGAAATTTTATTTTGTATCAATCAGTTAACTTTCAATTGACAGATTTCACCTGTGAGGAGCCCCAGTACAACATACATACAGTTAGCCTAAACAATTGCCCAGACGTATTGCGTAACCGCCCAGTAAGCAGCAGTCCTTGTGAAACAGTATGCAGTCTGCCACCAGTTGTAACATTAGCCAGCAGCAGGAAGCAGCATAAAGTTCGTTAATTTAAAACAGTGGCCTCGGGCTTACAAGATAGGCCGTTAAAACAAATTCGGCCTATCTAATAAAGTGTGAAAACATTTATATAAAAGTATGTAAACAATAGAGTGCGGCCAGTCTACAAAAAATTAGTGCGAATAAAATTACGTCGGCCGACTTTATCATATTGTATAATGTGGAACCAATAAAACAGTAAGAACCTTTAAACACAAACAGTAAACGTAATAAACGAGTACCGGAGTGCGTGAGATCGAAGCAAGTATTCAACACCAGTTCGTGCAACAACCCTATGAGTACGCTGCGTATGGGTAACTAGAAACATTTAATATGCATATTAAAACCAATGCCAACTAACCGGTGATTGTTCGTTATAAAAGGAAAATATAAAACACCAATACTTTGTACGATAGAGTTCTCTAAGGGGCGGAGTTTATTTAAAGATCAATGTTGTAATAATATAATAAATAAGTTGTAAGTTGTAATGTGTTTATGATATAAGAGATTATGGAGTATGTGAGACTCCGATATAATCAAGTCCAATGTAATATGTTTAATTGGTGTGGCTCTCGACGTCTTACTGGCCTGAAACACTTCCTTAAGTTTCCCAGCTGGTCGAGTCCCAATGGTAGCAAGACCGGTCGAGTAGCGTAAAGTTGATGAAGAAATATATATGCTCAGCTTCACCGAAAGTTTCAAAACAAAAATTATTGTTTTGAAGAAAATTAAAAAAAAAATTATGTTTATAAAAAAAATAATAAAAAAAATTTTAATTTTATTAATTAATTAATTAGGATCAATTAATTAATATAGGGCTGTGAAGTTTTAAACAGTGTAATGCTCTTCTGAAAATTTTTATTAAAGTTTTAGTATAATTTAAATAATCTATCACCACTCATAAGACTGTCTGTAAACCAATCGATATTTGTTTACCTTTCTATTTTTTAGGTTATCTTCACTTACGGGTGGTAAAGTCCTTGTAGATTATCAATTAGAATTATATTATTGGTAATTAGTATTATTGAAGAAATAAAGAACTATTAAGTATTGAAAAGTATTAATGTTTTATTAAGTAACAGCAATATTGACTCTTATCGATTAGTATCGATTCTCAGGATATCGAAAAAAGTTACAAGTATATATTATAAAAATTATATAGGGTTCTTTAAACAGCCAGTTATTACCAAAGTTAGAGAAATCGGGCTAATATTTAAAAAGTATAACGTTACAATCAAATTAATAGTTATTAATAAACACAGACATTGAATAATAAATTGTAAATATAATAATTGTTTTCACCAAACAGCTGTGCTGAACCAAGAAGAGGCACTGGGATTGTCAAAGAAAGATGGCTGCCGTCAAGTCGATGAAAATGTTGCTCGTTGCTGCTGCATTCCAAATAATGTATTTTGACGCAATATTTCTGTTCTCGTGTCCGCAAATCTCTTGTTATATGTTGTGTAGTGACTGGAGTAGTGATTCTGGGTTGTATTTAGTGTATCTGTATAATTATTAGTTCAAACACTTTCTCCGATTCCGTCACTAATTTGGTTTAATGTATTATACAGTTTTCTAGTGTTTTATGGTGTTTTTCGGAGTAGATTTATATTGTTCTGTGTTATGGAGTGTTACTTGATCGTTTCTGTTATAATATGATAGTTTCAGAAGTATTTTACACGTCACTCGCGATTTCACAACAACTCACTATACACTCGCTTTGTATGACGATTATAGGTTAGGTTATCCACGTTATTAAACGTATGTCATGTTAACCGTTCAACTACCAATAATTAACTAACTGTTTCCTTCAGTTTCAATTAAACTCTTAGCCCATATAATATTATCCTTAACATTGTTCAAATATTTTTCACATCCTGTATGCACTTTTACATTTTCACTATATGAATGCCTATACTTTGGTTATTTGTCAATTTTATTCACTAGATTTGATTTAAATTAATCTTTCAGTTCATTCTGGTTATTTTCAGATTAAATAATGCCATTTTATAGTGTTTTCTGTCAAAAAAAATAGTAATTTCACTTTCAGTTTGGTATACTGTGAAGAGTCAAAACATCAAAATTTACTTCCTGTCATTATATAAATTCAGCCATTTTATCAGTTATATTTAATATTAATAATCCTATATTGTATTAAAAGGTTCCTATTCCCTTATTTTCTGGTAATTAATTGAATTAGTTGTATTCTGAAACATTATTCTGAAATATATGACTCCCATGTCTAAATTTCTGAGTTTAGTCATTTTATTTTTATTTATAATTCTGAATATAATTTATTAAAATCTCTCTAAATGGTATGTGCAATTATATGGCATGATCTCAAGTTTATTTTGTCTAAACCCCTTTTTTTTTATTTGCTTTTAAATGAGTAATTTCTCTGTTTTGATGAAGTTTGGTTTCCATTCTTTTGGCCTGATTTTTTTTTTTTTAAACAATTTTTCTTACAAAATAATTTATAAACAATATATGATGTGTGATACCCTCTCTGACTTTTTACAAATAGTATTATAAATTAAACATGTTTTCAAATTACACAAAAACAATTAGTATTGGTTACAATACAAATAATAGTTAAACAGAATAAAGAACATTTTTTTTAAATAAATGGTTGTCTTCAAATCAGACATTTTGCAACAAAATTCCCATTTCCAACATGTAAATATGGTTTACAACAAAGGTTTTGTACTAACTAACATCTTAATTACTCTCTACTATTTACAAGTGGTAACTATTTTTATAGTTCTGATGTTAGTTGTTTCAGACCCAAACAAATGGCCTTATATCTAATACATTTTTAAACATTTTTGTACTATATACATAAAAAACCTTATATTTATATTCTTATTTCTAACTATTATTATAAGTAGGATTCTACAGTTTTTATACCGTCTTTTACATTGTCTTTGGGGAATTGTACCCTGTCATTAACAAATAAATAGTATTAATTGTTCAAAAGGTATTATGAACTCTGTTTTTCTTTTTTCATGTAAAACAAAATGTTATTTTAAACAGATTCATGTCTTATGAACAACATATTGTCACAGTACATATTTTAAGTCATTGAAAAATGCATATTTCATTGCATCCAATGTTTGTGATTGCCAAGAATGAAACACAAGGTTCATTTTTTATAATACCCAAAACTATCACTGGTTCACTTTCACTTATATATTATGTTAATGCTAAATGGTCGTATAGTCTTATTAACATAATAAATTGGTTAGCGTTTTTTCAATGGAGATTTGTTCCATGGGTACTATATTATTGTTTCATCTTAGTTCACAGGAAACTTTTACTTTATACACTCCTCTCTCTTAAATTTATACACATGTGGTTTTTATTTCGTTATACTTTTATTTTTAGATATTTATTTTGGGGATATAGGGATTTGGGTGTCTTTTATAAGAGCATGACATCTTCTTCAGGATGCTGCCCTCTTCTTCTTTCTTCAGTCTTCTTTTCTCCTGCCTTCTGGGACTGGTATCTTCTCCATCTTCTTCTTGTTGCCATCAGGTTTCTTGGGATCTTCTCCATCTTCTTCTTTATTACAGAAATACACAACCTGTATTGGTTGATCTTGGCTTATTTTAGGGTTTCTATTCTATTTATTCTCCCTCGTTGTGGGTTTGGTCATATTGTGTACTGCTTTGTTATTTACTATTTTACCTTCCTGGGTTATACCTTGAAAACCTTTGGTTATGAGACTGGTTTTGGATGACTCATCACTAGTAACTCCTTTTATTTTAACTTGTATTTTCTTTATAATAATGATTTCTTTCCACAGTTGCTATGAATTAATCTATTTATATTAAACTTAATGCTTTCTTCCAACTTTAAATATTATAACTTCATTGTTCTAATGATCAATTGCCATTCAATATTATGCATACATCTGTCACGCTACAGATTGCTCCCCTCCAGAAGTAATTATTTCAGACATGTTTATGGATGAAATAATTTCTTATGATAATTTCATCATTTCTTATAATTCATTTTCTTCTCCATCTTTATATCGACTTTTTTATAATTAGAGTTTTATTAATTTTATATATATGGTTACTTGTCTTACTACTGATCCTTTTCGGATAGTTAGTGTCTTCTGAGATATATTATAATTGTAATACATTTTCTTTCTATATCAACTTCGTGTTGTATCCTTGGGATATTAATTCCCTAACATTCCCTATCATGTGGGCTGGGGCAGATCAGAGGGGCACTGTACGCTACTTCTCTGCTGGCCATACACCACTTCTATAAATTGAGTACAGGGGCATATCCATCCCTGCTCAAAAACATAATGCTGCTGGAATTATCTTCAGTCAGTCATCGAATAAATAAATAAAAAGTAGTCTCATTTTCGACTAATAAAAATATCTTTGGATTCTCCACTTCGTAGTCTCTCAGATTATCTCACATTTTCTATCTTAATAAATCTTCATAATCATTATTATACTCATTACATATATATTTTTTCAAACTCTTAACTTGTCTGATATATTTAATTTAATTATGGTTGAAAACCTTTCTTTTAATAATTCTGGTTACTGTTTACAGTGTAACTCTCTTTCTTCTTCATCTGAATTCTCTTTATACTTTCTTCTGGTTATTCATAGTATTAGCATGGTCTTTATATATAGTCTTTCTTATTCATTATTTGAATGGTCTTAATATATTATATTTAATTTTTTAACATTGTATCTTTACATTAGATATACAGGTTGTTATATTGATCATTTTATTTAAACATTTTGGTTCTTTCCTTTCTCTTAGAAAGTTATTAATCCGCCTTCGCATTCATTAGCATTAATTCATTTATATTATATTTCATGTGGTATTTCTTCTCTTTGTATTTCATATAGGTCTTATTATTATCATTTGTTCAAAATCATCTTCTCCATCTGTTTGGTATGAGTTGTTCTTCTTTGCTCTTAATTAACTGTTTTCATTATCGTTTCATAGGTAATTAGTCTCTTTGCTTCCAAATTTTTTCCTTCTCTGGCATATTACACTCTTTCTTGTTATTCTTCTCTACTCCTTCAAATGCTATTGTGAATGTCTAGCATTTATTCTAGATTAAAATTAATTCTTTTTTCTGAATTAATCACTTTATTTTCTTCTCAATTCAATCATAATTGACACATAATTATTTTTTGGAACTTGGTTAGTTTTAATATAAAATTCAAACTATTCTTTTTATTTAATTGAAAAATATTTCTCATACATCCTTGTAATATGTTGATCTTATCTTGTTTCAAAGTACTGACGTTCTATCAACATTCAAATTCTGTTTAATTCATTTATTCCCAGAATTGTTTCATTCAGAATTGTTTATAGTACTGTTATCTTACTATTATTTCTGAATGTTTTGGTATTTTTCCAAAATCAAATTCTTCTTAATTATTTACCATAAAGTTTTCTCATAAACTTAGTTATAGTAAGTTGGTCTTACTTCATTTTTATATTTTTCGTATATTAACTACAAAATTCCTTTCTTCTTAATTCTTCAAAAATGTTTTTCTCATAATTCAGTGGTAGTAAGCTGTGCTTGCTTAATTTTAAATTTTTTTAAATTAAGTTCAAAATTCTCTCTCTTTCTCTTTCTTCCATAAAGTTTTGTTCTAAATTATCAGGTTGTAGTAAGAAGTACTTACTCAATTTTAAATTTTTATAATTATATTTCAATTCAAAAGTCTTTCTTTTTCTTTCTTCCATAAAGTTCGTTCCAAAATCATCAGGTTGTAGTAAGATGTACTTACATATTTTAGAATAAGTTATATTCAAAATTCTTTCTTTTTCTTTCTTCCATAAAGTTTGTTCCAAAATTATTAGGTTGTAGTAAGATGTACTTACATATTTTAGAATTTTTTCAATAAAAATTCTAAATTCATTTTTCCTATAATTCTCCAGAATGTTCTCAAAATATTAGGTTGTAAGATGTACTTACATTATTTTTGAATTTTTTAAAATTAAATTAAAAAATTCTTCTTCTTTTAATTCTCCAGAATGTTCTTCTCAAAATATTAGGTTGTAAGATGTACTTACATTATTTTTGAATTTTTTTAATAAATTCAAAATTCTAAAACTCACAACTCATTCTTCATAATATTTCTTCATAGAAGCTTGATTGTACACTCCTTTGATTTTTCCTGAAACGATTTCCCTCAACTCATATGTATTGTTATGCTTATCATTTACCACAACATATGGTGTTATATTGTACTCTACACTGGCCCATATTATTTATATTTTAATAAGTTGATCTTCACTTTTTCTTTTCTCATAAATTTTCTTTTATATACCCAGGAAGATGGACGATTTTCTTTATGTCGTTCCATTGCTCATATTCTTATTCATAATGTGCATTTTCTTAAATAGTCTTCACTCATAAAACCCAGTTTTGTTTCTATGTTTATTCTTCGTATCATTTCCTTTCAATGATATTTATTTCGTCTTCTTCAACATTGTTTTTCGCCGTAGTCGGTTATCATGATCTCCGTCCCTTTTCTTGATGGTGTGTGGTATTTGTGTCAACCAGGGTCCATCATCTCAGTTGCTCTTATAAAATTTACCCTAGGGCGCGACACTCGGTTATTATTACTGTTATTGTTTTTATTACTAAATTTATCATGATAATAATTTCGGTTAGGTTGGTAAGGTTTGTCATCATTATTGTTGGGATATGGATTTCTCTGACTGTATGGGACATTATTATGTTGGTATAAATTGTTTCTATTGTATGGATAGGGGTTGTTATCCCTAACGCCGTTAAAATTACCGATACACTGGTTATTACGCGGCTGGTTGTTAGGGCCGTTGTAATTACTGGGCTGGTTCCCTCTATCATCGTATTGTATACACCAATACCTCTCTGGTCCATGTTTTGTGTTACCTGACAAATATATGTGAGGATCTTCATCTGGGTTATCACTTATTATTTGTTTATCTGAAACACCATAAGCTGGTTTACCATCATATATCCACTCTGAAGGAATATATTTTAGTCTAACCGTACCCTGGAACTGTCCTAGATGGCACGCTAATGGAATACATTCTGGTGATTCACCTGTGCCGTCATTACAGTCTGGTACGATATCACATTTCCATCTTTCTGAAATCCACTGTCCAGTTCTGCGCTGATATTGATCTTGTCCACAGGTCGTATTCTGTTTACCTCTGGTCCTTTCCCATTGGTACACTACTGTCTTGTGGTAAATTATCTCTGAAATTACTTCGATTCTCCTTCTATAATTCATAGAATTCATGATGTCTTTGTCATAGGTAATTGGGATATTATTGCCATCAATTAACCCATGTTTCATCATCTCCAACTCTTCCTTCGTTTTTACCAAGTTTCTTGGATACATTCTCCTTTTCCTTGGTTTAATATCTTCCTGGTTTCGGTTAGTTTCAATTCTAGGTAATACCATTACTTGTTTCTGCGTTTTATCATTTGGTACTTCTTCTGGTTCTGGTTTACTATTATATTTTATTTCTTCAGTCTTCTCCTTTCTTAATTCCTCTCTTTTTAATCTGTCCTCCCTCATTTCCTTATTCTCGTCATCTAGTTTCTTGTTCATATTATCTAGTATTTTATGCTGATCATCCAGTTTCTTACCTAATTCTTCTTTCATTTTCTTATTATCATCTCTTATATCTATAACCCAATCATCCAGTTTCTTCATCAGTTCCCTCTTTTCCCTTCTTTCATCATCCATCATTTGTTGTAACTTTTCTATTATCTTGTCCCACTTCTCCTCTCGTGTAAGTCCTTCCATTATGCTTGTCATTGTTCCCTTTTCTATTATCTTTCTCTGACTTTGTAGCTGTTGCCTAGCTCCAACTAGTGATTGTGCAGAATGTATTGGCCTTCCAATCGCTAATTAAAGCCCCTAAAGTTGTGCGCCAATTTGTAATAATATAATAAATAAGTTGTAAGTTGTAATGTGTTTATGATATAAGAGATTATGGAGTATGTGAGACTCCGATATAATCAAGTCCAATGTAATATGTTTAATTGGTGTGGCTCTCGACGTCTTACTGGCCTGAAACACTTCCTTAAGTTTCCCAGCTGGTCGAGTCCCAATGGTAGCAAGACCGGTCGAGTAGCGTAAAGTTGATGAAGAAATATATATGCTCAGCTTCACCGAAAGTTTCAAAACAAAAATTATTGTTTTGAAGAAAATTTAAAAAAAAATTATGTTTATAAAAAAAATAATAAAAAAAATTTTAATTTTATTAATTAATTAATTAGGATCAATTAATTAATATAGGGCTGTGAAGTTTTAAACAGTGTAATGCTCTTCTGAAAATTTTTATTAAAGTTTTAGTATAATTTAAATAATCTATCACCACTCATAAGACTGTCTGTAAACCAATCGATATTTGTTTACCTTTCTATTTTTTAGGTTATCTTCACTTACGGGTGGTAAAGTCCTTGTAGATTATCAATTAGAATTATATTATTGGTAATTAGTATTATTGAAGAAATAAAGAACTATTAAGTATTGAAAAGTATTAATGTTTTATTAAGTAACAGCAATATTGACTCTTATCGATTAGTATCGATTCTCAGGATATCGAAAAAAGTTACAAGTATATATTATAAAAATTATATAGGGTTCTTTAAACAGCCAGTTATTACCAAAGTTAGAGAAATCGGGCTAATATTTAAAAAGTATAACGTTACAATCAAATTAATAGTTATTAATAAACACAGACATTGAATAATAAATTGTAAATATAATAATTGTTTTCACCAAACAGCTGTGCTGAACCAAGAAGAGGCACTGGGATTGTCAAAGAAAGATGGCTGCCGTCAAGTCGATGAAAATGTTGCTCGTTGCTGCTGCATTCCAAATAATGTATTTTGACGCAATATTTCTGTTCTCGTGTCCGCAAATCTCTTGTTATATGTTGTGTAGTGACTGGAGTAGTGATTCTGGGTTGTATTTAGTGTATCTGTATAATTATTAGTTCAAACACTTTCTCCGATTCCGTCACTAATTTGGTTTAATGTATTATACAGTTTTCTAGTGTTTTATGGTGTTTTTCGGAGTAGATTTATATTGTTCTGTGTTATGGAGTGTTACTTGATCGTTTCTGTTATAATATGATAGTTTCAGAAGTATTTTACACGTCACTCGCGATTTCACAACAACTCACTATACACTCGCTTTGTATGACGATTATAGGTTAGGTTATCCACGTTATTAAACGTATGTCATGTTAACCGTTCAACTACCAATAATTAACTAACTGTTTCCTTCAGTTTCAATTAAACTCTTAGCCCATATAATATTATCCTTAACATTGTTCAAATATTTTTCACATCCTGTATGCACTTTTACATTTTCACTATATGAATGCCTATACTTTGGTTATTTGTCAATTTTATTCACTAGATTTGATTTAAATTAATCTTTCAGTTCATTCTGGTTATTTTCAGATTAAATAATGCCATTTTATAGTGTTTTCTGTCAAAAAAAATAGTAATTTCACTTTCAGTTTGGTATACTGTGAAGAGTCAAAACATCAAAATTTACTTCCTGTCATTATATAAATTCAGCCATTTTATCAGTTATATTTAATATTAATAATCCTATATTGTATTAAAAGGTTCCTATTCCCTTATTTTCTGGTAATTAATTGAATTAGTTGTATTCTGAAACATTATTCTGAAATATATGACTCCCATGTCTAAATTTCTGAGTTTAGTCATTTTATTTTTATTTATAATTCTGAATATAATTTATTAAAATCTCTCTAAATGGTATGTGCAATTATATGGCATGATCTCAAGTTTATTTTGTCTAAACCCCTTTTTTTTTTATTTGCTTTTAAATGAGTAATTTCTCTGTTTTGATGAAGTTTGGTTTCCATTCTTTTGGCCTATGATTTTTTTTTTTTTTAAACAATTTTTCTTACAAAATAATTTATAAACAATATATGATGTGTGATACCCTCTCTGACTTTTTACAAATAGTATTATAAATTAAACATGTTTTCAAATTACACAAAAACAATTAGTATTGGTTACAATACAAATAATAGTTAAACAGAATAAAGAACATTTTTTTTAAATAAATGGTTGTCTTCAAATCAGACATTTTGCAACAAAATTCCCATTTCCAACATGTAAATATGGTTTACAACAAAGGTTTTGTACTAACTAACATCTTAATTACTCTCTACTATTTACAAGTGGTAACTATTTTTATAGTTCTGATGTTAGTTGTTTCAGACCCAAACAAATGGCCTTATATCTAATACATTTTTAAACATTTTTGTACTATATACATAAAAAACCTTATATTTATATTCTTATTTCTAACTATTATTATAAGTAGGATTCTACAGTTTTTATACCGTCTTTTACATTGTCTTTGGGGAATTGTACCCTGTCATTAACAAATAAATAGTATTAATTGTTCAAAAGGTATTATGAACTCTGTTTTTCTTTTTTCATGTAAAACAAAATGTTATTTTAAACAGATTCATGTCTTATGAACAACATATTGTCACAGTACATATTTTAAGTCATTGAAAAATGCATATTTCATTGCATCCAATGTTTGTGATTGCCAAGAATGAAACACAAGGTTCATTTTTTATAATACCCAAAACTATCACTGGTTCACTTTCACTTATATATTATGTTAATGCTAAATGGTCGTATAGTCTTATTAACATAATAAATTGGTTAGCGTTTTTTCAATGGAGATTTGTTCCATGGGTACTATATTATTGTTTCATCTTAGTTCACAGGAAACTTTTACTTTATACACTCCTCTCTCTTAAATTTATACACATGTGGTTTTTATTTCGTTATACTTTTATTTTTAGATATTTATTTTGGGGATATAGGGATTTGGGTGTCTTTTATAAGAGCATGACATCTTCTTCAGGATGCTGCCCTCTTCTTCTTTCTTCAGTCTTCTTTTCTCCTGCCTTCTGGGACTGGTATCTTCTCCATCTTCTTCTTGTTGCCATCAGGTTTCTTGGGATCTTCTCCATCTTCTTCTTTATTACAGAAATACACAACCTGTATTGGTTGATCTTGGCTTATTTTAGGGTTTCTATTCTATTTATTCTCCCTCGTTGTGGGTTTGGTCATATTGTGTACTGCTTTGTTATTTACTATTTTACCTTCCTGGGTTATACCTTGAAAACCTTTGGTTATGAGACTGGTTTTGGATGACTCATCACTAGTAACTCCTTTTATTTTAACTTGTATTTTCTTTATAATAATGATTTCTTTCCACAGTTGCTATGAATTAATCTATTTATATTAAACTTAATGCTTTCTTCCAACTTTAAATATTATAACTTCATTGTTCTAATGATCAATTGCCATTCAATATTATGCATACATCTGTCACGCTACAGATTGCTCCCCTCCAGAAGTAATTATTTCAGACATGTTTATGGATGAAATAATTTCTTATGATAATTTCATCATTTCTTATAATTCATTTTCTTCTCCATCTTTATATCGACTTTTTTATAATTAGAGTTTTATTAATTTTATATATATGGTTACTTGTCTTACTACTGATCCTTTTCGGATAGTTAGTGTCTTCTGAGATATATTATAATTGTAATACATTTTCTTTCTATATCAACTTCGTGTTGTATCCTTGGGATATTAATTCCCTAACATTCCCTATCATGTGGGCTGGGGCAGATCAGAGGGGCACTGTACGCTACTTCTCTGCTGGCCATACACCACTTCTATAAATTGAGTACAGGGGCATATCCATCCCTGCTCAAAAACATAATGCTGCTGGAATTATCTTCAGTCAGTCATCGAATAAATAAATAAAAAGTAGTCTCATTTTCGACTAATAAAAATATCTTTGGATTCTCCACTTCGTAGTCTCTCAGATTATCTCACATTTTCTATCTTAATAAATCTTCATAATCATTATTATACTCATTACATATATATTTTTTCAAACTCTTAACTTGTCTGATATATTTAATTTAATTATGGTTGAAAACCTTTCTTTTAATAATTCTGGTTACTGTTTACAGTGTAACTCTCTTTCTTCTTCATCTGAATTCTCTTTATACTTTCTTCTGGTTATTCATAGTATTAGCATGGTCTTTATATATAGTCTTTCTTATTCATTATTTGAATGGTCTTAATATATTATATTTAATTTTTTAACATTGTATCTTTACATTAGATATACAGGTTGTTATATTGATCATTTTATTTAAACATTTTGGTTCTTTCCTTTCTCTTAGAAAGTTATTAATCCGCCTTCGCATTCATTAGCATTAATTCATTTATATTATATTTCATGTGGTATTTCTTCTCTTTGTATTTCATATAGGTCTTATTATTATCATTTGTTCAAAATCATCTTCTCCATCTGTTTGGTATGAGTTGTTCTTCTTTGCTCTTAATTAACTGTTTTCATTATCGTTTCATAGGTAATTAGTCTCTTTGCTTCCAAATTTTTTCCTTCTCTGGCATATTACACTCTTTCTTGTTATTCTTCTCTACTCCTTCAAATGCTATTGTGAATGTCTAGCATTTATTCTAGATTAAAATTAATTCTTTTTTCTGAATTAATCACTTTATTTTCTTCTCAATTCAATCATAATTGACACATAATTATTTTTTGGAACTTGGTTAGTTTTAATATAAAATTCAAACTATTCTTTTTATTTAATTGAAAAATATTTCTCATACATCCTTGTAATATGTTGATCTTATCTTGTTTCAAAGTACTGACGTTCTATCAACATTCAAATTCTGTTTAATTCATTTATTCCCAGAATTGTTTCATTCAGAATTGTTTATAGTACTGTTATCTTACTATTATTTCTGAATGTTTTGGTATTTTTCCAAAATCAAATTCTTCTTAATTATTTACCATAAAGTTTTCTCATAAACTTAGTTATAGTAAGTTGGTCTTACTTCATTTTTATATTTTTCGTATATTAACTACAAAATTCCTTTCTTCTTAATTCTTCAAAAATGTTTTTCTCATAATTCAGTGGTAGTAAGCTGTGCTTGCTTAATTTTAAATTTTTTTAAATTAAGTTCAAAATTCTCTCTCTTTCTCTTTCTTCCATAAAGTTTTGTTCTAAATTATCAGGTTGTAGTAAGAAGTACTTACTCAATTTTAAATTTTTATAATTATATTTCAATTCAAAAGTCTTTCTTTTTCTTTCTTCCATAAAGTTCGTTCCAAAATCATCAGGTTGTAGTAAGATGTACTTACATATTTTAGAATAAGTTATATTCAAAATTCTTTCTTTTTCTTTCTTCCATAAAGTTTGTTCCAAAATTATTAGGTTGTAGTAAGATGTACTTACATATTTTAGAATTTTTTCAATAAAAATTCTAAATTCATTTTTCCTATAATTCTCCAGAATGTTCTCAAAATATTAGGTTGTAAGATGTACTTACATTATTTTTGAATTTTTTAAAATTAAATTAAAAAATTCTTCTTCTTTTAATTCTCCAGAATGTTCTTCTCAAAATATTAGGTTGTAAGATGTACTTACATTATTTTTGAATTTTTTAAATAAATTCAAAATTCTAAAACTCACAACTCATTCTTCATAATATTTCTTCATAGAAGCTTGATTGTACACTCCTTTGATTTTTCCTGAAACGATTTCCCTCAACTCATATGTATTGTTATGCTTATCATTTACCACAACATATGGTGTTATATTGTACTCTACACTGGCCCATATTATTTATATTTTAATAAGTTGATCTTCACTTTTTCTTTTCTCATAAATTTTCTTTTATATACCCAGGAAGATGGACGATTTTCTTTATGTCGTTCCATTGCTCATATTCTTATTCATAATGTGCATTTTCTTAAATAGTCTTCACTCATAAAACCCAGTTTTGTTTCTATGTTTATTCTTCGTATCATTTCCTTTCAATGATATTTATTTCGTCTTCTTCAACATTGTTTTTCGCCGTAGTCGGTTATCATGATCTCCGTCCCTTTTCTTGATGGTGTGTGGTATTTGTGTCAACCAGGGTCCATCATCTCAGTTGCTCTTATAAAATTTACCCTAGGGCGCGACACTCGGTTATTATTACTGTTATTGTTTTTATTACTAAATTTATCATGATAATAATTTCGGTTAGGTTGGTAAGGTTTGTCATCATTATTGTTGGGATATGGATTTCTCTGACTGTATGGGACATTATTATGTTGGTATAAATTGTTTCTATTGTATGGATAGGGGTTGTTATCCCTAACGCCGTTAAAATTACCGATACACTGGTTATTACGCGGCTGGTTGTTAGGGCCGTTGTAATTACTGGGCTGGTTCCCTCTATCATCGTATTGTATACACCAATACCTCTCTGGTCCATGTTTTGTGTTACCTGACAAATATATGTGAGGATCTTCATCTGGGTTATCACTTATTATTTGTTTATCTGAAACACCATAAGCTGGTTTACCATCATATATCCACTCTGAAGGAATATATTTTAGTCTAACCGTACCCTGGAACTGTCCTAGATGGCACGCTAATGGAATACATTCTGGTGATTCACCTGTGCCGTCATTACAGTCTGGTACGATATCACATTTCCATCTTTCTGAAATCCACTGTCCAGTTCTGCGCTGATATTGATCTTGTCCACAGGTCGTATTCTGTTTACCTCTGGTCCTTTCCCATTGGTACACTACTGTCTTGTGGTAAATTATCTCTGAAATTACTTCGATTCTCCTTCTATAATTCATAGAATTCATGATGTCTTTGTCATAGGTAATTGGGATATTATTGCCATCAATTAACCCATGTTTCATCATCTCCAACTCTTCCTTCGTTTTTACCAAGTTTCTTGGATACATTCTCCTTTTCCTTGGTTTAATATCTTCCTGGTTTCGGTTAGTTTCAATTCTAGGTAATACCATTACTTGTTTCTGCGTTTTATCATTTGGTACTTCTTCTGGTTCTGGTTTACTATTATATTTTATTTCTTCAGTCTTCTCCTTTCTTAATTCCTCTCTTTTTAATCTGTCCTCCCTCATTTCCTTATTCTCGTCATCTAGTTTCTTGTTCATATTATCTAGTATTTTATGCTGATCATCCAGTTTCTTACCTAATTCTTCTTTCATTTTCTTATTATCATCTCTTATATCTATAACCCAATCATCCAGTTTCTTCATCAGTTCCCTCTTTTCCCTTCTTTCATCATCCATCATTTGTTGTAACTTTTCTATTATCTTGTCCCACTTCTCCTCTCGTGTAAGTCCTTCCATTATGCTTGTCATTGTTCCCTTTTCTATTATCTTTCTCTGACTTTGTAGCTGTTGCCTAGCTCCAACTAGTGATTGTGCAGAATGTATTGGCCTTCCAATCGCTAATTAAAGCCCCTAAAGTTGTGCGCCAATTTGTAATAATATAATAAATAAGTTGTAAGTTGTAATGTGTTTATGATATAAGAGATTATGGAGTATGTGAGACTCCGATATAATCAAGTCCAATGTAATATGTTTAATTGGTGTGGCTCTCGACGTCTTACTGGCCTGAAACACTTCCTTAAGTTTCCCAGCTGGTCGAGTCCCAATGGTAGCAAGACCGGTCGAGTAGCGTAAAGTTGATGAAGAAATATATATGCTCAGCTTCACCGAAAGTTTCAAAACAAAAATTATTGTTTTGAAGAAAATTTAAAAAAAAATTATGTTTATAAAAAAAATAATAAAAAAAATTTTAATTTTATTAATTAATTAATTAGGATCAATTAATTAATATAGGGCTGTGAAGTTTTAAACAGTGTAATGCTCTTCTGAAAATTTTTATTAAAGTTTTAGTATAATTTAAATAATCTATCACCACTCATAAGACTGTCTGTAAACCAATCGATATTTGTTTACCTTTCTATTTTTTAGGTTATCTTCACTTACGGGTGGTAAAGTCCTTGTAGATTATCAATTAGAATTATATTATTGGTAATTAGTATTATTGAAGAAATAAAGAACTATTAAGTATTGAAAAGTATTAATGTTTTATTAAGTAACAGCAATATTGACTCTTATCGATTAGTATCGATTCTCAGGATATCGAAAAAAGTTACAAGTATATATTATAAAAATTATATAGGGTTCTTTAAACAGCCAGTTATTACCAAAGTCAGAGAAATCGGGCTAATATTTAAAAAGTATAACGTTACAATCAAATTAATAGTTATTAATAAACACAGACATTGAATAATAAATTGTAAATATAATAATTGTTTTCACCAAACAGCTGTGCTGAACCAAGAAGAGGCACTGGGATTGTCAAAGAAAGATGGCTGCCGTCAAGTCGATGAAAATGTTGCTCGTTGCTGCTGCATTCCAAATAATGTATTTTGACGCAATATTTCTGTTCTCGTGTCCGCAAATCTCTTGTTATATGTTGTGTAGTGACTGGAGTAGTGATTCTGGGTTGTATTTAGTGTATCTGTATAATTATTAGTTCAAACACTTTCTCCGATTCCGTCACTAATTTGGTTTAATGTATTATACAGTTTTCTAGTGTTTTATGGTGTTTTTCGGAGTAGATTTATATTGTTCTGTGTTATGGAGTGTTACTTGATCGTTTCTGTTATAATATGATAGTTTCAGAAGTATTTTACACGTCACTCGCGATTTCACAACAATTCACTATACACTCGCTTTGTATGACGATTATAGGTTAGGTTATCCACGTTATTAAACGTATGTCATGTTAACCGTTCAACTACCAATAATTAACTAACTGTTTCCTTCAGTTTCAATTAAACTCTTAGCCCATATAATATTATCCTTAACATTGTTCAAATATTTTTCACATCCTGTATGCACTTTTACATTTTCACTATATGAATGCCTATACTTTGGTTATTTGTCAATTTTATTCACTAGATTTGATTTAAATTAATCTTTCAGTTCATTCTGGTTATTTTCAGATTAAATAATGCCATTTTATAGTGTTTTCTGTCAAAAAAAATAGTAATTTCACTTTCAGTTTGGTATACTGTGAAGAGTCAAAACATCAAAATTTACTTCCTGTCATTATATAAATTCAGCCATTTTATCAGTTATATTTAATATTAATAATCCTATATTGTATTAAAAGGTTCCTATTCCCTTATTTTCTGGTAATTAATTGAATTAGTTGTATTCTGAAACATTATTCTGAAATATATGACTCCCATGTCTAAATTTCTGAGTTTAGTCATTTTATTTTTATTTATAATTCTGAATATAATTTATTAAAATCTCTCTAAATGGTATGTGCAATTATATGGCATGATCTCAAGTTTATTTTGTCTAAACCCCTTTTTTTTTATTTGCTTTTAAATGAGTAATTTCTCTGTTTTGATGAAGTTTGGTTTCCATTCTTTTGGCCTGATTTTTTTTTTTTTTAAACAATTTTTCTTACAAAATAATTTATAAACAATATATGATGTGTGATACCCTCTCTGACTTTTTACAAATAGTATTATAAATTAAACATGTTTTCAAATTACACAAAAACAATTAGTATTGGTTACAATACAAATAATAGTTAAACAGAATAAAGAACATTTTTTTTAAATAAATGGTTGTCTTCAAATCAGACATTTTGCAACAAAATTCCCATTTCCAACATGTAAATATGGTTTACAACAAAGGTTTTGTACTAACTAACATCTTAATTACTCTCTACTATTTACAAGTGGTAACTATTTTTATAGTTCTGATGTTAGTTGTTTCAGACCCAAACAAATGGCCTTATATCTAATACATTTTTAAACATTTTTGTACTATATACATAAAAAACCTTATATTTATATTCTTATTTCTAACTATTATTATAAGTAGGATTCTACAGTTTTTATACCGTCTTTTACATTGTCTTTGGGGAATTGTACCCTGTCATTAACAAATAAATAGTATTAATTGTTCAAAAGGTATTATGAACTCTGTTTTTCTTTTTTCATGTAAAACAAAATGTTATTTTAAACAGATTCATGTCTTATGAACAACATATTGTCACAGTACATATTTTAAGTCATTGAAAAATGCATATTTCATTGCATCCAATGTTTGTGATTGCCAAGAATGAAACACAAGGTTCATTTTTTATAATACCCAAAACTATCACTGGTTCACTTTCACTTATATATTATGTTAATGCTAAATGGTCGTATAGTCTTATTAACATAATAAATTGGTTAGCGTTTTTTCAATGGAGATTTGTTCCATGGGTACTATATTATTGTTTCATCTTAGTTCACAGGAAACTTTTACTTTATACACTCCTCTCTCTTAAATTTATACACATGTGGTTTTTATTTCGTTATACTTTTATTTTTAGATATTTATTTTGGGGATATAGGGATTTGAGTGTCTTTTATAAGAGCATGACATCTTCTTCAGGATGCTGCCCTCTTCTTCTTTCTTCAGTCTTCTTTTCTCCTGCCTTCTGGGACTGGTATCTTCTCCATCTTCTTCTTGTTGCCATCAGGTTTCTTGGGATCTTCTCCATCTTCTTCTTTATTACAGAAATACACAACCTGTATTGGTTGATCTTGGCTTATTTTAGGGTTTCTATTCTATTTATTCTCCCTCGTTGTGGGTTTGGTCATATTGTGTACTGCTTTGTTATTTACTATTTTACCTTCCTGGGTTATACCTTGAAAACCTTTGGTTATGAGACTGGTTTTGGATGACTCATCACTAGTAACTCCTTTTATTTTAACTTGTATTTTCTTTATAATAATGATTTCTTTCCACAGTTGCTATGAATTAATCTATTTATATTAAACTTAATGCTTTCTTCCAACTTTAAATATTATAACTTCATTATTCTAATGATCAATTGCCATTCAATATTATGCATACATCTGTCACGCTACAATGTAACAGAATGAGTGTGTGTGTGATAATATAGAGGTTATACACTGGTTCATTTTCAATGTTTTATTTATTTAGCAATATCACTTATAATAGTAGTCAAAATAAAACTCAATAGAGATAAGAAATAATTTCAACCAGTTGTACTATCGTTGAAAGGTTGTACTAACGTAAAAGAAAGGCGTGAATTTTTGATAAATAAAAATAAGTATGTGAATTAGACAGTATCAAATGTGTTAACGTAATTATTGCACATATCAAATCCAAATAATCCTTTCTGTAGCTGGTTTCGTCTGAACGACTCTGGACCCGAACCCGAAGGTAAGAGTAAGAGTAAGATTTTAGTATTTGCCGTAAATTTATAGTGTTTCATTGGCCTCGAACTAGGGACCCGAGTATTATATACGTGAATAGATTTATAGTGTTTCAAGTAGTAAGTGAACAAGATTTTAAAAAAGGTAAGTCACTTTTTAAGAACGAAATGAGTGGTAAGTTACAATTTTAATAATAGCCAAATGGTTATTAAAATTTGTTTAGTCGACCTGGTTTCGACAGTACTTAGCTGTGGATGCTATTCCAATGTTACGTCATTACTCGTTCAGTTCACTTTTGCTCCAACACTCACAAAAACTGTTCCACACTGTTAATTAATTTTGCCAATTGCATTTACACTTGAAGAGATTTATTTACCACTGTTTTATTCATTTTCACACTTTTTGTAGGCCTACACTGAATTTGTCGCGGACTCGGTTCAACACCACCGTACGGCTTTGAGTTAGTCGTTGACTGGGGCGAATGACGACTGGTAATCGTATACTATTCAGGCGGGTCACATGGTTCCCTTCGATCCCCGCTTCCCCTCTCAACTGGACCCATCAAAGAATCTAGAAGTTTGTAAAAGGCAAAACTGCGTTTCGTTATTGGAAAACACGTGTTCCTTTCGTGATATTCTCGTGACGTCAGACTGACCACAAAATTTCCTTACCTTATAAGGTTCGGTTTATTTAGTTGAGACAGCAATGCCTACGTCATACTTGCTTAGTCATACCATTCAGATGTCTAAATTCATATTTTACCAAGGGTTACATTGATCGTGAATTATTGTACAATATTAAAAATGATTCTACCCATTTTGTCCCGTTACAATACTACCGCAGAGTTGGGTCTCCTACGTGATGATTTGGGTGAATTATACGCAGTGATCTGAATGGCCAAGAGGTAAGATTGTCTACAGTCGAAAAATCTGTATCAAATATAGAACAAACAATGTCAGAAAAAATATTGTGAGCCTCTGACAAAACTTATAATAAGCAAAAATTGGTTCAAGCTGTAAGGTAAAACTTTTATGTTTTTACCAATAAAAAACTTTGTGTTCCGAGTCGGTAGTGGTATAATTATATTTAGTTAATCAACAGACATGTCATGGACAACGAAATCCAAGAAATAATATGTGCAGCAGAAGACTCAATTGCAAATATAAAAGAGCAGATTCAGAGTGAAGTTGAGTAGTTCGTGAAGGTACAACCAACACAAATTTCTGAACAGACTGTACCAATGAAAAAGACAGAAAAGACAATAGAGAAAGTCATCTTGCCTGCGGTTGGGCAGTTCATGTCAAGGCTCCAACCTTTGATGGAAGCACTCACTGGGGAACATACCTTAGCCAATGTGAAGCCACCGCATGCACAAATAATTGGACAGATAAAAGAGAATGCAGTCAGTTTCACTCATTTCGCTTTAAAAGGACCTGCCACAGAGCTACTACACAAAGTGCCACCTGACAGCCAGAACATCTAAGACGAATTGATTAAAGCTTTAGAATTATAGTATGGTGATAAAACATTTGCAAGATGTGTATTACGCTCAGTTGAGAACAAGATGACAATGTTCCAAGGAGAGTCTTCAAGAGTTTGAAGCAAGTATTGACAGACTGATTAGATTGGCCACCAGAAGAACAAGATTTTCGAATGAGGTTTGCGGTGCAGACATTTATTGATGGCATCAGAGATTGTGAACTCCAGCAAGTGCTATGAATGGCAAGACACCGAAACAGCTCATAAGCTCTTATTCACGTCCTCGAGCTTGAAGCTGCCAAGTCAGAGGCCCGCTACACTAATGGGTTTATGCCATCACATTGTAGTCAGAAGATCCCGGTATCACATTACCGTTACGATGGGTGCAGAAAAACAATGTTGCCAGACAAACAATTCAAAAGTTCAAGAGTGTCACAACGATTTGAACGATGGGAAAAAGAAGACTGAAGTGTTACAACTGTGGGAAACGTGGTCATCTACAGGAAGATTGTTGGGGAAAGAAAATATTGAGAGAAGAGAATGATCGCACCAATTGGAGAAATAAAGCTAAAGAACAGCACACAGTTTCCATGTTACATAATATCAGTGGAAACTTGATCGTTACTGGATTTGCGGAAGTTAAACCAACATCACTTACTGCTGACACACGCGCTATAGTGTTTATTGTGTACCCTGACTTAGTCAGCAACTGCCAGTCTCAAATTAACTCTTGTACAATACAGACTGACTGGAAGCCCCATCAAAGTGTTAGGAAAGGTATGTGTACGCCTGGGTCTTCTTGAGTTTAGCCTCCAAATGCTTGTTGCAGACATTGTCGATGAAGTGATTCTTGGCACGGACATTATGAATGCCTACGGATTTGTTGTGGACTTAATAGAAAATGTCCTGAGAGTTGGCCAAGAGAAGATAAAGCTTGCAGGGCTTAATAAGATAAGGCTTTATCTTACTCAGTTCGTTTCAAGTGGCTACTAGTGAAAAGTGAGTATTGTGCGGGACTCTATTAGTTGACATTATTATTGCATGTGGACAAATTTAATTTGAATTACTGTCCAAGTATAATCTTGTTGAATAACTTGTTGATTACAAACTGTTAATTGTGGTAATCAAAGCTGTTTTTTAGTGACTTCATTGGTGCCTTGTATTTTTTTTCCACTGTACCACATGATAATCAGTTAGACCATCGTAACAATAATCTTATTGCTACTCACAAACTTTATATACAAAAAAATTTATTAATTTTCTTCATAAACTTTAGATAAGTTGAGAACTACAATGATTGAACTTAAAAAACAGCTCTTTACACACATATTAATTGCGAATGTTCAAAGATTTTAGTGATGGTGGAAACGGTGATGATGATGATGATGATAATTGTAGCATAACAGAATTTTCACCTTAATACTTAACTTAATACAACATTAAAAAAGGAAAAAAGAAGAAACTATCAGTAGTGAGTGATAACTAAATGGTTAAAATTGAATTAAATAAGCTGATCATTATAGTCAATCAAATGTTAAAAAAAAAATAGACTCTATAACAAAGAAAACTCTTGGTCAAAAAAAGAAACCATCTATATAAAACCCCAGTACATCATCAGTATACCCAGTAGGATATGGAGCAGTAAATGAAAAAATAATCATGTGCAACTCATTAAATTAATGACATCAGAGGACCTAAAATACAAAAATAATAAAATACTCATAGAATAAGAAATAAGGAACAGACTATTTCAAGCTTCATACAAAGAATGCAGAATGAAGAAAGGCTATTCCCAAAATCCCATGAAGGACATGTACCAACTAGGTAAATTTAGAACAATGACAAAACTTAAACCCAGTAACCCAAGTTACAGGATACATTACAAAAAAAGTAAAGATTGTACAGTAAATATAAAAATAAGTTAAGAATAATGAATAGCATGTTAGCTAGAAGGAGTGAAAGACTACCCTAGTGTAAATAAGAATTAAAGACTACCAGTAGAGTAGAGAATAGAAAGTGACATACCCTAATAAATATAATCAGAATTAAAGACTACCATTAGAGTAGAAAATAAAAAGTGTTTTACAATAATAAACTTAAGAGTAAAAGACAGAAAGGGACTGCAAATATTATTAATTATAAGACCATAGTGTAAATAAAAATTAAAGACTACCATTAGTGTAGAAAATAAAAAGTGTTTTACAATAATAAACATAAGAATAAAAGACAGAAAGGTACTGCAAATATTATTAATTATAAGATTGTTTAAATATAATATATAAGGATTGTTGAATAGTAAACTAGATAGGAAAACATGAACTTACAATAGATGTAATGGAATGTGTTAAATATAGAATGTTTTGTTATGATTAAATAAGGTAGTTAAAAATGATAGATATAAGATGTTTTATTATCATTAAATATTATAAATAAAAATGATAGATTATAAGATGTTATATTATAATTAAATGATGTTACTAAATATTAAAATTTTGTCAAGGTAGGGAAGGCAAGGAAACAATATTGATATCTTTTTGAATTGTAAACCATATAAATAATAAGGCAGCAAAATAGTTAAAAAACCAATAGCAAAGCAAAACCATATTTTAGGCCAAAATCAACTTTTACCATATAAGCAAGTCCAAAGGGAAAATTTAAATAAAACTGTATAAAATTAGCAGAGATTAGTCAACTTAAAATAAAGATATTTAACCCTCCGGTGGGCGCGGCCACGGCAGAAAGCCGCAAATTTTAGTTTCTAAACTGTCCCCTAGGTACCGGTAGTGTTTATTGTCTGTTCTTCCTAGTATGCAATTTTCATGATAGATGGCAGTATTTCCGACATGCGGATAAATCATGTGCATAACGCTTCAGTAGCTGATGTGCTTTGAAAAGAGAGTGACATGTCTGCGGCTATTTTGCCGCCTGCGCGCCCAGTCATGTAAGTGTTAATTTTTTTAGTTTTGTGATGTTTTTTTTATTTTTCATGCATATTTTGACCATTACCATAGAATCAAACGTCTTCTTAGAGCTTGGTTAGGTTTTGTTTTGAATCTTTTGGTTTTCGCCTATTCTATATACCGGTGCCTGTTTTTCCTATGTTATCTGAGTTTGTGTTTACGTTCAGGTCTCGTCGATTTGTGCGCCCTGAAGACTTTGAGAAAGTACTCATAGAATTATCAGAATTGTTGGAAGGAGAAAATGAAGAGGATGAGTCAGATGACCCAGATATGGAGGATGAAATGATACAAGCTGACAACCACAGCAGTGACTCAGAGCAATCAGCGGATGAAGATCAACTAACTGTGCCAGAAGTCGCTGAAGATGATTACCATTTTTACATCGGGAAAGATGGAGATACACTTTGGATGAGTAACCCTCTATCTTCAACTAAACAGAAGGCCAAAAATATTATGAAAATAATGCCAGGTCCAAAAATGAATGCTACAACTGCACAGAAAGAAGTAGAAACGTTTCACCTGTTCATTACTGATGCCATGATAGATGATATTGTAACTCACACTAACAGATACATTCAGAAAAAAAGAAATGATGTCAATTATGGTAGAGATAGAGACTGTAGAGAAACTACAAAAGTGGAGGTCAAGGCTCTCTTTGGTGCGTTATACTTGAGAGGCATAAAAAAGGGATCACATACAAATTGTGCTGAACTGTGGAATTCCGATGGCACAGGAATGATAATTTTACGCGGGCTCTTCAGTTATAAGCGTTTCTGATTTCTGCTTCGAGCCCTTAGGTTCGACAATTTAGATACACGGAACGAGCGAAGAGCTATGGACAAACTTGCACCTATTCGTGATTTTCACCAAAATTTTGTGAATAACTGTTTGACTCACTACAATGCCAGCGAGTTTGTGACTATTGACGAGATGCTACATGCTTTAGGGGGCGATGTGGCTTCATACAATATATACCAAACAAGCTAGCCAAGTATGGGCTGACAATATACGCACTCTGTGACGCAAAAACTTTTTATACTCTCAACTTAGAAATATATTGTGGCAAGCAGATGCCTGGTCCCTATCTCAAATCGAACAAACCAGGTGACATTGTGAAAAGACTGGTTGAACCAATAAAGGGTTCCAAACGAAATGTCATAACTGACAACTACTATACAAGCTACACTCTGGCTAAAGATCTTCTTGAGAAGGGGCTGACCTTACTCGGAACTATGAAAAAAAATAAAAGAGAAATACCACCAGAATTCCAAGCCAACAAAACAAGAGAAATCAAGTCAACGCTCTCTGGTTTTCAGTATGATTTCTGTTTGTCTTCTTCGGCGCCTAAAAAAAATAAGGCGGTGATATTTCTCTCATCGATGCATGATACAAATGAGATAGACGAAGCAACCAGCAAATCCACAATAAACCTGGATTACAATGCCACAAAGGGAGGAGTTGATACGGTTGACCAGATGTGCGCATCCTACACAACTTCTAGAATAAGTAGAAGATGGCCTCTCGCGCTGTTTTATCGGCATCTTGATATCGCGGGAATCAACGCCAACATAATTTTCAAATACAACAATCCTGATAACCGAGAAAGAAGAAGACTGTTTTTGAAGAATCTGGCACTTAGCCTTATGGAAACTCATCTGGAAGAAAGATCTAGACTACGTAACCTGCCACAAGTTATCACAGCATTTTTAGCTAAATATAAAAAAGAGGAGGAGGTTCAAGAAGCACCAAAACCAGGAATCATATTTGCGGACGGCATAAGAATAACAGATCAAAAATTGTGTGCCAGAGATGCAGAAATAATGTCTGTAAGAGGCATTCGCGTCAAGAGACAACATGTGTCAGGTGTGACGGCGACCAGGGCCAAGATATGGACGTCGATGCCTAAGCATTATGTTTTTGTGTTTAATAATAATAAATAAAATTTAAAACACCTTAATCAGTCTATTTACTTCTCATACTACCTTGTCTTAGAGTAAAAAAGTGCAATTTACAATTGCAGTAAAAAAGCCGCAGTGCGCCCACTACTGAGTGCGAATTTTGCGCGCCCACCGGAGGGTTAAATATAATCATCACAGAAATATATAATGGTAAACGTAATGATCAGAAGATAAAATTAAATTTATTGGAAATGTGTTATATAATGCCTAACAAGGGACTCAGTACAAATAAAAAGTAAATTAATCAATATTAGAGTGTTATAACAACAAATGGTTGAAAACAAAGAATAATGATGAAATAAGTAAAATTATGTAAGGACAATATTAACATGAAATGACTTGTAAACCATTTAATTTATAATTATGTGAAAAATAATAAGGCCTATAAGAAATGTCAAAAAATCCCAATTTTAAGCTTATTTGAAACCAAATTAGGTCAAGTTGTATATTAGTTTATGTAAAATTAAAACAGAAATATTGATACGTATTTAAATTTTCATAAACTTAACAAATAATTAAATTAGAGCCATAAATTAGGAAAAAATGTCATATATTTCTATAAGATCAGATCTAAACCAAGGTGAACAGCTGATTCCAGACAATGGGGAAGGAGAACAAGATATTTCAGAAATTACTACATTAAACAACGATTTGAGTAGACAGTTGATTGTTAAACGTGAACCTGAATGGATGAGAACGTATAGAAGGAAGATCCAAGAAATATAAATTATTTGAAAAAAAAATGAAAGTGTAACATAAAAATTTACTACAGAGGTTATAAACCGAAATTTACTAAAAACGAACTTGAACAATAACAAAGTGAAGAACGAATTTCAGTAATAATACGATCTAACACCAACGCACTAAGAATCATCCGCCATATTGAAATTATTCATTTAACACCAATTTCAATGGAATAGCGAACTCAAACAGATTTTGGAACACTGAATACGACATAAATAATCCTGCACCAAACTACGTCGCCGAGTAGAAGAGAACACTACAACCAATTATCCAGAGGGACTACATCATCGCAGAGGAAAATATCCACCATTATATTTGAGGGAGAAGAAAGAACTAGGAGTCGGCGTGGTTGGCGAAATCCGAAGTTGATGGCCGCCATGTTTCTAGTTTGCATAGCGAGACGTACACGGCCATTTTGAATCATCGACGACGTGATGTCATACACTGCTGTCTGGTTCGAAAAATTTCTTTATTAAATGACATTATTTTCTGAGATATGTTACTTTTACGTAATAGTATTCAAATTTTTATTAATTGTAAGTATTGTATCTTGTGACTTGCCCTTCTCTGACCATTTCGACAGTTCAAAGAACTCTATTAATTAATTTTTGTAATTTCATGTATTTGTCTAGTGACACACTCGACCTTTGAGTTGAGTCTTAGCCGCAGCATAATCGATGTGCGTAAGATTGTCGCACCGCTTTTAAAAATAAACATCAGAATTGTATCTAAATACTCGTTTTCATGATTATTTGAGTTAATTAAATTAGTATATTTCATTTCTAATTCAATTTAGAATTTTAACGAAAGCAATCAGGAAGAAGAAGAAGAAAAAGAGCTGAGCTAGAAGATGTAACAGTACCGACTGACCCAGTACCAGAATTATGGGAATTATGGGGATTTTCAATGTTTATATTATGTAATTATTAAAACATACAGAATGGTTAGGTACATTGTCCCTCTGAAAAAAGGAACAACGCAAATTCGGCCAGAGTAAAACACCAAGGTCTCCGGTGGACGTGAAAACATCAAAATATACCATGGCGGTGTTTATGACGAAGTACAACAATATGAATTATGATTGGGCTATAGCACAGCTCCGTCATCGCTAATAACAATGACGCACTGAGTACAATGTGTGTAACCCGGCGTTGTCCAGCAAGACAAAGCGGGATGACGTAAGAAATACACACACACAAGCGCAATTTTACATTTGCCTCGTTTTCATTTCGACGCCATTCTTCATAGCAGCCACAGCGATGTATCGTTGTGTGCACAAAATTTTACAATAATTTAAATACAATTGGCAAAATGTTGGCCATTATAGTGGAGCAAGAAAGGCTCATATAACTTGTTAACATAGTTACAAAAATGTAAATTCAGTGTAATATCAACCTAATTGAACGGCAGACAAAAAAAGGAGAACACCGGCCAGTACCATGGGTAGCAAGCACAATCAACGGATGGACATCAGCACCGATTAACCAGAGAAGTTCCTTTTAATATTTTCTATCTTATGAGCTCATTAATATTCAATTGTGAATTAAAGAATGTACAGGTCTAAAATTGGGTGTGTAAATGAGAGAGTGAATGCATGGCCATAAAAAACATATGCCGAGGGCATTGGTTTGTGTAATAAGTTTAAACCTCTATTCATCCATAATTTTGAAGCTGCAGCAGTAATGTTAAACTGATATTAATCCAACAATAAAGCAATTAAAGAATACCACGAGATATAAAAAGGCAACCGCCATTTTGTTTGAGTCAGGCCACCTGACGTCATTATAGTAAACACATGGTTCTGTATGTACGAACGTAGAGTGAAATTAAAATTAATGGTTAACCTCCAGAATATTGTGTTATCAATTGTGTCGTCCACTGTGTTTCGAAATCTTCCTGTACCCGACCCTGGAACCCTTAGGTATAAAACAGTGTATAAAAGCAGAAGATGAGCCCGGCTAATAATGAATTTGGTGAGTACCAGTAATACCAAATCATGGTATTTGTCATACATATCTTGCTAGATATATGTAATAATATTATTGAAAGTAGTTTGATAAATTACAATTGCCGCCCTCACAGTGACTTATTAGTTTCTAGAAATTACAAAGAGAATACACTTCAACCCAGCTGGACATAATCCGATTAACACGGAAACAAATATTTCGTCACGAAGTCTTACACAAATACTAATTCATAGTTTAATTAACTAAACAATAATAAAAATAATTGAATAATTAAAAAATTAAATAAATAAATAAAATCATTATAGAAAAATTTTTATACACTATAAAATTTTTTTTATCAACATAAAAAATTATTTATAATTTTAGTTATATTACATAATGGTGGTGGTGGTGGTGGTGGTGGTGATGATGATGATGATGATGATTATGATGTCCAGAAAACCTGGAGACATCTGTATTAAAATATAAATAAGTGAGGCTCTATAGAAGAAGTACATTAAAAACACATCAGAGAAGCAAAAGTGATCTTCCATACCATAAAAGATTTAAAGTAATAATAGTTTAATTATATTTATTAATTATAGTTTGAATTAATTAAATTATACGAGATAGGCTGCTTGGTTAATGGAAGTACAACAATTACATAAAATAATATCCACTTACTTAATAAATCAATATGGATTTACCTGCAGAATTGTTAATTACTTGTGGATAAAGATTAACAATGCTTGAATGCCCAGCTGAATATGTCAAAAGCAAGTTCTCCTGCAACAACAGAAAAATGTAACTGTTTACCATAATTTAAACATTGCAAGTACATGATGTTACAAACAGTGGTTTGTACTTATTTGATTTCATAATTATAACATCATTACAAGTCTTATATAATTCTTCTGTAATCGTAACCACTTATTTTTGTGTTTTTTAAACTCAATTTCTTGTCACGAGTTACTCGTCTTATCTACTTTTCGTGTTCACATCTGTAGGCTGTTGTATACTCAGCCTACATACACAGGCTGCATCTACAACATTCCAAAAGAGCGTCAACAAGACTGAACAACCATTAGTAATTCTCACACTTGTATGTGCCCACGGAAATGAGGCTTCTGTGACAAGTTAAAGGATTTACTTGAGGAGATATGATGAAAAGTGATAGAGTAAAAGAAGAACTTCCAATACTTAATTTAAGTGAACAACTTGTAACGGTACAGAATTGTGTGCTACCCCAGTTTTAATTTCAATCCAGTTTTAATTTTTAATTGTCAGTATCCACCTGTGAGGTGCCCCAGTGCAACATACACTGTTAGCATAAACAACTGATGTCTAGACAGCCAGACTAGACATATTACGTAATAGCCCCAGCAGCAGTCTTTGTGAATCACAGTAAGCAGAGTTCTTCACTAGTGTCAGCATCAGACAGAAGCAGCATACAGTTCAATAAGTAAAACTTTATACAGTAGCCTCGGATGAGTCCCTGGTAGGCCGAAAAAGTATTAAGTATTAAGTAGGCCTACCAGAAAATATTAAAAGTTACAGCAATTTTAAACAGTGAGACGAAACAGCAACGAAAAGTTAATAACAATCGAAGGTGGTCAAATTGCCAATAAAAGTGAATGTGAATGGCGTGATGGTGTAACAATTTGGATAACGTGAGAAGTTAAGTACAGTTTATTTAGTTGGCCAAAGTTTTAAAGCAAATAATAAATTAAAGAGCTCTATTAATCGGGGATTTTCTTTAAAATTGTAAAGAATGTGTGTGTGTGTGTGTGTGTGTGTGTGTGTGTGTGTGTGTGTGTGTGTGTGTGTGTGTGTGTGTGTGTGTGTGTGTGGAGATCAAAGTACTGGTACAAAGAGAAGTAATAAAATATATATATATATATAGAGAAAGAAATATAAAATAAAATAGTATTTGATTTCACTTAAATATGTGTTAGCTATAAATTATTATGCCATAACTATTTCCTATTCTGTGCTGAAAACCTCGTCTAACGTTCTTTGGGATTTTCTGAGTGTTAAGGGTAGTTAGATAGCGGGATTATGTTACAATTTTTATAAGGGCAAGAGTGTTTAAGTTTACATATTTATCTAAAAAAATGTTGGCGACCTGGGCAATAATAAGGTAAGTTTAAAGGGGAATATGACGGTAAGTACAATTCTGGCAGCAGTGAGCAGTAAGTATTATTATTATAATACTGCAATCTTCTGATGGTAATATTTGAATTAAATGGTAAAAAGCAGTACCTTTACATTGGCGACTCGCTGCCAGGATGTTCGTATAAATATTATATGAACTAGACCTGTTTTGAGGCACAGAAAATAGGTTGTGGTAATGGCGTATGTGTGAATAATTTTTGTAGCGCTATTGTGTGTTTAATTTTATGTGTGGGGTATTTTGAGTTGAATTGAATAATTAGTGTGTAAGAGAAGGGTTATTTGGAAGTAAGGGCGTGGTTAGAAATGTTGTAGTGTAACTAGAAAATAAAAGTGATAAATTTTAATAACTGTGTACGCAATCGATAATCATTTAATTAAAAAATAATTTCATAATGGAGAACGTAGAGAATAAAATAAACGAGATTGACGTAAGCGTCGGCGATGAAGCCAAAAACAATGACGATAATATGTTAAAACGGTTGTATAGTATGATGTGTAGCAATTTTAGTGAAATAAGAGGGGACTTGAATGAACTGAAAGAACAAAATAAAGAAGTCAAGAATGATTTCGAGAAAATAAATTATCGTTTTGATAATAATGACCAAAAATTTAATGAAATAAAAGGGGACGTTAATGGAAAATTTGAGGTACAGAATAGTCATTTTAATGATAAATTCAATGAACAAAATAATAAATTTGACGAAATTAAGGGGAAAATGAAAGAAATAAATGTTAAAGTAATACAACAGTTAGATAAGCTTGGGAGAAACATTGAAAACAAAGTGAGTAATAATGTTAGTTATGATGACGTAAACAAGAGTGAAATGTTGTTGAATAAAATAAATGGTGAAATGTTGAATAATAGTTGTAGTGATAATGAGAGTAGAAAGTTAGTTGACGTTAGTAATGAAGTAGTAATAAGTACTGATGAGTTGGAGAAAGAATGGAGAGATGGTTTAAATGTAGAGTATGGACAGAGGGCGAATTTTTCTTGTAGTATAGGTGAAGAAAAAGCTTCACCAATGTTGTATGAGGACAGAGTTTCCTCCTGTAGTTGTGTGGAAGACGAGGTGTCTTCGAATGGTCCCTTTATTTTTTGTGATGGTCTTGGAAGTGCCAAGACGAATTGTAAGTTTGTGTTGCCCACTGTGTGGAATGAGAATGTGAAATGTTGTGAGAAGTATTGTGATGAAATTGATTATAAGAGAGAGAAAGAGTTAGAGTGTTTCAAGTTAAATAGAGGTTATGGAGAGTTGATAGAGAAGATGAATATTAAGAGAATTATAATAAATAATGTAGATTTACCTTGTTCAGTAGTAAACAATGATAATGATTATATTGATGATAAACATTTACCTGTGGGGAGAGTTAATGTACTTGTAGTAGCAGAATATTGTGATAATGATGTAATTGTATTAACAAACACTGACAGAGACTTTATAAAAAATACTAATGCAGACTTGATTTATGATATAGTAATAATGGGAGATAACCCTATGTATTATTATTGTGGTACAATGGAAAAAACAAATTTTTATGGGTATTACACAAATGATATCCATATGAGACTTATAAATAAAAATGAGAAATGTTATGTGAAGAAAAGACAAATTTTTTATGATGGGGGTTGAGAAATACGGCATGAACATTTAATTATATGAGTAATGGTAAAATGACCAGGCTGATTTAAGGTATTAAAGTGTGGTAAATAATAAAATTCTGACGAAAAGTTCTAAATAAATGTGTTAGTGTTAAATGTATTGTGTCAATATTATCATGTTGTAATGCATATTATAGCTTATGTGTAAAACACGTTGGTAATAAGGATGAATGATATGCTATAATAATAGTAACATTTTATTTTACCAAAATAATTAACAGGAGGTATTATGGAATTTTATTGTGTATTGTGTGTGTAAATTACAAGTGTTTTAAATAATGTAACTAAAGCTAAATTGTTTTTAGTAGAGGTTATTAAAGTAATTTAAAAAAGGTCAATTTTATTAATGAAGTAAAATTAAATTTGATTCGAACTGTAACAAATACAGTAGACTCTCAACTATCCGACCTAATGTGGCGGTTGGCCGGGTCGGATAGCAAAAAAGTCGGATACACCGGAGCCGTACGCATACCAGCCTCTGTAAGGTCAATGACCGCCACCCCTATTGCGTTTAATGTACTTGTTGCTATTTGGATGCATACGTCATATCAGTTTGTCCTTATAAATGACGTACAGTAATAAATGAATTAGAAAGAAATGAAATAAGAATTCGCAATTACAGTATCTTTCACAAAACCTTTATTTGAAGGACAAAACAAAATGTGTAGTTAACAATAAGTTGAATGAGTTTTACTGAGTTTTAATTTATACGAAAGCTTTCAACCAAATTAGTTGTTAATATAAATCAAATTATAATAACCTAAAACTATGTACTGTATAATGAAAGAACAAGTGAAACCTACATTGTCTAAGGTTTGAAAAAGTCTGTAATTGAGACCTGCTTCTTTCCTCGCGTTAATTTCCTCGCCGCTATATCCTTCCACTTACGTAAACATATGATGTCTGGTGGTGTTGCTTCTTCTTGCTGGCCAATGTATTCCACTGCTGTCGCGATCGCCTTCAGGCCTTCGGAGTGGGTTATACGATCGGAGGGTTCATCACCTTGTTCCTCTTCAATCGGCTGTTCATTTAATACCATCACTACAATATCTTCGTCTGCAATTTCTTCGATTTCGTCCTTTGCCAACCATTCTGTGATGTCTTCCAATGAAGCTTCCTCACATCCGGGAACTTTTTCTAACAGCGATACAAGCGCAATGTTATCAGTTGGATTTTCCACATCACATTGCTGTTCTATCTCTTCCCACTTATCACTGGCTCTGTGATCCAGCAAAATTTTCCACGATCACACAAGTGTAAAAGATGGAATTTCATCCCATGCCTCGGACACCCATCTGATGACGTTAAGCATGTCTACTGACTGTAGTGCCGTCGCAACTTCTGTATTATCAATTGTCGCGATGATATAGCTTAGTAGCCTACGTCGATATTTCTTTTTCAAAGCTTGGAGCACTCCCTGATCCATTGGCTGACATATAGATGTAACATTTGCAGGCAAGAACAAAGCTTTTATGTCTCCATCTTTTAATTGGTCATTTGCTGGATGTGAAGGAGCGTTATCCAAAACTAGGATTGCTTTCCTTGTTAAATTGTTTTCAGCTAAATGTTTTTCAACTTGTGGCACAAATTCCTGTTCAAACCAATTTTTGAATGTTTAAAAGGAATAAATCTCAAATGTTTAGTACCAAGCCACGTGTTGTTCAATCAAATATATTGGAACTTACCGTCTGCGGCTTTTTCAGAAACAGCGTCTTATAAAATTTACATGTTTCGGGACCCTTGTCCCATCATCAGAATTTAAAAGTAATTGTGTATCATTTAAATTTAATACACTTGTCAAACACTTAAAATATTAAAATCCAATATAAAGTAACTTAATATGACATAATAATATAAATATAATATTTACAGCGAGTACGAAGGTTACCGATGTACATCGTATGAAAACCGACCGCGCACTAATTTACGTCTCGCTCCCACCACGACAGTAGCGCAAGGCAGTGTTGTACAATACATTTGACTTGAAGACCAATTTATCATTTAAAACATGCGGCTTGGTACCAGTATTATTGTGTGCTTTATAAATTTCATACTCTTCAAGAGCGTTCAAATATCGCCCTTTCTTACATATGTGAAGGGGTTTCAAATTAGTTTTAAAATTAGTGTAGCTATGATTTTCGGAAATGAGGTGTTCTGCAAATTTTGACTTGATATTGTCCAAACTGTGAAAATGTGTAGGCGGCCTATGTTCTATAAATCTTTCTAAAAAAACCACGTCCTGTCTGGCCCACATAAAAAGCGTCGCAATCGTCACATATTAATTTGTAAACACCAGTTTTGTGTTCAAGGCTGGTGGTTCTGCGGACACGAAGATTATTCATAATACTATTAGTGGTCTTATAAGTGACCTTGATATTACTGGTTTTACCAAAAATTGACCCAAAGATCTGTGGCATAAGGTATGTGTACGGTGTTGCAATATATTTGCGTGTTGTATTTTCGCGTGTTTTACGTCCGTTAATGTTGCTATTTCCCTTCTTATGTTTTCGAAGGATGTTATTCACCATATTGACATCATAACCATTAGCGACAGCAATGTGTTTAATGGTGTCTAATTCCTCACTGTATTCTTTATCACCGTGGGGCAAAGATAAAAGTCTATAAATCATACTGTGGAAGGCAGCTAATTTTTGTGATAAAGGATGAAACGACTTAGCATGTATTACAATGTCAGTCGTTGTGGGTTTTCTATAGATGTCAAATTGCAACTTTTTATTATTATTGTCCTTAGCAACAGTTAAATCTAGAAAATTCAGTTTACCATTTTCTTCACTTTCAAGCGTGAACTGCATTTTGTTATTGATATTATTCAAATGATTATGTAAATTATTAATTTGTCTTTGTGTACCTTTGTATATTAAAAAGGTATCATCAACATAACTGCCGTAAAATATTATGTTACTCCTTTGTTTGTTATTTGTAAGAATGAATGAAATTTCGAAATTATTTAGGTATATATCAGCAAGAAGACCTGAAAGTGACCCATTTTGTTGCCTGAAAAATTGATTATTGTGAGTAAAGTAATTTTGATCAAGAACTAACTCCAAAATGTGCATCAATTCATTTATATTATTAATATCCAATTTATTAGTATTAATAAGGTTAGTCCTAAGTATACGCAAGGTCTCCGCTACTGGTATATTCGTATATAAATCCACAATACCAAAGGAAATAAGGTTTGTGGGTCGGTTCAACTATTAAATTTTTAACTTTATTCACAAAGTCAACGCTATTAATTAGACTATGATCCTTAATTATTTGTATATTGTGTTTTATTATGGTGACTAACTTTTTAGCTGTTTTATACCCCGGAGCAGTGGTGAAATTTACTAATGGTCTCAAGGGGATAGCATCCTTGTGGAGTTTGGGTAATCCTGTTAAAACGGGTGCTTTTGAATTTATTGGTTTCAAAGATCTTCTTGTTTGTTCATCAAACAAATGGGTGCATCTGTTTATACATTGATTTAATTGTTATACATAATTTTCTGTTGTGTCCAAATTTAGTAAATCAATGCTGCTGTTAATAATTAAATTTTTTATTTTATTGTTATAATCTTCACTGTCCATAATAACCACAGTATTGCCTTTGTCAGCTTTAGTGACAAGAGCTTTATTGTCAGATAATTTTTGTTTTAATCCTACTAAAATTTTCCGTTCTTTATTATAATTATTATTTGTTAAAGGAATAGAGGAATGAACATTATTATACCGATTTTTAATGATTTTATTGAATTTTCCATTTATTAAGAAACGTGTCTGGTCTTGATCTTTCTGATCAACCATTGCCTTAACAACAGTCTCTGCATTGATAATTTCTGCAATAATTTGCTTGCGATCAAGACTCGATTTGTGTACAGGAAGATTATAATTCAAACCTTTACTCAATAAATCAGTTTCATCAGTATTTAAAATAAGGGACGTTAAATTCTGTAACCGCGTATGAAATTTGTGTTTACATTTGATATTGTTGGATGTCGGTAACTGATCATTCAACAATCTTTGTAGTTTATCTGATTGTTTTATACGCATTTGATAAACTATTCGCCTGACGTCATTGTTTATAAAATCCAGATAATGATTCAGTACGGCTGGATGCGTGTTATCTAATAATTGTAAATGTAACTTGTATAATGTATAATTTAAATTTGACTTTTTAATGTATAGAGATTTAATTTCTTCTTTAACTCTATAAATTTCTGCGTATTTTTTGGTTTTTGCTTCAGCAATAGATGAACCTTTAAGTCTTATAATAGCATAATTCGGTATAACCTTGTTCTCCAAACACGATTTGTTGAACTTAATGTGTAAAATAGTTTTGTGTAATTGGACCTTAATATTTTGAAATTTTCGTACTAAGTTTGCACGACTTGCAGTATTCATGTTTAAAAGGAATAAATCCCAAATGTTTAGTACCAAGCCACGTGTTGTTCAATCAAATATATTGGAACTTACCGTCTGCAGCTTTTTCAGAAACAGCGTCTTATAAAATTTACATGTTTCGGGACCCTTGTCCCATCATCAGAATTTAAAAGTAATTGTGTATCATTTAAATTTGATACACTGGTCAAACACTTAAAATATTAAAATCCAATATAAAATAACTTAATATGACATAATAATATAAATATAATATTTACAGCGAGTACGAAGGTTACCGATGTACATCGTATGAAAACCGACCGCGCACTAATTTACATCTCGCTCCCACCACGACAGTAGCGCAAGGCAGTGTTGTACAATACATTTGACTTGAAGACCAATTTATCATTTAAAACATGCGGCTTGGTACCAGTATTATTGTGTGCTTTATAAATTTCATACTCTTCAAGAGCGTTCAAATATCGCCCTTTCTTACATATGTGAAGGGGTTTCAAATTAGTTTTAAAATTAGTGTAGCTATGATTTTCGGAAATGAGGTGTTATGCAAATTTTGACTTGATATTGTCCAAACTGTGATAATGTGTAGGCGGCCTATGTTCTATAAATCTTTCTAAAAAAACCACGTCCTGTCTGGCCCACATAAAAAGCGTCGCAATCGTCACATATTAATTTGTAAACACCAGTTTTGTGTTCAAGGCTGGTGGTTCTGCGGACACGAAGATTATTCATAATACTATTAGTGGTCTTATAAGTGACCTTGATATTACTGGTTTTACCAAAAATTGACCCAAAGATCTGTGGCATAAGGTATGTGTACGGTGTTGCAATATATTTGCGTGTTGTATTTTCGCGTGTTTTACGTCCGTTAATGTTGCTATGTCCTTTCTTATGTTTTCGAAGGATGTTATTCACCATATTGACATCATAACCATTAGCGACAGCAATGTGTTTAATGGTGTCTAATTCCACACTGTATTCTTTATCACCGAGGGGCAAAGATAAAAGTCTATAAATCATACTGTGGAAGGCAGCTAATTTTTGTGATAAAGGATGAAACGACTTAGCATGTATTACAATGTCAGTCGTTGTGGGTTTTCTATAGATGTCAAATTGCAACTTTTTATTATTATTGTCCTTAGCAACAGTTAAATCTAGAAAATTCAGTTTACCATTTTCTTCACTTTCAAGCGTGAACTGCATTTTGTTATTGATATTATTCAAATTATTATGTAAATTATTAATTTGTCTTTGTGTACCTTTGTATATTAAAAAGGTATCATCAACATACCTGCCGTAAAATATTATGTTACTCCTGTGTTTATTATTTGTAAGAATGGATGAATTTTCGAAATTATTTAGGTATATATCAGCAAGAAGACCTGAAAGTGACCCATTTTGTTGCCTGAAAAATTGATTATTGTGAGTAAAGTAATTTTGATCAAGAACTAACTCCAAAATGTGCATCAATTCATTTATATTATTAATATCCAATTTATTAGTATTAATAAGGTTAGTCCTAAGTATACGCAAGGTCTCCGCTACTGGTATATTCGTATATAAATCCACAATATCAAAGGAAATAAGTTTGTGGGTCGGTTCAACTATTAAATTTTTAACTTTATTCACAAAGTCAACGCTATTAATTAGACTATGATCCTTAATTATTTGTATATTGTATTTTATTATGGTGACTAACTTTTTAGCTGTTTTATACCCCGGAGCAGTGGTGAAATTTACTAATGGTCTCAAGGGGATAGCATCCTTGTGGAGTTTGGGTAATCCTGTTAAAACGGGTGCTTTTGAATTTATTGGTTTCAAAGATCTTCTTGTTTGTTCATCAAACAAATGGGTGCATCTGTTTATACATTGATTTAATTGTTTTACATAATTTTCTGTTGGGTCCGAATTTAGTAAATCGATGCTGTTGTTAATAATGAAATTTTGTATTTTATTGTTATAATCTTCACTGTCCATAATAGCCACAGTATTGCCTTTGTCAGCTTTAGTGACAAGAGCTTTATTGTCAGATAATTTTTGTTTTAATCCTACTAAAATTTTCCGTTCTTCATTATAATTATTATTTGTTAAAGGAATAGAGGAATGAACATTATTATACCGATTTTTTATGATTTTATTGAATTTTTCATTTATTAAGAAACGTGTCTGGTCTTGATCTTTCTGATCAACCATTGCCTTAACAACAGTCTCTGCATTGATAATTTCTGCAATAATTTGCTTGCGATCAAGACTCGATTTGTGTACAGGAAGATTATAATTCAAACCTTTACTCAATAAATCAGTTTCATCAGTATTTAAAATAAGGGACGTTAAATTCTGTAACCGCGTATGAAATTTGTGTTTACATTTGATATTGTTGGATGTCGGTAACTGATCATTCAACAATCTTTGTAGTTTATCTGATTGTTTTATACGCATTTGATAAACTATTCGCCTGACGTCATTGTTTATAAAATCCAGATAATGATTCAGTACGGCTGGATGCGTGTTATCTAATAATTGTAAATGTAACTTGTATAATGTATAATTTAAATTTGACTTTTAATGTATAGAGATTTAATTTCTTCTTTAACTCTATAAATTTCTGCGTATTTTTTGGTTTTTGCTTCAGCAATAGATGAACCTTTAAGTCTTATAATAGCATAATTCGGTATAACCTTGTTCTCCAAACACGATTTGTTGAACTTAATGTGTAAAATAGTTTTGTGTAATTGGACCTTAATATTTTGAAATTTTCGTACTAAGTTTGCACGACTTGCAGTTATCATGTTTAAAAGGAATAAATCCCAAATGTTTAGTACCAAGCCACGTGTTGTTCAATCAAATATATTGGAACTTACCGTCTGCGGCTTTTTCAGAAACAGCGTCTTATAAAATTTACATGTTTCGGGACCCTTGTCCCATCATCAGAATTTAAAAGTAATTGTGTATCATTTAAATTTAATACACTTGTCAAACACTTAAAATATTAAAATCCAATATAAAGTAACTTAATATGACATAATAATATAAATATAATATTTACAGCGAGTACGAAGGTTACCGATGTACATCGTATGAAAACCGACCGCGCACTAATTTACGTCTCGCTCCCACCACGACAGTAGCGCAAGGCAGTGTTGTACAATACATTTGACTTGAAGACCAATTTATCATTTAAAACATGCGGCTTGGTACCAGTATTATTGTGTGCTTTATAAATTTCATACTCTTCAAGAGCGTTCAAATATCGCCCTTTCTTACATATGTGAAGGGGTTTCAAATTAGTTTTAAAATTAGTGTAGCTATGATTTTCGGAAATGAGGTGTTCTGCAAATTTTGACTTGATATTGTCCAAACTGTGAAAATGTGTAGGCGGCCTATGTTCTATAAATCTTTCTAAAAAAACCACGTCCTGTCTGGCCCACATAAAAAGCGTCGCAATCGTCACATATTAATTTGTAAACACCAGTTTTGTGTTCAAGGCTGGTGGTTCTGCGGACACGAAGATTATTCATAATACTATTAGTGGTCTTATAAGTGACCTTGATATTACTGGTTTTACCAAAAATTGACCCAAAGATCTGTGGCATAAGGTATGTGTACGGTGTTGCAATATATTTGCGTGTTGTATTTTCGCGTGTTTTACGTCCGTTAATGTTGCTATTTCCCTTCTTATGTTTTCGAAGGATGTTATTCACCATATTGACATCATAACCATTAGCGACAGCAATGTGTTTAATGGTGTCTAATTCCTCACTGTATTCTTTATCACCGTGGGGCAAAGATAAAAGTCTATAAATCATACTGTGGAAGGCAGCTAATTTTTGTGATAAAGGATGAAACGACTTAGCATGTATTACAATGTCAGTCGTTGTGGGTTTTCTATAGATGTCAAATTGCAACTTTTTATTATTATTGTCCTTAGCAACAGTTAAATCTAGAAAATTCAGTTTACCATTTTCTTCACTTTCAAGCGTGAACTGCATTTTGTTATTGATATTATTCAAATGATTATGTAAATTATTAATTTGTCTTTGTGTACCTTTGTATATTAAAAAGGTATCATCAACATAACTGCCGTAAAATATTATGTTACTCCTTTGTTTGTTATTTGTAAGAATGAATGAAATTTCGAAATTATTTAGGTATATATCAGCAAGAAGACCTGAAAGTGACCCATTTTGTTGCCTGAAAAATTGATTATTGTGAGTAAAGTAATTTTGATCAAGAACTAACTCCAAAATGTGCATCAATTCATTTATATTATTAATATCCAATTTATTAGTATTAATAAGGTTAGTCCTAAGTATACGCAAGGTCTCCGCTACTGGTATATTCGTATATAAATCCACAATACCAAAGGAAATAAGGTTTGTGGGTCGGTTCAACTATTAAATTTTTAACTTTATTCACAAAGTCAACGCTATTAATTAGACTATGATCCTTAATTATTTGTATATTGTGTTTTATTATGGTGACTAACTTTTTAGCTGTTTTATACCCCGGAGCAGTGGTGAAATTTACTAATGGTCTCAAGGGGATAGCATCCTTGTGGAGTTTGGGTAATCCTGTTAAAACGGGTGCTTTTGAATTTATTGGTTTCAAAGATCTTCTTGTTTGTTCATCAAACAAATGGGTGCATCTGTTTATACATTGATTTAATTGTTATACATAATTTTCTGTTGTGTCCAAATTTAGTAAATCAATGCTGCTGTTAATAATTAAATTTTTTATTTTATTGTTATAATCTTCACTGTCCATAATAACCACAGTATTGCCTTTGTCAGCTTTAGTGACAAGAGCTTTATTGTCAGATAATTTTTGTTTTAATCCTACTAAAATTTTCCGTTCTTTATTATAATTATTATTTGTTAAAGGAATAGAGGAATGAACATTATTATACCGATTTTTAATGATTTTATTGAATTTTCCATTTATTAAGAAACGTGTCTGGTCTTGATCTTTCTGATCAACCATTGCCTTAACAACAGTCTCTGCATTGATAATTTCTGCAATAATTTGCTTGCGATCAAGACTCGATTTGTGTACAGGAAGATTATAATTCAAACCTTTACTCAATAAATCAGTTTCATCAGTATTTAAAATAAGGGACGTTAAATTCTGTAACCGCGTATGAAATTTGTGTTTACATTTGATATTGTTGGATGTCGGTAACTGATCATTCAACAATCTTTGTAGTTTATCTGATTGTTTTATACGCATTTGATAAACTATTCGCCTGACGTCATTGTTTATAAAATCCAGATAATGATTCAGTACGGCTGGATGCGTGTTATCTAATAATTGTAAATGTAACTTGTATAATGTATAATTTAAATTTGACTTTTTAATGTATAGAGATTTAATTTCTTCTTTAACTCTATAAATTTCTGCGTATTTTTTGGTTTTTGCTTCAGCAATAGATGAACCTTTAAGTCTTATAATAGCATAATTCGGTATAACCTTGTTCTCCAAACACGATTTGTTGAACTTAATGTGTAAAATAGTTTTGTGTAATTGGACCTTAATATTTTGAAATTTTCGTACTAAGTTTGCACGACTTGCAGTATTCATGTTTAAAAGGAATAAATCCCAAATGTTTAGTACCAAGCCACGTGTTGTTCAATCAAATATATTGGAACTTACCGTCTGCAGCTTTTTCAGAAACAGCGTCTTATAAAATTTACATGTTTCGGGACCCTTGTCCCATCATCAGAATTTAAAAGTAATTGTGTATCATTTAAATTTGATACACTGGTCAAACACTTAAAATATTAAAATCCAATATAAAATAACTTAATATGACATAATAATATAAATATAATATTTACAGCGAGTACGAAGGTTACCGATGTACATCGTATGAAAACCGACCGCGCACTAATTTACATCTCGCTCCCACCACGACAGTAGCGCAAGGCAGTGTTGTACAATACATTTGACTTGAAGACCAATTTATCATTTAAAACATGCGGCTTGGTACCAGTATTATTGTGTGCTTTATAAATTTCATACTCTTCAAGAGCGTTCAAATATCGCCCTTTCTTACATATGTGAAGGGGTTTCAAATTAGTTTTAAAATTAGTGTAGCTATGATTTTCGGAAATGAGGTGTTATGCAAATTTTGACTTGATATTGTCCAAACTGTGATAATGTGTAGGCGGCCTATGTTCTATAAATCTTTCTAAAAAAACCACGTCCTGTCTGGCCCACATAAAAAGCGTCGCAATCGTCACATATTAATTTGTAAACACCAGTTTTGTGTTCAAGGCTGGTGGTTCTGCGGACACGAAGATTATTCATAATACTATTAGTGGTCTTATAAGTGACCTTGATATTACTGGTTTTACCAAAAATTGACCCAAAGATCTGTGGCATAAGGTATGTGTACGGTGTTGCAATATATTTGCGTGTTGTATTTTCGCGTGTTTTACGTCCGTTAATGTTGCTATGTCCTTTCTTATGTTTTCGAAGGATGTTATTCACCATATTGACATCATAACCATTAGCGACAGCAATGTGTTTAATGGTGTCTAATTCCACACTGTATTCTTTATCACCGAGGGGCAAAGATAAAAGTCTATAAATCATACTGTGGAAGGCAGCTAATTTTTGTGATAAAGGATGAAACGACTTAGCATGTATTACAATGTCAGTCGTTGTGGGTTTTCTATAGATGTCAAATTGCAACTTTTTATTATTATTGTCCTTAGCAACAGTTAAATCTAGAAAATTCAGTTTACCATTTTCTTCACTTTCAAGCGTGAACTGCATTTTGTTATTGATATTATTCAAATTATTATGTAAATTATTAATTTGTCTTTGTGTACCTTTGTATATTAAAAAGGTATCATCAACATACCTGCCGTAAAATATTATGTTACTCCTGTGTTTATTATTTGTAAGAATGGATGAATTTTTGAAATTATTTAGGTATATATCAGCAAGAAGACCTGAAAGTGACCCATTTTGTTGCCTGAAAAATTGATTATTGTGAGTAAAGTAATTTTGATCAAGAACTAACTCCAAAATGTGCATCAATTCATTTATATTATTAATATCCAATTTATTAGTATTAATAAGGTTAGTCCTAAGTATACGCAAGGTCTCCGCTACTGGTATATTCGTATATAAATCCACAATATCAAAGGAAATAAGTTTGTGGGTCGGTTCAACTATTAAATTTTTAACTTTATTCACAAAGTCAACGCTATTAATTAGACTATGATCCTTAATTATTTGTATATTGTATTTTATTATGGTGACTAACTTTTTAGCTGTTTTATACCCCGGAGCAGTGGTGAAATTTACTAATGGTCTCAAGGGGATAGCATCCTTGTGGAGTTTGGGTAATCCTGTTAAAACGGGTGCTTTTGAATTTATTGGTTTCAAAGATCTTCTTGTTTGTTCATCAAACAAATGGGTGCATCTGTTTATACATTGATTTAATTGTTTTACATAATTTTCTGTTGGGTCCGAATTTAGTAAATCGATGCTGTTGTTAATAATGAAATTTTGTATTTTATTGTTATAATCTTCACTGTCCATAATAGCCACAGTATTGCCTTTGTCAGCTTTAGTGACAAGAGCTTTATTGTCAGATAATTTTTGTTTTAATCCTACTAAAATTTTCCGTTCTTCATTATAATTATTATTTGTTAAAGGAATAGAGGAATGAACATTATTATACCGATTTTTTATGATTTTATTGAATTTTTCATTTATTAAGAAACGTGTCTGGTCTTGATCTTTCTGATCAACCATTGCCTTAACAACAGTCTCTGCATTGATAATTTCTGCAATAATTTGCTTGCGATCAAGACTCGATTTGTGTACAGGAAGATTATAATTCAAACCTTTACTCAATAAATCAGTTTCATCAGTATTTAAAATAAGGGACGTTAAATTCTGTAACCGCGTATGAAATTTGTGTTTACATTTGATATTGTTGGATGTCGGTAACTGATCATTCAACAATCTTTGTAGTTTATCTGATTGTTTTATACGCATTTGATAAACTATTCGCCTGACGTCATTGTTTATAAAATCCAGATAATGATTCAGTACGGCTGGATGCGTGTTATCTAATAATTGTAAATGTAACTTGTATAATGTATAATTTAAATTTGACTTTTAATGTATAGAGATTTAATTTCTTCTTTAACTCTATAAATTTCTGCGTATTTTTTGGTTTTTGCTTCAGCAATAGATGAACCTTTAAGTCTTATAATAGCATAATTCGGTATAACCTTGTTCTCCAAACACGATTTGTTGACCTTAATGTGTAAAATAGTTTTGTGTAATTGGACCTTAATATTTTGAAATTTTCGTACTAAGTTTGCACGACTTGCAGTTATCATGTTTAAAAGGAATAAATCCCAAATGTTTAGTACCAAGCCACGTGTTGTTCAATCAAATATATTGGAACTTACCGTCTGCGGCTTTTTCAGAAACAGCGTCTTATAAAATTTACATGTTTCGGGACCCTTGTCCCATCATCAGAATTTAAAAGTAATTGTGTATCATTTAAATTTAATACACTTGTCAAACACTTAAAATATTAAAATCCAATATAAAGTAACTTAATATGACATAATAATATAAATATAATATTTACAGCGAGTACGAAGGTTACCGATGTACATCGTATGAAAACCGACCGCGCACTAATTTACGTCTCGCTCCCACCACGACAGTAGCGCAAGGCAGTGTTGTACAATACATTTGACTTGAAGACCAATTTATCATTTAAAACATGCGGCTTGGTACCAGTATTATTGTGTGCTTTATAAATTTCATACTCTTCAAGAGCGTGGGAGCGAGACGTAAATTAGTGCGCGGTCGGTTTTCATACGATGTACATCGGTAACCTTCGTACTCGCTGTAAATATTATATTTATATTATTATGTCATATTAAGTTATTTTATATTGGATTTTAATATTTTAAGTGTTTGACAAGTGTATCAAATTTAAATGATACACAATTACTTTTAAATTCTGATGATGGGACAAGGGTCCCGAAACATGTAAATTTTATAAGACGCTGTTTCTGAAAAAGCCGCAGACGGTAAGTTCCAATATATTTGATTGAACAACACGTGGCTTGGTACTAAACATTTGGGATTTATTCGTTTTAAACATGAATACTGCAAGTCGTGCAAACTTAGTACGAAAATTTCAAAATATTAAGGTCCAATTACACAAAACTATTTTACACATTAAGTTCAACAAATCGTGTTTGGAGAACAAGGTTATACCGAATTATGCTATTATAAGACTTAAAGGTTCATCTATTGCTGAAGCAAAAACCAAAAAATATGCAGAAATTTATAGAGTTAAAGAAGAAATTAAATCTCTATACATTAAAAAGTCAAATTTAAATTATACATTATACAAGTTACATTTACAATTATTAGATAACACGCATCCAGCCGTACTGAATCATTATCTGGATTTTATAAACAATGACGTCAGGCGAATAGTTTATCAAATGCGTATAAAACAATCAGATAAACTACAAAGATTGTTGAATGATCAGTTGCCGACATCCAACAATATCAAATGTAAACACAAATTTCATACGCGGTTACAGAATTTAACGTCCCTTATTTTAAATACTGATGAAACTGATTTATTGAGTAAAGGTTTGAATTATAATCTTCCTGTACACAAATCGAGTCTTGATCGCAAGCAAATTATTGCAGAAATTATCAATGCAGAGACTGTTGTTAAGGCAATGGTTGATCAGAAAGATCAAGACCAGACAACAAATAATAATTATAATGAAGAACGGAAAATTTTAGTAGGATTAAAACAAAAATTATCAGACAATAAAGCTCTTGTCACTAAAGCTGACAAAGGCAATACTGTGGTTATTATGGACAGTGAAGATTATAACAATAAAATACAAAATTTCATTATTAACAACAGCATCGATTTACTAAATTCAGACCCAACAGAAAATTATGTAAAACAAATCAATGTATAAACAGATGCACCCATTTGTTTGATGAACAAACAAGAAGATCTTTGAAACCAATAAATTCAAAAGCACCCGTTTTAACAGGATTACCCAAACTCCACAAGGATGCTATCCCCTTGAGACCATTAGTAAGTTTCACCACTGCTCCGGGGTATAAAACAGCTAAAAAGTTAGTCACCATAATAAAACACAATATACAAATAATTAATGATCATAGTCTAATTAATACCGTTGACTTTGTGAATAAAGTTAAAAATTTAATAGTTGAACCGACCCACAAACTTATTTCCTTTGATATTGTGGATTTATATACGAATATACCAGTAGCGGAGACCTTGCGTATACTTAGGACTAACCTTATTAATACTAATAAATTGGATATTAATAATATAAATGAATTGATGCACATTTTGGAGTTAGTTCTTGATCAAAATTACTTTACCCACAATAATCAATTTTTCAGGCAACAAAATGGGTCACTTTCAGGTCTTCTTGCTGATATATACCTAAATAATTTCGAAAATTCATTCATTCTTACTAATAACAAACACAGGAGTAACATAATATTTTACGGCAGGTATGTTGATGATACCTTTTTAATATACAAAGGTACACAAAGACAAATTAATAATTTACATAATAATTTGAATAATATCAATAACAAAATGCAGTTCACGCTTGAAAGTGAAGAAAATGGTAAACTGAATTTTCTAGATTTAACTGTTGCTAAGGACAATAATAATAAAAAGTTGCAATTTGACATCTATAGAAAACCCACAACGACTGACATTGTAATACATGCTAAGTCGTTTCATCCTTTATCACAAAAATTAGCTGCCTTCCACAGTATGATTTATAGACTTTTATCTTTGCCCCTCGGTGATAAAGAATACAGTGAGGAATTAGACACCATTAAACACATTGCTGTCGCTAATGGTTATGATGTCAATATGGTGAATAACATCCTTCGAAAACATAAGAAGGGACATAGCAACATTAACGGACGTAAAACACGCGAAAATACAACACGCAAATATATTGCAACACCGTACACATACCTTATGCCACAGATCTTTGGGTCAATTTTTGGTAAAACCAGTAATATCAAGGTCACTTATAAGACCACTAATAGTATTATGAATAATCTTCGTGTCCGCAGAACCACCAGCCTTGAACACAAAACTGGTGTTTACAAATTAATATGTGACGATTGCGACGCTTTTTATGTGGGCCAGACAGGACGTGGTTTTTTTAGAAAGATTTATAGAACATAGGCCGCCTACACATTTTCACAGTTTGGACAATATCAAGTCAAAATTTGCAGAACACCTCATTTCCGAAAATCATAGCTACACTAATTTTAAAACTAATTTGAAACCCCTTCACATATGTAAGAAAGGGCGATATTTGAACGCTCTTGAAGAGTATGAAATTTATAAAGCACACAATAATACTGGTACCAAGCCGCATGTTTTAAATGATAAATTGGTCTTCAAGTCAAATGTATTGTACAACACTGCCTTGCGCTACTGTCGTGGTGGGAGCGAGACGTAAATTAGTGCGCGGTCGGTTTTCATACGATGTACATCGGTAACCTTCGTACTCGCTGTAAATATTATATTTATATTATTATGTCATATTAAGTTACTTTATATTGGATTTTAATATTTTAAGTGTTTGACAAGTGTATCAAATTTAAATGATACACAATTACTTTTAAATTCTGATGATGGGACAAGGGTCCCGAAACATGTAAATTTTATAAGACGCTGTTTCTGAAAAAGCCGCAGACGGTAAGTTCCAATATATTTGATTCAATTTTTGAAAATTTCTCCATTCATCCACGCCTTTTTTAGATGGGTATAATGCAGGGGCAAAGAACTTAAATCTTTAAGATTTTTAAAAGCCCTAGGCTTGCGAGATTTTCCAGTCAAGGACAGTCTCAACTTGTGGTTTCCGGTTGCGTTACTACAAGCTAAAACTGTAACGCGGTCCTTGCTCTTCTTGAACCCTGGTGTGGCCTTTTCCTGTTTAGACGCTAGTGTTTTAGACGGCAACATACGGTAATTCAAACCCGTCTCATCACAGTTGTACACTTGTTCTCCGGAAATACCTTCCTTATCAAGCAGGTCAAAAGTGTTTTTTTTTTTAAGTCAGGGACAGCGTCCTTATTAGCAGACAATGCTTCACCACTAATCGTCATCTGACGAACACCAAAACGTTTCTTCCAGCGATCAAGCCACCCGTCACTGGCAGTAAAATCACCATCGTCTCCTTCGATCTGATTTTTAAACTGAATCGCTTTTTCTTGGGGCAAGGGGCCTGAAACCGTCAATCCTTTCCCCCTCACATTTTCATACCACAGATATAAAGCCTCTTCAACTTCCACGTGTTTTCCTTTTTGCATAGTTTTTCTAACTTTCACGCCACTGCCACTTGCTTGCTTAGAACACCATTTTTCAATCTCTGCGCGATTTCTTCGCCAATCACCCACAGTAGTTTTTCCAACTCCTAACTCCAGTGCAATTTTGTTTACCGACTCACCAGAATCCATTCTTTTTATTGCTTGCAGTTTTTCTTCCAAAGTTACTACCACTTTCTTTCGTTTGTCACCCATATTTCACTTAAAAATAAAAGCCACCAACAATACTGTATACACACTTTATAACAAATTAACAATCCACGAACGACTGAACCGCACGGACTGACTTCTGGATACAGACTGACTGATGCACCTGTTACACACTCAAGTAGGAACACGAAACTTTCCTGTCACAACATGAATCAATTGGCGTACTGTACTGGTAACTGGTGATTCACGTGTAAGCGCCTTCACCCGCGTGGCGGGATTGCTCACATGACGTTTGAAGGCGCTAGTAATCGGATCGGAAATACTGCATACGTACCGTACTCAAAATACTTTTTTTTTTTAGGGCGGGTCAGATAGGCCAGAGGTCGAATAGTCGGGAGTCGGATAGCCAAGAGTCTACTGTAGTAATTGATAAATATGTTAACATTAAAAGATTATAGAAGCTAAAAAATTGAAGGAGGTGATAGGGTGGTGATGTAATCGTGAATGTTGAGACTGAGTCTGTTTATGAAACCAGTCTGGCATACAACTGTTAGTGTAAACAGGTGTGTTGCCTGTTATGTGACTAATGTTTACAGGTAGATTGTTTGTTTCATGTTTGAATTGACAACAACAAGAATGTTGTATTTTGATGAATCCCTGCCATGAGCAAAATCTTATTATGAAATAAAAGAAATGCCAGATGTGAAGAAATGAAGGTAAATTTTTTGAATAATGTAAGGAAATGACGTAGTGTGTTGATTGCAATGCAATTAACATTTTTGTTTTGAACAAATGAGATTGATTTAATTAGGAGTTGAGGAAGAAAAAGAAGTTGAGGAGTTGGGGGGGGGGTGATTAAAAGAAAGTGGTAATTAAATTAAGTGAAACGGTGAATTTTAATAATGAATTTTAATTTATTTTTGGTTTGGAATTATGTATTGAATAATAAGGTAATAATAATTGAAGTTTTAACAGAAAAGTAAAGTAAAAAGGATAATGAAAGGTAAACAGAAGGTTGATGTAATGTTAGTGTTATTATAATACTTGTGTTTTAAGTAATCTACTTGTACTTTTGGTGGGGAATAATGTTTTTTTAAGGGATTAAGATTATACAGTAAGTTTATATTGTCAAAATAAAAATGCAACCAGTACTTTAAGAAAGTCAACCAGTACTTTATTAATGAGCCAGTACGGCTAAGAGGAAACCAATCAGTTGTGGATATGGTATAATGGAAAGCCTTTTTATCAATTTTTTAATTGAATGTTAGAGTCAGGCGTTACTGTGGCGGGTATCTGTCCGAGTTTATGGTGTTGGGATCTCGAACAGAGAAGTCCAGTAAGATCGGATGGGTGCTGCCGCAGTCGCCAGACTAGGGGGGTAAGTACCCATGATTTTAGTAGAGAGTTCAGGGGGGTTGTGGCGCCATATCCTCACTGATCCTCTTAGGTTTTAGGCAATGCGAGTTTGTATGATTCGGCATCCAACCTCTCACTGGGGGGGGGGTGATGTAACGGTACAGAATTGTGTGCTACCCCAGTTTTAATTTCAATCCAGTTTTAATTTTTAATTGTCAGTATCCACCTGTGAGGTGCCCCAGTGCACTGTTAGCATAAACAACTGATGTCTAGACAGCCAGACTAGACATATTACGTAATAGCCCCAGCAGCAGTCTTTGTGAATCACAGTAAGCAGAGTTCTTCACTAGTGTCAGCATCAGACAGAAGCAGCATACAGTTCAATAAGTAAAACTTTATACAGTAGCCTCGGATGAGTCCCTGGTAGGCCGAAAAAGTATTAAGTATTAAGTAGGCCTACCAGAAAATATTAAAAGTTACAGCAATTTTAAACAGTGAGACGAAACAGCAACGAAAAGTTAATAACAATCGAAGGTGGTCAAATTGCCAATAAAAGTGAAAGTGAACGGCGTGATGGTGTAACAATTTGGATAACGTGAGAAGTTAAGTACAGTTTATTTAGTTGGCCAAAGTTTTAAAGCAAATAATAAATTAAAGAGCTCTATTAATCGGGGATTTTCTTTAAAATTGTAAAGAATGAGAGAGTGTGTGTGTGTGTGTGTATGGGGGGGAAGATCAAAGTACTGGTACAAAGAGAAGTAATAAAAAAAATATATATATAGAAAGAAATATAAAATAAAATAGTATTTGATTTCACTTAAATATGTGTTAGCTGTAAATTATTATGCCATAATCATTTCCTATTCTATGCTGAAAACCTCGTCTCACATTCTTTGGGATTTTCTGAGTGTTAAGGGTAGTTAGATAGCCGGATTATATTACAATTTTTATAAGGGCAAGAGTGTTTAAGTTTACATATTTATCTAAAAAAATGATGGCGACCTGGGCAATAATAAGGTAAGTTTAAAGGGGAATATGACGGTAAGTACAATTCTGGCAGCAGTGAGCAGTAAGTATTATTATTACAATACTGGAATCTTCTGATGATAATATTTGAATTAAATGGTAAAAAGCAGTACCATTACAAACTAAAATCTAAGAGAGCAATATGAAAATGAACATGGTGACAAAACCTACGAGGTGTGAACAAAAAGAATTGAAACCAATTTTGTTGTGAGTTAAGAGTTGAGTTAGAAGCATATATAGTACATCGGTTGAACACAGAAAGTTGTGCGGGACTACTTGTCACACTATCTAGCCAGCTTCTCTCAGCACTGTGTTACATGCAATCGAGTGAAGTTGTCAGAATTCATTATGAGTGAAAATATAGAAGATGTGTGCACCAAATTCTCCCAAAAGGATGGGAAAATGCCACAGAAACATACCAAATATATAGCAGCTTACAGAAGTGAGACAATCTTATGTGCACATGTTTTTGAGTGCTTTAAAAAATTTAAAGAAGGAAGAAAGAGTGTTGACAGTGATGGTGGTGAAGAACACCATTCAACAAGCTGCAATGACAAAATAATTTAAAAAAATTTCTAAAATCATCCAATAGCTTAATAATGATTTTCGATCAGTTCAAACCATTTTAATTGTTGATTTAGATGAGACGAGAGCAGCAACAACGTTTGTTGCAAAACTGCTGAAAGATCAGCAAAAGTAACATTAAAAACAGATCACCCTTGATTGCTCGATGTGCTTAAATCTATTTTTTTTTAATCAGTAATTACTGCTGATGAAAAATGAACTATGACTGTGACCCGGAGAGAAGGTCCAATCTTTGTAATGAAAGATGCCTGGTTCTCTTCAACCCAAAAAAGCTCGGCAATTTTGCAGCCAGGTGAAGGTGTCACTGACAGTGTTTTTCAATTATGAGGGCTTTGGAATGATATTCAGTATACTGCAATGAGACAAACCATAATGAATGAGTGCTAAACTGGAGTTCTTCGCTATTTGCAAGATGCTATGCACAGAAAAAGACCTCAGTTCCAAACCTCGTACAGCTGGAAACTGAAACACAACAATGCTCCAGTGCACCCAGCCCCTTTGCAACAGTTTTTAGCCACACACAGCATTCCAGTAGTCTCACAACTCACCAAACATAGCTCTGTGTGACTCCTTCCTATTCCCAAAGATAAAAATGATACTCAAGGGCTAACTTTTTCGAGATGTGGAAGAGATATACAAAATGTGATAAAGCAGCTTCAAGACTTTCAGAGATGTTTCCAAAAATGGCAGGAATAGTAGAGGCACTATGTGGATTCAGAAGAGCCTATTTCGAAGGTGTTTAATGCCTTGTGTCTTTAAACAATATATGTATGCATGTATATATACAACGCTACAAATAATATTACATTATTCACCTCTGTGTTCATACCCAACGCAACTATATTGTGTAAACTACAACAGCTAGGTCATAGGATTTTGTGTTCGTTGCATTCATAGTTCAATAATTAATTCAAATATTGAAAAAGAATTGTAATGGGGCGAAAAGGGATATTTTATTCATTTAATAATTTTGGGGCCAATCTGTTTGGGCACCATGTAGGGCCACGAAACTTGATTAACGTAACACCCTGTGTGCAACTCGGTAACAAGCAGAGGCAGGCACGCGTTGAAAATAACGCGCTGGAATGCGAACCTGTGCGCGCATGCCTGTACTTTCCGTTGGGGGAAAGTAAAAACTTTATAGCGAGCAACCAACAACCAAGGAATATAGGTGGACTCGTTCCACTGGTAATAACACGTGACCATCCATTAACATATCATGTGATGCGGGTTGGCGAATCCCGTGCCAAGTTGCCGTGTATCAAGAAGGCGGGGCTTCATATAGACGCCAAGAAAACTGCGTTGTGTTCTATCATCCCTGAGGCCGGCCGGCTCAATAATGGACGCACGCTCCGAAAGAAATCTTGATTAAGTGTAAAATGTAATCTAAAAAACATATAACAGTGTAGAATCAAAGTAATTGAACTTAGATCATCAGGACAAACGTTTTAGACAAATTTAACAGTGACAACATTCCGGTCAACCAGTGTTTAAAAAGGATCTGACTGCAACACGTGCTCTGCCATATAAAACAGGGAAGTAAAACGACCACCTTTTTTCTTAAAAATAAAACTAAATTATAAAGAGATCTCTTCCGTATAAAATGGGGTTTTAAAACTGTATGTTGAGTGAATGAGCAATCTGGGTCGTTTTATTATTATTATTATGATCATAATTTAAGATGATTAGCAATAAGTAATTCAAGTTTTTATTTCATGTATAATAGATAAATAGCAGTGTTTTCTGAGAAGAAGTAACGTAAAATCAATTATTTAAATGAATGTAAAATAAATAATAGTTTTTTTTTGAAGACAATGAGCAATACATAAATTAAAGTTATTATCCAGCAGTTATTATCGATGTAACGTAAAAGAAATTGTTGATGTGGGAGTTTTGATATCATTTGGCGATAAAATAAGAGAACAATAAAATGTGTTAATCAGACATATAAATATGTGTTTGTCATTGCACCACCTGTTGTTTTTTCTCTGCCAAAGTACATCAGACGACACCTTGGTACATTACCTTTAAAGGTAGGTAATACGAATTTGCAGATTTTAATATCCTAATTAACTAGTAGTACTTAAAATAATGCCCTAACAAGGGACAAATTTAAATATTTCAATCATTAATTAACTCGTAAAGCTTCAGTTGGCGCCCGTAACAGTTGACATTGTAAATTAATTTTTAATTTAATATAAATTGAATTAATTTACAACCTGGTCGAAAATGGCAGAGAAAAACAGTGAAAAACAGAGTGCAAATTTATGTGAAAATGTAGAAGAGTCAATTTTAAATGTTACGCAAGACGGTTTAGTATCGACAAATATTGACGAGCACGTAAACGATACAACAGACGAAATTGAGGTAGTAGACGCTAAAAATAGCAAAAGCGATAATGTAAATATATTTAACCAATTAGCGTTGATGATGGAAATGATGTCAGGAATGAGAACTGAAATGAAAACAGAAAATAATTATTTAAACGCGTGTTTAAATGAATTTAAAACTGAAATGAAATCAGAAAATGATAATTTAAAAACGAGTTTGAATGAATTTAAGATTGAAATTAAGTCAGAAATAAATGCTAGTAACATAGAACTGAAAACGGAAATAACCAAACAAGACAAAAAATTAAGAGAAATAGACAATAAATTAGAAGAGCAGAATAAAACTATTGCGGGAGTAAAAAATGAACTGACTATAGACATAAATAAAATACAAACCGAGATGAAGAATGATATAAAAATAATTAACGAAAAACAAAATGAGAAAATGCTACAGACAAGTAAAAAATTTGACACGTTAACAAATAAATTTAATGATAAAATTAAAAAACAAAATGACAAAATTGACAGTAATGTTCAAGGTGTAATTGATGAGTGTGAACAAATTAAACGAGCAAATAAAATACAAGAGAGTATAAATGATGAATTCAGAAGTAACTTTGAGCAAGTTGATGCAATTAAAACTAATGTAACTAGTTTGAAAAATAAACAAACAGAACACGAAAAAGAAACAATTAAAGTCAGAGAAGACTTGAGTGTAGCAATTAACCAAAAATTAACTAATGTGAGTGAGAGAGTGAACATGGAAGTGGAATTAGGTTATTTTAGTAATGAAAGTAGGGGGGTGAACCCCATACAATTCTTAAACTCGATAAAAAGTTTCAATAAATATAACCAAGAAAGTTGGGAAATTAAGTTAGTACGAATTTTAAAATATTTTAAAGGGGATGCAAAAATATGGGCGGACGCTCATAATGATAACTGGGCAAATTTTAATGAGTTTGAACAAGAATTTAAAAATAAATACTGGTCGGAAGAAAAGCAAGAGGGTTTGCGCAGTACAATAATGGGATGGGGTAATTTCAATATTAAACATATGAGTATTACATCGTATGTGACAAGACTATATAGCCAGGTTAAATATTTAAAACCACCAATGCCTCTTTCATCTTTTATAAGATACATTAGTAGCATTTACCTAAGGACATACGGTCCACAATCAGAACCTGGGAGTTTGCTAATATTGCAGAATTAGAAAAAATACTAGAAGCAAAACAGAGTATGAAAGAGGAAGAAGATAATAAATATCAGTTTAGAATTAATGAATCAAATCAAATAAATACCAAAGTAAGACAACCAGACCATTTTGTTAATAATATGAGTAGATCAGGGGAGGGGGCATGGTTGTGTCCAAACCCTAATTGTAGAGCTAATAATTATAATGGTTCGCGGAATCAATGTTATAGGTGTCAGGGTCTGAGGGGTAGTGCTCAAGGGAGAGTAGAGAATCATAGTGAGTTTAGAGGGAGTCATAGGGGGAGAGGTTTCACCAGTAATCGGGGAATGCCGGGGAATTTCAACCACAGAGGAAGAGGGGGATATGGTAGTAACCCAAACAACACTCGGGGTGTAGAAGCACTTGCTAATAACCAAAACAATAGACGGGATCACAGGGGGGTTTACAGTGAACCACCACCTCCAATACAGTTAAACTAATCAGGGCGGTTGAAAAGGAAAGCCCCCAGCCGTCTAGAAATCACATGACAATAGGGTCACTTATCACCAACATATGTAATGATTTATCCGATGAAGAAGTGGGGGAGAGCAGCAATACTTTTGGGATGGCAGAATTTGAAGCCGAAGTGTTTAATTCTAAATACACTTTTCTAGTAGATTCAGGGAGTGAACTGACTGCGATAGATGATAAAATTTTTGAAAAAATAAAAAATCAAACTACAGAGACAATTCCACAACTACCAGTACTGGGAATTAGTGTTATAGGGGTAACGGGTGTTCGCAGTAAAAAGGTAACTAAACAAATAATGCTAAAATTAAAGGTAAATAAAAACACAATAAATGTACCTTTTTTTGGTCATTCCAGGATTAAATATGGGAGCTATAATGGGTAATGATTTTTTAAATAATTTCAAAGTGGAGTTAAACTATTACACACAGACTATGAAATTAAACAATGATAATAATATAATTGAAATACCATTTATACAAAAGAAAACAGTAGAGATGAAAGCATTAAAAATAATTAATAAGGAAATTTTAATTTCTGATAATGATATAAACGAATGTAGGCCCTTGATGATTAATTATTGTAACTTGAGGGTAAATAATAATGAATTATTTGAAATTGAAGATAGTTGGGGTGAAAAAATGAATAAAATCCTATATCAAGATGGGGAATTTAGTTATCAAGATAGGGAAAAAGTAGTACAAATAATAAATAAAAATAAGTTAGTTTTTTCAGACGAACCAGGTTTAGTTAAAAATTTTAAGGGTAAATTAGTCGTTAAAGAAAAAACACCCTTTGCACCTAAAACCTATCCGGTACCAAACTCCAAGAGGGGGTTAGTACAGGAGGAAATAAATAAAATGTTAAGGGAAGGTATAATAGAAAAATCCACTTCACCATATTCCAACCCTTTAGTAGTGGTTACGAAGAAAGATTTATCGATAAGACTGTGTTTAGACGCGAGACAAGTGAACAGAATAATTGTTCCAGACAGAGAATCACCAGAACCAGTGAGTGAAATTCTTCAGCGTTTCAGTGGAACTAAGTACATAACAACGTTGGACTTAACAGCCGGGTACTGGCAGATAGAGCTGGAAGAGGAATCCCGTCAATATGTAGCGTTTTTATACAACGGCAGGAACTACCAATTCCGTAGGTTACCTTTCGGATTGAACGTAAGTGTTGCGATTTTCATTAAATGTTTAGACTATGTATTAGGGACGGAGATTTTAGAATTTACAACTGTATATGTGGATGATATAGTTATTACGTCACCAGACATTGATACACATTGCGAAAGATTAGATAGAGTGCTAAGTAGGCTGCATGAATATGGAATAACAGTTAAGTTTAAGAAGTCAGAATTCTTGAAAGAACAAGTTAATTTTCTAGGCCATATAATTTCAGCAAAGAGACGATTGGAAAGTGTGCATCCCTAAAGTTATAATATCTGAAGTAGTGAGAGATTGTCATTTAAGGTATGGTCATATAGGCCCCAAGAAATGTAGTGACATATTGAAAGAGTCATGTAAATTCAATAATATGGAAAGAACGGTGCGTAAAATATTACAAACATGCGAAATTTGTCAGAAAGCCAAGGTAAATAATCGTAAACAGGAGGGTCTAATTCAACATGTAATACCAGACAGTCCGTTAGCAATAGTTGCCGTCGATTTATATGGCCCCCTACCCAAAGGTCGAGGAGGGGTAAATTATTTATTTGTTGTGTTAGATGTTTTTACCAAATTTGTAAAATTGTACCCAATTAAAAAAGCTACCTCCTCAGTATTAGCTAGGAAAATAGTAAATGAGTACATTACGGAAGTAGGTAAACCCAAAATAGTATTATCAGATCATGGTTCTCAGTTTACCAGCAACACCTGGAGGGAAACTTTAGGTTGGGAAAACATTTTAGTTAAACATATATCAGTGTATCATCCACAATCAAATCCTAGTGAGCGTGCTATGCAGGAGTTAGGGAGAATGTTTAGAACCTTTTGCCACAAAAAACATTCATTGTGGGCTACGTATGTGTGCAAGATAGAAGGATATATTAACAGTAGTTTACATGAATCCACTAGCTACAGCCCGTATGAGTTGATGTTTCAGAGAAGGCCATCACGCATATTGGAAGAACTGATAAAATTTCCGAACCGGACAGAGATGCCACATGGTAGGAAGTTGGTAATTGCAAAGGAGCAGCTGCTAAGTAAAGCTGAGCAGCGTAAACGAAGACATGACCGGAATTTAACACCCATGCAATACGAGGTAGGACATTTAGTATTGATAAAAAATCACGATCAATCATCAGCCTTAGACAAAGAAATTAAGAAATTCTTCTTATTGTACGATGGTCTATTTGAGGTTAGCGAAGTGAAAATGGAGAATGCTTACGTTTTAGTAGATTTGCAAACCCGAGAAATAAAATGAACATATAATGTGACCCAATTAAAAAAAATATTATCCAGCTGAGTGATGTTAGACATATTTTTTATTTATTTTTGAAGTTAATACCTAAACATACGTTATGGTATATTAAAAGTGGAAGGCATCCTCCCCCATTTTCGGGCGGTCACAGATTCACCACCTCTGATCGTGGTTTTTGGCATTCTGGAGGCAGGCCATGGTTGACGGTAGCCCCACAAAGGGTGAAATCAACGATGGTCCTAATCCACAAATTGGTGTAAACTAGAAATTTAACACTGTCATTGAACGGGGAGGGGGACCACTAGTTTCGTGGAAAGGTGGGGTATAAAAAAAATAAAATAAAAATAAAAAATAATGGTGGTAGTATGGTTCCATGAACTACAGTAGTTTTGTTTTAGAAATTAAAAAATTTTTAGAATGAAACAACCAAAATTATGTAATTTAAATACTTAACTTTTCAAGGAGTTGTTTTCCTTCAGAAAACAAAATGTATCTTACTTTTAATATAAATTTGTAAGATGATCCATTGTTGTAGTTCCTATTTTGGTCATAGAGAAAATGTTAGAGAAAAATGAAAGCTTGGACATCCAAAAGTGTCTATGTGAAAATATGTTAAATATAATAAAACAACTTGTTATCATACAAGGTTAAAGGGTGATTTTGGGGGGTTGTTTGGTGTTAATCGAAGTGTAAATCAATTATGGCGTATAGAGACTGTACAGTAGAAGGACATTAAGTTTAGATTTAAGTATGCTATTGCGGTGGCGGCATGTGCCACTGTGGATAGCGATGAGTGTTGGTGGTAACGTCAAGGCACGTTACCATCATCGGAGGCCTAAATAGGGCGTAAAATACACACTGTACAACCTTATATAATATTATGTTATATGTTAATATAATATTCATGTTAATTGCTATCGTACAGTGTATAGAAATGATGACAAAAAAACATGCTAATGAAAGATGATTTCCCCACCTTTTCGGGCGATTACTGTCTTACCAACACTAATCATGGTTTTGGACGACAGCCAGCTGTGGGCAGCAATTGTAAAACTGACCATAGTTGGTTGTCCTTAAAATTGGTGAACTTTGAAATTAACGGGGGGCCACTTAGGGGTAATCCCTGGAACTATGGAACAGCGGCTATCACTCTGTTCACGTAGGAACAGTAAAAAAGGTGATAGACCCGTCACTAAGGTTATAAATATAAACTTCCAGATATTATATCTGACATTTTTTTAAATATGTAACGCAGAAGCAAGGACAAGGAGATGACAATATTCCTCCAAAACTTCAGTCCTTGTGGACGCAACTGGAAGCCACAGTCCGGGGGGGTCATAGTGTGTGTGGCAGGGGTGTTACTCAGGGGAGTAACGAACTAAAATTTGAAACTTAATGACGCTGACTAGCTGACAAGCTAACTAAATGATTGTAGTTTGACCGTAGACAACTTGTACGAATTTATTTACATGTAAATATTCAGACATGTAATTGATTTACATGGTTATATCTGTATGATATTTTATAAATGACTTTACTGATTTTTAAAAGATTATCTCAAGTAGACAAGACGTTTATCAGATTTTGTTTATTATGTGTTATTGTGTCATTAATTTTGTTATGTTAGAGTGTAAGGATTATGAACTTATGTTGTGTTTTTATGGTATAATTTTATATGGTGTATATAGGGTAAGGTCATTCACCTGAACCAGAGAGATCAGCTGATAACTGATGTTAGAGCCAGGATAGGTTTATAGTGATTAACTCATGAACTTTGTTACTTCAATTAAATTCAATAATCTTGTTTTTTTCTTGATATTGATAAAAGAAATATTTTGGGAAATTAAAATTTTTTGAAAAAAAAAAATCTGCATTAAGGTACGTCATTGTAAATTGTAGTGTGCATTATAAGTAGGGAAGGTGTCAGCTGATTCATGATGTGTATCTTATGTTATCTTTGTAATCAAGTGTAGCTATTTTCGAAGTTATGGTAGTCATAGGTTGTTTATTATAAGTTTAATATAATAAATTTGTTTATTATTATATGGGTTACTATATTACTATATAGTTATACTATTACATTGTTTATTTATTTATTAAAATAGCAGAATACCCGTGCTTCGCTATGGAGTTTCACGTTGTACATAATGAAAATGTTAGTTTAATTAATAAAGTTCAATTAAAGTAGGTTTCTTAAAAATAAACAGCTGTTGCCCATGACTTCGTTCGCGTGGTCTTCAATTTAATGCGATAACATATTTAGAACAGAATCTATTCTATTGGGTTGCCATAGTAACCAGATCTAATAGTTCTTTAAGACCCCACAGGACCCCCCAGAGGATCGTATCGAAAAAAACACCTGTCCTGTGTTGGTTCTCCCGTTGCGTAAAATATTTGTGCCAAGTTTGGTTGAAATCGGTCCAATGGTTTAGGAGGAGATGTGGAAGACCCCAAAGGACCCCCCAAAGGATCGTATCGAAAAAACACTTGTCCTATGTTGGTTCTCCCTTTGCGTAAAATATTTGTGCCAAGTTTGGTTGAAATCGGTCCAGTGGTTTAGGAGGAGATCTGGAAGACCCCAAAGGACCCCCTAAAGGACCCCGTCGAAAAAAAACACCTATCCTATGTTGGTTCTCCCGTTGCGTAAAATATTTGTGCCAAGTTTGGTGGAAATCGGTCCAGTGGTTTAGGAGAAGATGTGGAACACCCCAAAGACCCCCAAAAGGACCCCATCGAAAAAACACCTATCCTATGTTGGTTCTCCCATTGCGTAAAATATTTGAGCCAAGTTTGGTTGAAATCGGTCCAGTGGTTTAGGAGGAGATGTGGAAGACCCCAAAGAACCCCCCAAAGGACCCCATCGAAAAAACACCACTAATTCAGAAACCTTCATGGGCGTGCGCACAACAACTCACTGAAGTTTCATCGCAATTGGATGAATGGTATAGGAACGCATACGGGACAAACAAAGAAACATTCATTTTTATATATAAGATTAAATGCATTTGGAGAATTTGGGAATGTTTTTAAAGAAAAAAAAAACTTTTTATGATTAACTTCACTAATCAAATTAAGCCATATGACTCATCTTAAAAGGAGAATCTTTGGTAAGAGATTTGGGTTGATTGCTCTATCGAACGAAACTTATGTAATTGATCTGAGAAATTATTTTTGAGAGTTGATGTCAAGAAATAGGGAGTTTGTGTTTAATTAATAACGAAAATGTGTACGCACCCAGTAATTGCTAAAAGCGACCCAGTATGCATGTAAGGGGGAACATATCGGTTGAGGATCTGGTATGGTATAAGGCCAGTGTTTTGATTTTTGGGGTGGAATGTGAGGAGGTTAGGTATACTATGGTGAGTATCTGTCCGAGTTTATGGTGTTGGGATCTCGAACAGAGAAGTCCAGTAATCTCGTTCAGGTGCAGCCATAGTCGCCGAGCTAGGGGGGTAGTTTACCCATGATGCGTTAAGAGTTAACGGGGGGGGTTGTTGGCACCATATCCTCACCGATCCTCTTAGGGGTTTAGCAATGAGAGTTCTTCTGTTTCGACAGAAGACCTCTCATTGGGGGGGGGTATTGTAATGGGACTAAAAGGGATATTTTATTCATTTAATAATTTTGGGGCCAATCTGTTTGGGCACCATGTAGGGCCACAAAACTTGATTCACGTAACACCCTGTGTGCAACTCGGTAACAAGCAGAGGCAAGTACGCGTTGAAGATAACGCGCTGGAATGTGAACCTGTGCGCGCATGCCTGTACTTTCCGTTGGGGGAAAGTAAAAACTTTATAGCGAGCAACCAACAACCAAGGAATATAGGTGGACTCGTTCCACTGGTAATAACACGTGACCATCCATTAACATATCATGTGATGCGGGTTGGCGAATCCCGTGCCAAGTTGCCGTGTATCAAGAAGGCGGGGCTTCATATAGACGCCAAGAAAACTGCGTTGTGTTCTATCATCCCTGAGGCCGGCCGGCTCAATAATGGACGCACGCTCCGAAAGAAATCTTGATTAAGTGTAAAATGTAATCTAAAAAACATATAACAGTGTAGAATCAAAGTAATTGAACTTAGATCATCAGGACAAACGTTTTAGACAAATTTAACAGTGACAACATTCCGGTCAACCAGTGTTTAAAAAGGATCTGACTGCAACACGTGCTCTGCCATATAAAACAGGGAAGTAAAACGACCACCTTTTTTCTTAAAAATAAAACTAAATTATAAAGAGATCTCTTCCGTATAAAATGGGGTTTTAAAACTGTATGTTGAGTGAATGAGCAATCTGGGTCGTTTTATTATTATTATTATGATCATAATTTAAGATGATTAGCAATAAGTAATTCAAGTTTTTATTTCATGTATAATAGATAAATAGCAGTGTTTTCTGAGAAGAAGTAACGTAAAATCAAATATTTAAATGAATGTAAAATAAATAATAGTTTTTTTTTGAAGACAATGAGCAATACATAAATTAAAGTTATTATCCAGCAGTTATTATCGATGTAATGTAAAAGAAATTGTTGATGTGGGGGTTTTGATATCATTTGACGATAAAATAAGATAACAATAAAATGTGTTAATTAGACATATAAATATGTGTTTGTCATTGCACCACCTGTTGTTTTTTCTCTGCCAAAGTACATCAGACGACACCTTGGTACATTACCTTTAAAGGTAGGTAATACGAATTTGCAGATTTTAATATCCTAATTAACTAGTAGTACTTAAAATAATGCCCTAACAAGGGGGAAATTTAAATATTTCAATCATTAATTAACTCGTAAAGCTTCAGAATGAATCATTATTAATTATTACATTTAAAAAATAATTAAATATTAAAAAATAAAAATTGAATTCAGAATATTCCCTTTAATAAGAAAATACAATGACATCATATCAGAGACACAATAATAGCAAGTAAACATCAGAACATAAAATTATAAAATTTTATATTTTGCTTGGGTGTCTGACAAGAGTCTCAACTTTGAACCATTATTAAAATCAAAAACAGAAATAACACTGTTGCACACCACTATAGGAGAAAAATTTTCCAATTGAGGAAGTTATTAATTAAACGATATTAAAATGTTTAAATTATACAAAATCATTTATGAAAGCAGTATTATATTTATTAAATTAAACAGAACGTTTACTATTAATATTTTTATATAATATTATTTACAAGTAGAAATAATTATTTCTAACAAAAGAGCACCTATTTTTAATTAAGAAGAAAATTTAATTTCAGTAAAACTTAAAATTCCATACTACTTATTTTCCTTTCAATACGTACACTATTTACATTTATGAATTGATTTTAGTTTGTTAGCTATACTTCAATTCTTATTGTTCTTTCTTTGTTTAAAAGAAATAATTGTTCATTTGTCACCTCCACTTTTGTTGAGTATTGTTGCTGAGCTGTTATTGCGAGCCCGTGTGTGTGTGTGATTTTCTCTCTAATGCAACTTTATTTTCAACATGCTCCATTACAATATAATGTAATACAACATGTTATGTTATTCTTATTAATTATTAACAAAATAATACTAATTAATAAAAATTCAGTTATAAAACATAATACATACATAGGCCTATAGCTAATAGTAATAACAATAATAATGCAGCAATGAATAACTATGGTAAAACTAAACACAATTCGGGACCAAAACAGCCAAAAATAACAACAATACTATAACAATGTAAATCACAAAAGATCAAAATTTATACTGTTGACAAATATAAGAAAAGCTTTAAAATGTTTTTTCATAATCATATCTTTTTCTTGCATTGGCCAGACTCCACCACACATTGCAATAATTCTGCTGAAGGCCGTTCTCTCTTTATGCAAAATTTTATACTCATAAAGGAGGTGACGAACTGTCTGTTCTCCACTTTTGCAGCTACACATTTGGTCATCTGAAATCTTGAAACGATAAAAATAAGATTTAAGATTTACTGTGGCCTGTCAGTATAGCTGTTAATTTGTATAACATTGGGATATTTATGACAATTCTTTGTTTAATAGTAGGAAAAAACAATTTAGTTTGAGCTCCATTTGTTGAATTAGCCCATTCATTTTCCCATTTTTCTGTAATTCTATATCCCACCTCAGTAATAACTGCACTTTTGGGAATCAGATCAAATAAGGATGGAATTTCAGTGTTTAAAGCTGCTTCTTTGGCCAGCTGATCGGCCAGTTCATTGCCATGATTACTTACATGAGCTTTAATCCAGCTAAAATGTACGCACCAGTTGTCACGTTCAAGAGATCTTATCACATTTCTGATCTCTTCAATTAATTTATGTGCTTGTCTGTATTCCTCAATGAGTCCAATGTTATTATGCTGTCTGTATAAAGAACTGCTTTTCTATGATCTATTTCCACATCCTTCATGTCAATAATGTTTTGCAGAGCTCTGAGGATTGCAAACTGTTCTGCTTGGTTGTTAGAGCATCTTTTATCCAATTTATACTTTAGTTCTTGAACAAAGTTGCTTCTTTACATACAGTGCCACACCTGCCCCTACGCCATTTTCACTTTTACTGCCATCTGTGTACGCTTCTTTAAGTAGTCGATTTTCTTATCCCTTCCAGTAATTTTTACTATATCTGCTGGGTGAGGCCATTTATTTAATTCAACCATCACATCAAACGCTTGATGTGAATTCCCCATTACTTTTGTAGTCCGGTAGACGTCAGCAATCTCTTCCATTTTAATTAAAATTGGGGTCAACACTGTGTGTGTGTGTGTGTGTGTGTGTGTGTGTGTGTGTGTGTGTGTGTGTGTGTGTGTGTGTGTGTGTGTGTGCACGCGGATACTGGATATGGACGATGATGATGTCCTGATTCCCTTGCAGATCGTTAGTTGTCTTGTGTTACTATTGCATGATGATGGTGATGGTGCTCCTTCACTGATCCTCATACATTCTGTTAACTGCTTGATGATGATGATGATGCCACTTCCGGTTCTCTGTCACTAATCAAACTGATATAGTGTCCCCATGAGAAAGTTACCATCTATCCCTTATTCAAAACTGTCAGAGTTGTTTACAGGTTTACAGTCTGCAGTAATTCTGACATGTCAGGTATTGAAATATGCCATTTCTAATATGTTCGATATGGTCTGTTCATGTATAGTGTCACCTTTTCAACACATCACTTCTTGTCTATTTTTGATGTCTTGTAACTTTTAATTACTTTTATTATTTATTTATTTATTTTGTTGTTTACGTCTACATTTCGGACACCATCTTTAAGTGTTGCCAACTATGAAAAAGTCTAGTTACCAATGCCCAGGATTCCGTTAGACAAACCAGAGAACAGAATGGGTTATTTGCAGTAATTAGTCTAATTCACATTCGCATTGAACTAATTTTTTATTTTTTCAATAATAATAATAATAATAAAAATAAAATCTTTTCTTCCTTCATTTAACTATACAGATACAAACTCATTAAATGAAATCAAGTATGATTAATTTTTTATATACTTTGCACTGTCGACACAAATAATAAACCGGACTGTATTTGCTAGATTATTATTTTCTTTTTTATACAAACCAGCACTTCTTTTATATTCTCATATTCACTCTCTCTCTCTCTCTCTCTCTCTCTCTCTCTACACTTCAGTACACCCCCGTTTATTGAGCTCATTATATTTTTAATTTATGTATAGATATTTTAGGCTGCCATTTTTTTTTTTTTCTAATTTCAAAAGGTTTTACAATTTTGAAAATTTCTTTGGTTTTACCCCTTGTTGGTTACTTATCTTGCCATTCTTTAGCGATTCGAACCAGTCCAGCCTCCTTACGTAATTCTGTCCACTCCGCATAATTCTCTTGCTTAAAATTTTTACATATCGCCAAAACTGTCACTTCATTTTACTTCATGACTATTAAAATTATTAATTTGAATTAACATCACATTTTATTTGTACGGGCGAGACGAATTGAAAACTATATTTAACCGGCGGGCGGAGTGCCCGCGTCCGTCGTCGTTAGTTGTTGTGTGCCGACTGGGAAGATTGAAAAGATGACGCTTCTTAGCTGGACGAACGGTCACAAGATCTCGTTTTATTGTTCTATTCATGTTACGTAGCCAGATTTTAAGGTGTTTAATTCGCTCATCATTCCAAAGTGACGTAAACAAAGGTTTGGCCCTTGACGTCATCTGGCGTGACTTTTACAGTGCATAGTTCAGAGTTCATGCTGTTAAAATAACTGCCAGCAGCTAGACTCACTCGACCTTGACACTAATATGTTCACATTGCGTACTAAGTTTATTATCCCAAATAAAATTTACAATTATTATTACAAAATTATCCCTGGGTGGGTTACCTGTCCCGTTACAATACCCCTTCAATGAGAGGTTTTATGCCGAAGCATAAAAACTCTCACTGACACTCACATACTTCCTAAAGGGATCAGTCTGGATATGTCGCCACAACCCCCTTATGTTTTATTAAAATCATGGGTAACTTACCCCCCTGGTCCAGTGACTGTGGTCGCACCTGAATGACCTTACTGGACTTCCCTCTCGGGATCCCAACACCGCAAGGCCAGACAGGCACTTGATGCCCCTGCTCTGACGCGCAGGCCAGCACAGGACCGCCGCCACAGCATCACCAGACACTGAAACATTAAATCAAAAATATCAAATAGTGGCCTTGTATAATACCCTATCCCTAACTGATCAGGTTCCCCTTAGCTGTGCTGGTTTGCATTAAGAAGCACTGGTTTTCTTAACTTCTAACACACATGTATACACATACTTAACATAATATGAAACACTTCAAATTTTTACTATCGACATTCTGTATCCCCCTCTCTTGTTAACTCTTCTTCCAAATTCAAAAATATTTCCATGATTCCAATCAGAATTTAAATAACCACTTCCCATTACATCATTACAAATATCTCTCATCACACAAATTACATCTCAAAATATTTAACTTCATTACAAAACTTCTCTTAAACACATTTAAATCAATTACATTCTAAAATTTGTTAATCATCTCCATCAAAACATCTCAAATCAACACAAAATCATTTAGTTACATCATAAAATTAATTAATTCCATTTTATCAATAAACATTTTATGTTTCTATACTAAACATAATACAACATAATAAACACTCAAATTGGACATTAACATAATTAAAATAAACATCTCACCTTCAAATTTGCATAAAATTATGAACATTAAAGCTTTAATTGCAATTGAACCTTTTTAATAATCACCCTTTAATTATCTATCGTTTATTGTACAATTAGATTCTCCAAAAATTCAAATTTATTATCAACATTTCATCAACCATTTTATCAAACACATTTTAATTACTTTAACTATCAAATTGCTTTAATTATTTTAACAAAATTCGCAATGACCAACTGTCAATTATTAAAGTTGAGTATACTTAACCTTACTACATAAGTACATTTAACATCAACACAAAGTATATACAATCTACATTATTATCTGTTATTGGTTACCACAAATCATTTCAAAATTCAGTCCATTTCAAAACCACTACTCACATAATTAAATGTTCATGAACAATAAATATTTACCCTCCATCATCAAACAATAATCTTGTCTTACTTATACACAATTCATTTTTAATTAGGTACATTTTGTTATTATTATTATAATAACTATTTAATATTTTAAATTGTTTAAATTGTTCCGTTACCCCAGAATAATAATCCTTTGGATTAATCCATATTATTCTATCATAAAACCTGTCTATATCAGTATTTTTGGTTAAGTCTCCTTTGTTATCTCTTGACACAATTAAATAGGTAATCAATTTATCATGACTCTCACCTACTGTTACAACTGTTTCATCGCCAGGTACGTGCGTATTATCTTCAATATCAGATTCATCTACTACTACGGTACTCATTTCTACATAAGGTAAGTTTTTCATATAATCTACTCCTTCAAATTTTAACTTCTTAACTAACCCTTTATAACTTCTACTAACCTCAAACAAGTATATCTCCCTCTCTCTCTCAAAATCGCTTACACAACCCCATCTTACTTTCGCTCTATCATTCCATGCAGAGGGTACTACTACATTAAAACACCTCCTGGCTCTTCCAGGAACACCACCAAAATTCAAGGGACAATTTGAAGACACCTCATCTTCCACTAAGGGACACTCGCCCTTCAAAAACACCAGTGAACACTAGGGTGGGTCGAAAAAAAATAATTATTTTTTTTTCAAACGCTATAGTGCTTAAAAGTGTCCTGTGGTATGTAGAAAGAAAATGACATAAAGAAAAAAAATATCGGTTGATATCTTCCGTTCGCGCATCACCGCTAAAGTTTGTAAAAATGACAAAATCAGATATTTTTCAAAATTTTTTTTTACAATTACCATAATTATTTTAAAAATGCTATAGCGTGTTTTGTTTAGTTGAGGATCCCAATAGTATATTTCAGCAAAGAAATAGTTGATATTTTAGTATTAACCATTTGCGCAGTAGGCTCGAAAATCGCCTGGTTGAGGCTATTTTACCGCTCGCCACAGTTCACATCCGGCCGCCGCGCCAGCCACTGACCTTGGCCGCGCCCCACTCCTGTACCTCTTTCGACTGAATATTAGGCTACTTGTTACAACCTGTGTGTGTGTTTTGTGCCCCTGAGTTCAATCTGCCACTGGCACTAGAGCGTTGTTTTAGTGTCGTTATTGTACTGTAGTGTATTTTCGAACTTAAGTGCGGTTGTGTTTTCGTGGTTTTGTGATGATGATGATGAGTGATTGCTAATAAAATGAATACTTCAAAAGTTAGCATAATAACTAGAAAAGATTTTAAATGTCCTATATTTGGTAATCCAAGAGATTTATTAGGAAATAGGCTACCAACGCATGAAGATGTTCTCTGCTGCTGCTTTCAAGAGAGATTTAACTTATCATGTGAAACTAATAATAAGAGGGTAAGTTTCTCAAAAGTTGCCGCTATAGTAGCAAATAAAGTTAAGTGTTTGTATGACAAATCATCCATCCCAACTGTGACTGAGTACAGAGTAGTTCAGCTTATTAATACTTACCATGATTCATATTATAAGCTCAGAAAGTCATACTGCCATGACAAAGATAAAACAACATACAAAGAAAAAATTGTGCAGTTTAAGATAAACGCATCCTCCCTGTTTGACATTGCCGCATGTAAATGTATTATCAATATAGAATGTACATGCAAAAAAACTCCAGACGCATGTAAATGTCCATTATCAATTGACTGTATTTGTGAAAAAGAAAAAAAAATTCCTGTAATTGAGTTACGATTTATGTTTATGCAATGGAAATATGGATTAGGGAAAATTGGCCCACTGGACCTAAAGGAAACTCAAAGAAATAAGGAAAAACTAAAGCAAAAAATGCGATATATTCCACAAATCGAGTCCTCAGCATCAAACGAACAACAGGAAGTCACCTTAAACATGGAAGATTCAGATTTGAAGAATTTAAATCGTCCACCTAATATATCAGATGACGATTCTGATTCTGAATTTGAACCAGAACCTAGTACATCATCTGCGAAACCACAGTGGCAAATGCAAACCAAATTAAAAGCCACAGCTTTAAATAGTGATCGCTATTGTGTGTCTGATCGCGCAACTGCTGCCATCGCTTCGAGTGTACTACAAGACATAGGTTTAATTACGGAATCAGATACTTCACACGTAGTGGACAAATGTAAAATTCGAAGGGAGAAAAGCTTAGTTAGAACTGGTTTGCAAAGTAAAGAGACAACAGAAATCTATGGCCTTTATTTTTATGGCAGAAAGGATGATACATTTGTAGAAAAATTTAACACACAGCACTTTCGAAGGAGCAAAACAGAAGAACATTATTCATTAATTAGTGAACCGGGATCAAATTACATAGGTCATGTTTCACCCAGTACCAGTTCAGCTTCTGACATAGCTATCAGTATAATATCTTATATTTCACAGATTGGATTATCTCTTGACAAACTAGAAGTGATCGGATGTGACGGCACTGCAACCAACACTGGATGGAAAAATGGCGTAATTCGTCAAATTGAATTACATGTGGGAAGACCTCTACAATGGAGTGTTTGTCTTCTACATTTTAATGAACTACCGTTCCGCCATTTGTTCCAACATCTTGATGGTGTGACAACAGGACCGAAATCTTTTTCTGGGCCTATTGGGTCACAATTAACTGGTTGTGAAAAACTACCTGTAGTTGAGTTTGAACGTACTGATTGTGTGATTCCCGAAGTAGATAGGCAGGTACTGAGTAAAGATCAACAGTATTTGCTAGACATTTGCAAGGCCATTCAATTAGGACAGTGTCCTGAAGATTTATCAAAACGAGATCCTAGCCCTCTGTCACATTCCAGATGGCTTACTACTGCCAATCGGGTCCTGCGATTATTCATTGGTGTGAAAAATCCTTCAGAAAATTTGATTCAAATAGTACACTTTATCATGAAATCTTACATGCCTACATTGGTTTGATATAAAGATTAGCAAGCATTTCACGGATGGCCCAAAACGTGTTTTCAAGGCTATTCAAACAACAAGATATTTACCAGAAGATTTAATTAAAGTCATAAACCCTGTAATACAACAGAATGCGTACTTTGCCCATCTTGAAAACTTACTCCTAACTATGATCCTAGATGAAAGATACCACATTCGTGAACTTGGTTACCGAAGAATTTTGAAAGGAAGGCAATCTGCTAAAAAAAAGAAAATTCAAGTCTTTGTGCCACCTAAAATAAACTTTGAAGCAAGAGACTACACAGAAATTATTGACTGGCAATCTTGTACGCTGACGCCTCCACCATTATTGCGAAACGTAACTGATGAGGAGATCAAATTATTTGTAAATCAAGATTTCAAACCAATCATGGACTTCAAAAAGTTTCCCTGCCACACCCAAGCAGATGCGTAAAACTGGTTACTGAAGCTTCTAGTAAAGTTTGCAGGCTAGAACCACGTAACCACGACTCGGGAGTCACACTCGACATTGCATTCCATTGCCCTGACTACGTTCAAACTTCGCTTCACTGTTCCTTTGTCTAACTGAGCCTGTATTATGTGTTGGGCTTGCAATTGAAATGAAATAAATTTAATAAAATGACAAACCTCCCATTTTGTCCCATTACAAGCTGCACATCAAAAGTTGAAAAACCCGATATTTTGTCCGTTTTTCAATAGATTGCGCGAACAGTTAATACTAAAATATCAACTATTTCTTTGCTGAAATATACTATTGGGACCCTCAACTAAACAAAACGCGCTATAGCATTTTTAAAATAATTATGGTAATTGTAAAAAAAAAATTTCCAAAATATCTGATTTTGTCAATTTTTACAAACTTTAGCGGTGATGTGCGAACGGAAGATATCAACCGATATTTTTTTCTTTGTCATTTTCTTTCTACATACCACAGGACACTTTTAAGCACTATAGCGTTTGAAAAAAAAATAATTATTTTTTTTCGACCCACCCTAGTGAACACCTTGGTTCACAATAAACCCGGGGAAAATTTACCCTCTGCCCCATATTCAACAAAAAATAACTGTCTTCATATTCTCTCTCCAACTTACAAACACTGATTTCTACCCCTTCACAACCCCCTACTCCCATTACTCTCTTACTCTCACTTACTATGTGTATATTCTCATCACCACTATTAATTTTCACTGTATCACCATTAGGTACCTCGTTTTCAACTATCTTACCAATACTACTTGTTAATTCATTTTTATAACTATCACTTACCTCGTTAATTATTTCTTCGTTATTTTTCGTCATTTTATTACCATTACAAACACTTACCTGTTTTAATTCAACTTCTGTATTCTCTTGTAATCGACATCTATCTCCTTCCCACTTCTCGTCTTGTTTATTCATTTTATTAATCACGCTATCTACACTTTTATTAAAATTTTCCTCCATTTCATTTATTTTATCCTCTAGTTTTTTAAAATTACTTTCACATCTAACATTTACGGCATTGATATCAATCTTGAGTTCATCAAATTTACCATTTACTTCATCAAATTTGGTATAATTTACGTCAAAACGACTATTTATTTTATCGAACTTTTCATCAAACTTACTATTTTGTTCATCAAACTTATTATTTAACACTGTGTTTTGCTTTTCTGAACTTTCATTCATACTACATATCATACTATACAAATCTTTTAACATATTACTGTCATCAGCTTTCCTACTTTGGACTGGCGTTGATTCAGCATTTATTCCGCTCATAATCATTGACTCTGTCAGAGTGTTTTCTTGATTTATTTCATTATTTTCCATTTTTAATTGTAACGTTGTAACTTTTCATCGAAAATATTAACATATATAATACATACTTAACACATAACCAAAATATTTTAATTAACCTCCCCAGCACGTCACATTACCTCATTACAACAACATCATACGTAGATTTATTTGTATCTTACTTAGTTACCTTAAAAAAAACCCTTCTGTCTCCAAAGTAGGCCTATATTTACATAAAATTTATCTATGCAAATGTCCCTGTTCGGGCGTCATTGTAACTTTTAATTACTTTTATTATTTATTTTGTTGTTTATGTCTACATTTCGGACGCCATCTTTAAGTGTTGCCAACTATGAAAAAGTCTACTTACCAATGCCCAGGATTCCGTTGGACGAACTAGAGAACAGAATCGGTTATTTGCAGTAATTAGTCTAATTCACATTCGCATTGAACTAATTTTTTATTTCTTCAATAATAATAATAATACAAATAAAATCCTCTTTTCCTTCATTTAACTACTTTTGATGATTACATAGATACAAACTCATTAAATGAAATCAAGTATGATTAATTTTTTATATACTTTGCATTGTCGACACAAATAATAAACCGGACTGAATTTACTAGATTATTATTTTCTTTTTTATACAAACCAGCACTTCTTTTATATTCTCATATTCACTCTCTCTCGCTCTCTCTCTCTTTCTCTTTCTCTCTCTCTCTCTCTCTCTCTCTCTCTCTCTCTCTCTCTCTCTCTCTCTCTACACTTCTGTACAACCCCCGTTTATTGAGCTCATTAAATGTTCACATTGCGTACTATGTTTATTATTCCCAAATAAAATTTACAATTAAGTTATTATTACAAAATTATCCCTGGGTGGGTTACCTGTCCCGTTACAGTCTATTCTTGTAATGGTAGAATTTATGTTTAAGCTAGTGATGACACTGAATGTGCAATTTTCCACTTAAAAATTTGTATATAACAGAATTGTTTATTATTTATTAATTATGGTCAAAATTAACTTTAGTTTATATAACTCTGTTACTATTGCACTTTTTGTTACATCAACACATGCGTCTAAGTACAATTCTCCCAATGGGACTGTCTAAATTGCAAAATGTATTTTGTATTTAATTTGTGGAAAAAGCATAAGATTATAAAGTAAATTATTATGATAAAAAAATGTGTTCATAATAAATATCAGTGCACAAAAATTAACTGAAGTGTATGTAAGCAATTGTTCAATAAATTTACTGAATTACCTGTAAGTCTTTAAGATGATTTTCTTGTTCGTCTAGTACACTTTCCCACTTGACACCTGATACAAGAGCTTTAGTCTTAAGCACAGCTGTATGATTTGGTTTTGCATTGCCAACATCAGTCTGTGTAATGTTCATGTAATCAGGACCATATGCCAGAAGTGACAGTGCTGTTTGTTTATTGAACACTGGTGCTCTGAACATAATTAAACTTCCAAAATACAGTACACCATTCACTAGTCCTGTATGTCCAAGCAACACACAGCTCGGACGAGCCTTGCGAATGAGAAGGCCGGTAAACGTCAACGGTATTTGCAGTTCTGTACATCCGTTTATAATCAGTGTTAACTGTAACAAAATGCACAGTTAAAAAATATACCGTAAGTAATATTTATAAAAAAATACACGTATGCTGTTGAAATACCGTATTGATTTGTTGAAAACTGTGTCATGTTTTGTATTGATTTGTGAAAATTGTGTCATGTTTTGTATTGATTTTGTATCTGATTCCCAGACATAACCAACATGACACATAATAAAACACATACCACACAAAGGCACCATAATGAACATTTGGGAAATTTTACAAATATACAAACACAAACAAACTAATACCTGAACAAATACAAATCAATACAAAACATGACACAATTTTCAAAGCACTCAACATCGAAAATACACAAAACACTAATACATACACCACAATCACACACAATAATACCAATTTAAAGTACCAGAGGCCAACAGGAACCTCAATAACCACCAGCCAACACACAAATACATCACCAGACTCAAAATCATGAAGGCTGAGAATGGGAACACAATGGTTTCCAAAACATGTTCCTAATAAGGAAAAAAATATCTTGAGGTAAATTAATTATAAATATTAAATATAATATATATGTTGTAGTAGGTTTTGGGGTACATCAGTGTGTGTGGTGTTTATAATGTGCCGGGACTTGAAATTTTCCCGGCATGTTTGAAAAATCGCACCGAGGCGAGGTAGGCTGTGGCTGTTGGCGGGAATGCCGCTTTGATAAGTGACCAGCGACCGTCCTGTCTGTAGTGAGCAGCGACGCAATAAAGTATGCCGGTTGACCAGCTGATCGACAACTTGTAGCTGGTATTTCCGAAGCCTCGTGGCTTTGCAGAAACCGTGAGTCGGTCTCATTCCAATTTCAACTCTCCGACGGGTATTACATGGTCTGGCGGCTGAGCCAAAATTCTCTTTGATCTATTATGTGTGCTTAATTTGAAAGTGTCTCAGGTAAGAATAACTATATTATTCCATGTTATGTTAATGGGGGTTAGGTGTGTAATATATCTGTGTGTGTGTGTGTGTGTGTGTGTGTGTGTGTGTGTGTGTGTGTGTGTGTGTGTGTGTGTGTGTGTGTGTGTGTGTGTGTGTGTGATCCAAACATGTAAAGTTATTTTAGTTGTAACACTTTCAGCCGTAAATTAAATTGCACGTTATTTCCGGCACGTGTCCACCTGGCACTTAACTGACTTGAGAAAATTAAATGTAAATGTAAGAAAACTAAATTCAAAAGTAAATGTGCAAGGAAATGTATAGGTAATTCAATGTAAATGTGTTCAATTTGGTGAATGCTAATGGATAGACACATGTGAATTTTCAAGCTAGTAACAGCATTGCTAATAATAGAGGGATAGTGTCAACAGAATTGTGACAGTGTATGTGTGTGGTGCCTGTGTTTCGAGGCGAGAGAGAGTGGTGTAGTTGTATTTTCCTGACGGCCCACTACAAATAAAAACTGTTACAGGGTCCCCGACCAGTCGGGAGAAAGGAAGGGCTGAGATGGTGACAAGAACATCTGACACCATCGGCAGAGATGCCTACTAGAAAGCTCCCCCCAATGCCGTCAGCCATATATACTCCTGCTCCAGAAAACCAAAAGGACTGCTATCTAGAAGGAGGATGACCACGCACTTCGCAACTACCAGCACGACTCCTAACCAGCAGCATCACAGGTTCTTACTGGAATCCGCATGCTTCAGAATACAGGTGGGAAGTTTCCATACATTAGAAAGCAACCACAACTACACTTCACCAGTTTCAAAAGCAGAAAGGACATGCATATAAATGAATAGTTTACAATTTATAATGATTCGAATTTTGTAAGAACCTGTCTAATGGACATATACTTGTGATTTCTTATTAACTGTGTTAAAGCATCCACTCAGATGGTTTTATTAAAGTTCATTGTTAATAGTATTACTAATTGTAACGGTACAGAATTGGGTGTTAAAAATAATAATTCAAATCAGTTTTAATTTCAAAGCAGTCAGTACTCACCTGTGGGGTACCCCATTGTAACCAGCCACACATACAATGTTATGGCAGACTGTTTATGTCTGAAGCCTGTAGCCTGCCCGGCTAGACATATTACGTAACCGCTGGCAAGCAGTCTCTTTGTGAATCACAGTAAAACACTTTTGTCACCCCAGTTTGTATCAGACAGCAGCAGAGAACAGTCGTTTACAAGTTAATAAGTTAAACCGTGGCCTCGGACGTGTGAGATGGGCCGAAAACATCGTCGGCCTATCCAGTAAAATAGCGTAGTGTACAAACAATATAGCGCGGTCAAGGGAGTCAACTCGTAACTCTGACTGCGCAGTCAACCCATAAGTGCTCGAGTGGAAAAGTCGGCCGACAAAATAAAAAAGAAATGTTATTCTAAAGTGGATTAAAATAACGGTGACGCATACAATACGAACAATCACAACAGTATCGCAGTTAAACAGTGCCAAAACCAATTTAGAGTGTATTAACCAAAAAAACAAGTGCATTCACAGCAAAGGTGCAACACAGCGGAGTTCATCAGTCGTTAAGTATCAACTGACTTTCAACTAAAATCATTTTACCGTTTCTCCAAAGTATAGTTCAATATAAATAAATTGTAAATTTAAAATGTGAAACAGAGATCTCTAAGGGAAAGGGGTTTATAAAAAGAAGAGGGAAGGGAAACATATAAAAAGAGTACTGGTTCATTTAGTAGAAACGTAATTAACAAATAGGTAAGGCAAGTTGTTTTTTTTTTATGTATACTTGTGTTGGTAATTATTATTGGAGAATAAGTGAGTAATATGAAACGATATGATTTTTCTATGTAATATATAAGCAGAAGTTGTAATAGTAAGAAAAGGTAGAACCAGAAAAGCTAATAACCTGTTATGTTGTTAGTTCACAAAGTAAATTGAAGAAGTGTTACTCAATAAACGAGAGAATTTATTAGAATTGGAAAGACTGTGTTTAGCGTATTATTTTGCAATCAAACCCAAATAATCTTTCTGCAACTTGTTCGTCTGTAGAACCCTGGAGTGAAACCCGAAGGTAAGAAAAGAAGTAAAGTTATTATAAACATAGTAAGATATTATCATTTGAATTAAAACGTAGTTTCAATGGCCCCCGAACAGTGACGGTGAGTGTAATTTATTAATTACACAAACCAGACTTAATTGAGTTGCAGACAAGGATTATTTGGGAGTGGGGACGATGTTGTAAATGATTGTAGATTGTGATGAGAAACTAAGCTAAAGTGTGTATAATTGTATATGTAAACGATATCATACAAAATGAAGAATAACAATGATGAAGTCAGCATAACTGACTTAACCGAAGTCAGTACAGAAAATAAATTTGATACAAATATCAATAAAGAAAATAGTTTGACCGAATCAACGGTCATGAGTGGGTTGGAGGTCCATTCGACTCCAATCATAGTTCAAAACAGAGAAGTAGATGAGTCAGCTGGCATAGATGACTCTGGGATTCAGTTAACCCCAACCTCAATTAATAAAAATAAACAATTTGACAATAATGATGTGATGAATATGGTGCAGTTGTTTTTAGAGCAACAGAGAAAAATGTCTAACGACATCAATAAACGTTTTGATGCAAATGATCATAAATTCGATGTACAAAATGCCAAATTGAATGAATTGAGTAGTAACGTAAATGAACAGAAAATAAAATGTGAAAGTAGTTTTAACGAATTGAATAAACGCTTTGATATAAATGAGGGTAAACTAGAAAGTAAATTTAATGAACAGAAGAGTGAAATCAATAATATAAAGTTGCAAAACTCTAACATGGATAAACGCATAAATAACATTGATAAACGGTTAAGTAATATTGGTGAACGTTTCCAGACAGTGAGGAGAGAAAGTAAAATAAACGTGTTAAGGGACTTTAATATTGAAAATAGTAGTGATGAAATATTAGAGCATAAATTAATCCGTTCTGATAATGAAGATAGTGAGACTATGTGTAGTAATCCTGATGATGGTAAGTTAAGCGCTAATGAGAATATAAACAAGATAAGTGAAAATAACGAAAATATAAATGATAATGGTGGTAGTTTAAGCGTCAAACAAGTGACAGTAAACAAGGTAAGTGGCAGTGTTAAAATAAGTAATGATGAAACATCATTGAATAAAAATAATGGTGATATATTAAGTAATAGGGGTGGTAATGAGAATAAAATGAGAGTTGAGGTTAATCACGGATTGCTAGTTAGTGTTTATGAGTTGGAGAAAGAATGGAGAGATAATTTAAATGTAGAGTTTGAACAGAGGGCAAATTTTTCTTGTGGTATATGTGAAGGAAAGGCTTCACCAATGTTGTTGGAGGACAAAGGTTCCTCAAGAGTTTTTGTGGGAGACAAATGGTCTCCAAAATGTCCCTTAATTTTTTGTGGTTTATCTGGTAAGTCCAGATGGAATTATAATAAAGTGGTATTGTCCTCTGTGTGGAGTAAGAATGTGAAATTGGGCTGGGAAAGTGATCATGAAGAGAGAGAGGGAGTGACAGAGATATTTAAGTTGACTAGGGGTTATAAAGGGTTAGCTGAGAGTTTAAATAATGAGAAAAGTATTATAAACAATAGAGACTTACTTGTGCAGTAGTAGACGATTATGATATCAGTATTGATGACAAACATTTGCTTGTTGGGAGAATTAGTGGCCTTGTAGTAGCAGCCAATTGCGATAAAGATGTAATTCACCTGGGTTTAACAATAAATACTAATGGAGACTGGACTAAAAATAATAATGTAGACTTGGCTTATGATGAAATAATAATGGGGGGTAACCCTAGGGATTATTATTACGGAAAAATGGAAAAAACAGATTTATATGGTTATTATATTAAAAATAATAATATAATGAATGTAAATAAAAACCAAATGTGTAATGTGAAAACAAGACTAATTTTCGATGACGGCGGTTAGACAAACAGTGAATGAACATTTAATTATTTGAGTTAATGGTAATTACTTGGCTTATTTAGGTAATGAAGTGTGGTAAATAATAATTGGATACGACGAAAATTTGTAAATAAAGGTGTTGGTGTTAAATGTATTGTGTCAAGGTATGTTGGGAGAATGCATATGTAACAGATGTTTGTAGTATGTTATAATAATAATAATATTTTATTTTACTAAATAATTAACAGGAGGTTCTAATGAGTTTTATTTTGAATTGTGTATTTAAATCAAAAATGTTTTAAATAATGTAACTAAAGTTAAACTGTTTTGATTTGAGTTGAAATGAAGCCAATTTAAAAATATGAGTTTTATTAAAGAAGTCAAATTAATTTTGATTTAAATTTTGATGTGAATTGGAACATAAATAGTAATTGATTAACATGTCAACACTAAAAGATTTATATAAACTGAAAATTGAAGGAAGTGCTAGTGGTGATGTAATCAGGAATGTTGAGGCTGAGTCAGTGTTTATAAAACAAGTCTTGTATACAACTGTTGATGTAAACAGGTATAAATAATCTCTATAGTAATGTTATTATGATTTATTTGTATTATATGTAACCAATGTATAATTTTGTGGGGAATAATGTTTGTTAAGGGAAAAGAGTACTAATATTTAAATTGTATAGAATTCATAGGCATTAGATGTAAGTATAGAGTAAATTTATATTGCCATGTAAACATTGTATTTTCTATAGTCAAGCTATAGATTTATATAAAATAAAGGTAAAATGTTTCTGTTTAAGAGTAATGAATGTAGAACAACTGTCTTAGTACCTTAACAAATTAAATAAAAAACCAATACTTTATATAAAAAAGAACCAGTACGACTAAGAGGAAACGAATCAGTTGGAGATATGGAATGATGGAAGGCCATTTGTTGATATTTTAATTGAATGTTTCAGAGTCAGGTGATACTGTGGCGGGTGCCTATCTGATTTTATGGTGTTGGGATCTCGAGCAGAGAAGTCCAGTAAGGTCGGATGGGTGCAGCCACACCCACCGGACTAGGGGGGAAGTACCCATGATTTTAGTAAAGAACTAAAGGGGGTTGCGGCGGCATATCTTCACTGGTCCTCTTAGGTTTTAGGCAATGAGTTTTTATGCTTCGGCATAAAACGTCTCATTGGGGGGGGTATTGTAACGGTACAGAATTGGGTGTTAAAAATAATAATTCAAATCAGTTTTAATTTCAAAGCAGTCAGTATTCACCTGTGGGTGAATACCCCCCCTTGTAACAGCCACACATACAATGTTATGGCAGACTGTTTATGTCTGAAGCCTGTAGCCTGCCCGGCTAGACGTATTACGTAACCGCTGGCAAGCAGTCTCTTTGTGAATCACAGTAAAACACTTTGTCACCCCAGTTTGTATCAGACAGCAGCAAAGAACAGTCGTTTACAAGTTAATAAGTTAAACTGTGGCCTCGGACGTATGAGATGGGCCGAAAACATCATCGGCCTATCCAGTAAAATAACGTAGTGTACAAACAATATAGCGCGGTCAAGGGAGTCAACTCATAAATCTGACCGCGCGGTCAACCCATAAGTGCTCGAGTGGAAAAGTCGGCCGACAAAATAAAAAAGAAATGTTATTCTAAAGTGGATTAAAATAACAGTGATGCATATAATACGAATCAATAACAACAGTATCGCAGTTAAACAGCGTCAAAACCAATTTAGAGTGTATTAACCAAAAAACAAGTGCATTCACAGCAAAGGTGCAAAACAGCGGAGTTCATCAGTCGTTAAGTATCAACTGACTTTCAACTAAAATCATTTTACCGTTTTTCCAAAGTATATGTAATGTCTTAGAAGCTCTTGATGTACTCTTGAGTTATTCTTAGGAACGCTAATTGGAGATGGCTGGTTAGAAATGAAGTTTTAAGTGGACTGTATTCTTTTTATATAAATAATTGTTTATTGAAATCTATTTGATGCAATTGCTGGCACGTGTAGTAATTACCACGGCATGATGCCCGCTAATTAAATTAGAATTAAATATCGAATGACATAATCGTGAGAAGTAAGGCAGAGATCGCCCAAGTAGACTCAGCGCATGTTGAACATGCTAATAATTTAAATAATGAAAATCCTGTAGCCGCGGCTGGAAATAGAAACGAGTGGCCTTCTCGTAGTCTTGAGTAGAACTAATGTAATTGTTACTACAGTCAGCCCTGCTAAAGACCGGCTGTAGATAACAACAAAAACGTGACGTCATCTACACGTATCGCAATGCAGTATTCAGAATACAAAGTTTACAAGGTTCAAAGTTTGACCATACTGCCCGCACAAAACCGAGCCGATTTTGCAATTTAAGTTATTATGTGAAACTTAAATCACAAATTATTATCAAATGTTGTATACAAGAAAATACATAATATACTTGAAAGCCTTATACATTAAATAAATTGACCTTTTGCTTAAAGTAAATCGTCTCTGACATAAAAATCTGTAAGTAACAAAATTAATCAAGCTATCAGAAACAGGCTCAAAAGCAAAACAAAACAATTTCTGTGCTGAAAACGTACAAAATAAAGCTCATGATAAAAATAAAAATGCTTATATAACTAACATAATCTTTCTTGAAGCATTAACATATGTTTAGTAAACACATACATTTAATTTTTACCAGAAAGTAAGTGACAACATTCAATTTATATAAAAGAAAACATCCTCAAAAACTGACTCAATATAGTAATACAATGATAAAGACGTAATAGCTGATACAATAATAGTAGACTAACAATCCCCCAAAAAAATTCAAAGATACATAACCATGGTAAATACAATAGTAAAAAACATAATAATGTACATGCATAGTATTAGTATAATGATATCAAAATTCAATGGTACATAGCAGTAAGATAGACATTGTAACGGTACGAAATTGTAGAGCCAAGGTAACATTTTAAAAATTATATTTTCCATACAGTCATTGTTCACCCTTGCAGAACCCCGAGTTAGTCAACCAGACAGGCTATGTTTTGTCTCCGCACTCGAGCAACGCAGACCGATTGTGAAATAACATCAAACTTCGCCTCAGGCGTGAATTACGAAAGAGAGTAATGTAACTGCACATTGCGCCAGGCGGTAAAAACATTGCTCACCTTCCCGCCTACGCTAAGGCGCTCTTTCAATAGCACCAATGGGAGCACATATGCACGATCACGTGACCAAAAAACACTGTATGCAATTTAGCAAACTAACGCCAGTGCCAGTTGTGACACAGGGCCGCGCGGCCAACCTAAGCGAGCTAAGTGTTCGAAAATATATGTCGGCCGACAAAACAAAACTAAATGCTATTTTAAAGTGAACTAAAGTAATAGTGGCGCATCAACTTAATTTGAAATAAGCAATAACAGTACCGCGGTTAAACAGTGTAAAAACTAAATCATAGTGTGTTAAACAGTGCATTCACAGCAGAGGCGCAAAACAGCGGAGTTCTTCAGACGTTAAGTATTAAATGAGTTTTAAACAAGATTATTTTCTCCTTTTCCACAGAGCATAATTCAACATAAATAAATTGTAAATCTAAAATGTACATCAGAGATCTCAAAGGGGGGTTTAATAGAACGATAAAATCAAAGAACGAATGTGTGTGAGTGTGTAGCTAAAGCACGTATTGGTTCATTGCAAATAGTAAATAGTTGGGTATACCATAGTTGTCATAAGCTAGTTAATTAAGAAATATTTTATTACTATGTTTGAGTTCACAAATTGTTGCTCATTCTACAAGTATTTGCTCTAAATGTCATGAAAGAGAGACGAAGTAATTATTTTGAATAATAAATCAGAGGCAATTTGTTTTAGCACAAACGGTGTATTTGATCTTTGCCTATATCAAATCCAAATAATCCTTTTTGCAGCGGTTTCGTCTGAACGACCCTTGGAATAAAACCCTAAGATAAGAGTTGATTATAATGTAATTTAATTGAGAAGTTTCAACATATCCAAATGGATGTAAAAATGCATAATATGAGTATACATAATACTCAACGATTGACATAATAATTAGTAGTACATAATAGCATAATAGTAATCACAAAAAATTCAATAACATAATAATTGTACATAGGAATACAATAATAAAAACTTAATAATAATATAATACAAACAACAAATAGAAAACATGATAAATGTTCGAAACAATGATGCATGATAATGCGAATTAGTCTGAGTCCACCGGAAGTGGGCACAATTTATGAATGGGTCGACGTAGGACACCATGTGTGGTGCGAACGTCAGCAACATGCACTATTGAGTCCTGACCCGAATAAAGATTCGTGATTACCCCGCGTTTCCACTGAAGGAAGGGGAATTATCTAGAATGAGGACGAGTTGTCCGGGAGTCAAATTTTTTGACATAATGCGCCATTTGTTGCGCTGTTGCAACTGGTGCAAGTAATCTTTTGACCACTGTTTCCAAATGGATTGTGTGAATCTTTGGAGCAGCTGCCATCTGCCCAAACGACTAATATTGACTTGGGAATAGTCGGGTTCCGGGAGTGCCGTGAGGGGAGAACCAACCAGGAAATGAGCGGGAGTTAAAGGTTCGGGGTCCCTAAAGTCATTGGATATTGCGAATAAAGGGCGTGAGTTAAGGCACGACTCTATTTGAGTTAGGATGGTATAATACTCCTCGAAAGTCAGAATAGTTCCGCCAATCACACGACGCAAGTGAAATTTGACACTTTTTACTCCGCTTTCCCACAGACCACTGAAATGAGGGGCTGAGGGTGGAATAAAGGACCACTTGATGCCTTGGGCACTGGTAAACTCCTGGGTTGTTTGCTCAAATCCTTTAGACTTCAAAAGTCTGTTCAATTCGTGGAGTGTGCCGCTAGCACGACGAAAGTTCGTACCATTGTCGGAGAATATCTGATCGGGGATACCTCTACGCGCGATGAACCGTTTTAAGGCCGCTATGAAGGCGTCTGAGGTAAGATCTGAGACAAGTTCCAAGTGAATGGCCTTAGTGGTCATGCATATAAATAAAGCAATATATGCCTTTGACGTCGATTTTGAGCGCTGCTCGCCATGACGTAGAAATACGGGACCGGCATAGTCGACAGCAGATTGGGAAAATGGCTTAGCAGGCGTGACCCTGGAAGGGGGTAATTGTCCTAATAATTGGTTTGCGCCCCTAGCACGGAATCGAAAACAAGTGATGCATTTATGTATCACCAAGCATATATAGGATTTATCATTAATGATCCAATATTTCTGCCGTAGAGAAAACTGGGTTAATTGTACACCAGCATGTAGTAAACGAAGATGTTCGTTTTCTATGATTAACTTGCTGAGATGAGAATGCGGGTGTAGTATTACTTGATGTTTGCTCGCGTACATAAGCTGGGAGTGCTGCAGACGTCCACCCATGCGAAATATACCTGTCTTGTCCAGAAAGCGGTTAATTGAAAGAATTTTACTGTTATTAGGGATGCAGCGATGAGCCTCAAGTTCCTTAACCTCAATGCTAAAGTGCGATTGCTGAGACTGGCAAATGAAAACCAAAAGTGTATCATGCAACTCCTGGGTCGTTAAAAAGGAAGTGTCCCTATCAGCTATGGGGAGCCTAGAGTTCCAAATGAATCGGCGGCAATATGAAAAAACGCGAATGAGTTTTGAAAGAGATGAATAGTTTTCAACATAACTGGATGTGGATGAAGCAACAATTAGTGAAGTTTGGGCCTGCTTACGTCGTTCCTGCTCCAGATCGGGATGAGTGCAGGGAGAATGAGTATCGAAGGCACTGATAGGCCATGATGATGACTCGTGGGACAACCAGGACGGACCATGCCACCATTGTGGGTGACTGTGTAAAATCCGAGGGAGGCAACCACGCGATAAAATGTCGGCAGGGTTGTCCAGTGACGATACATGGTGCCAAGTTCCCTTTGTAGTGAGACCCTATATTTCAGCAACACGGTTGGCGACAAACACCTTCCAACGGGACGATTGCTGATGGATCCAATGTAAGGCTATCATTGAGTCTGAGTAGAAATATAATTCGTCGAATTTGTAATTCATGGCGTCTATAACCTTGGAAGCTAACTGAGCCAGTAATAGACAAGCGCAAAGTTCAAGTCTGGGTAACGTTATCTGCTTCAATGGAGCGACTCTAGATTTGGAACATAACAGGTTTGATGATATGCGTAGTTTGAATAGACCGTACGCACATAGATACAGCACGCGTAAACCTTAGCTGACGCGTCGGCAAATCTATGAAGCTGGAATGAAATGATTCGGGAATTCTTTAAACTCTTGACAGACCTCGAAATTTTAAAGTGAGTTAAATTTTTGGATTTCGTTGTCCATGACGTGTCCGTTACTTAACTAAATATCACTATAATATTGACGACTCGGAACACAATGTTTTTTATAAGTAAAAACGTAAAGTTTTACCTTACAGCCTAAACCGGCTTTCACCTATAGAAGGCTTCATCAGAGGCTGTCATTAGTAGCGCTGCTCGTCTTGTTGTTGGCGACGAGAAAGTGTTTCGAAAGATTGAAGCTGTGTGTGTGTGGTGAGATGTGTTCGAATAATGCGTGCGATTTGAATTGTGTCTGTTCGTTTAGGATGTCGTTTTTATTTGTTTTTGTGTGTTTGTATATTTCTAATTGTTCTAGAGTGTCTAGTTTTCGGCCTTTTGTGTGTACGTATAGTATGTTCATGTTATTGTCGATGTTTTTATATGTGTGGTTTGCTTCAATGAGGTGGTTTGCGAAGGTAGATTCTGTAGTGGTGTGGAGTGCTTTTGTGTGTTCAATGTATCTCTGTTTGAAGCTACGTCCTGTCTGGCCTATGTAGAATTTACTGCAATTTGAACAATTTAGTTTATATACACCGGGTAGATCGAATTTGTTTTGTGCTTTGGGCATGCGTTTTGATAGTGTGTGTTCTGTTTTGTTAGTAGTTTTGTAAGCGATTCTGTATCCTGCTTTTTTGAATTTGTGGGCAATTTTTTCTGTTTGTTTGTTGATGTATGTTAGTGTTATGAATTTGTTGTTTTCTGTCTTTGTCTCTTGTTTGTTTTGTGTTTTGTGTAGGAGTTTACTGACTATTGTTCTGTCATAACCGTTAGATTCTGCTAGATATTTTATCGTGTTTAGTTCGTCTTTGTAGTCTATTTCATCTAAGGGGATGTTGTTAAGTCTATGTATCATGGTTCTAAAAGCAGCTAGTTTGTGTTGTATTGGGTGATTGGAGGTGTTGTGTATTAGTGTGTCAGTTGTAGTTGGTTTTCTGTATATACTGAATTTGTGCCTGTGTTCTAGTTTTGTGATGGAGAGGTCTAAGAAGTTTATGGTATTGTTGTGTTCGTATTCGGCAGTGAAGGTTATGTTTTTATGTATTTTGTTTATGTGCGTTAGTAACTGTTCACACTGTCTTTTGTTTCCCCTGTATAGTATTAGAATGTCATCAACGTATCTGTGCCAATATAGTATTTTATGTGAGTGTCTGTCATTGTTTTGTGAGTATTTTTGTTTTTTCTAAGTGTTGGAGGAAGACTTCTGCTAGAATGCTGGATATGGGGGAGCCCATGGGTAGGCCGTCGTTCTGTGTCTAGTATTTATTGTTATAAGTAAAGTAGTTTTGTTTTGTGATAATGTTCAGAGTTTCTGTTATTTCATTGATAAGTTCGTCTGGTGTGTTGTTCTGTTTGAGTTTGTTTTGTAGGATGGTGATTGTTTCAGAGATGGGGATGTTTGTGTACAGGTTTTTAATGTCAAAGGAGGCTAATGTGGCGTTATGGGGGATGTGTATGTCTTTTATTTTTGTTACTAGGTCAGTGTTGTTTTTTACTGCAATGTTGTTGTCTATTTGTGTGTGTTGTCTAATAATTTTGTCTAGATATTTTGCCAGTTTGTGTGCAGGGGCATTACGGTAGTTGATAATGGGGCGGATCGGAATGTCTTCTTTATGGATTTTGGGAAGCGCTTGGAGTGTAGGTACACACTAATACACAACACCTCCAATCACCCAATACAACACAAACTAGCTGCTTTTAGAACCATGATACATAGACTTAACAACATCCCCTTAGATGAAATAGACTACAAAGACGAACTAAACACGATAAAATATCTAGCAGAATCTAACGGTTATGACAGAACAATAGTCAGTAAACTCCTACACAAAACACAAAACAAACAACAGACAAAGACAGAAAACAACAAATTCATAACACTAGCATACATCAACAAACAAACAGAAAAAATTGCCCACAAATTCAAAAAAGCAGGATACAGAATCGCTTACAAAACTACTAACAAAACAGAACACACACTATCAAAACGCATGCCCAAAGCACAAAACAAATTCGATCTACCCGGTGTATATAAACTAAATTGTTCAAATTGCAGTAAATTCTACATAGGCCAGACAGGACGTAGCTTCAAACAGAGATACATTGAACACACAAAAGCACTCCACACCACTACAGAATCTACCTTCGCAAACCACCTCATTGAAGCAAACCACACATATAAAAGCATCGACAATAACATGAACATACTACACGTACACACAAAAGGCCGAAACTAGACACTCTAGAACAATTAGAAATATACAAACACACAAAAACAAATAAAAATGACATCCTAAACGAACAGACACAATTCAAATCGCACGCATTATTCGAACACATCTCACCACACACACACAGCTTCAATCTTTCAAAACACTTTCGCGTCGCCAACAACAAGACGAGCAGCGCTACTAACGACAGCCTCTGATGAAGCCTTCTATAGGTGAAAGCCGGTTTAGGCTGTAAGGTAAAACTTTACGTTTTTACTTATAAAAAACATTGTGTTCCGAGTCGTCAATATTATAGTGATATTTAGTTAAAGTGAGTGTCTGAAACCAGCTGAGAATAGAGTTCTAACCACTGATTTTATAATGAACCTGATAAGGGTTCGTCCCAACTTGTACCCGCTAACCACAATTGCTGCATAAAATGCTTACACCAAAATGTAATAGGACCAATGAGGCCCAAAGGGTCGTAAATTCCTGCGATGACCGATAACACACCTCTCTTGTTGACCACCGCTGCATTGACATGCCTCTGGACGCTATACAAAAAACTATCCTCGTCCATGTTCCATTGAATGCCCAACGTACGCACATTTTGATTTTTGCTAAAGTCATAGGAAGAGTGAGCGTGAGAGGCTATAATGGTCTGATTATTCGAAAACCATTTGTGTAAGGTAAAACTGTATTAGCTTAGTAAATTTATGATGTCAGATTTCATTTTAGATAGAATGTTTGGGTTATCTGAACCCGTCATGAGATCGTCCACATAAAAATCATTGGCGATGGCTGAGCAAGCTATAGGGTATTTAGTTTTATTTTCTTGGGCTATTTGAGCCAGACATCTTGTAGCAAGAAATGAGGCACTTGCAGTCCCATATGTGACTGTCCTCAAGGCGTAATGTTGGAGTTCCTTATAGGGGGCGTCGCGCCAAACAATACGCTGCAAATTGGAATCCTTAGGATTAACTAAGATTTGCTGATACATCTTCTCAATGTCTGAAATGAGGACATAACGGTGAGTTCGCAATTGAGCCATAATAGAGAACAGATCCTGCTGGACCGTGGGACCAACCATCAGTGTGTCGTTCAAGGACAAATTATTTGTCGTTTTAGCGGAGCCGTCGAAAACAACTCGCAATTTGGTAGTTATGCTGGAGCCTTTAAAAACTGAGTGGTGCAGCAAATAAAAGGTGTCTGACTTGTCCACCGACAAATCGTACGCATTAAGTAAATACATGTGACCAAGATTTAAATATTCATGCATGAATGCGCTATAATCTTTGTGAAGAGCAGGGTTCTGCTTGAACTTGAGTTCCAATGATTGAAACCTGCGGATAGCGCCGTGAAGAGAATCGCCCAAATGAGAATTGTCTGACTTGCGAGGCAGGGATACCACAAATCTGCCATCCTTATTACGGACAGTATTGGATACAAAATGATTCTCGCATTCCAAGTCCTCAGTGGAGGGATCACGAATAGCAATGTCCTCCAACTTCCAAAATTCCTTTAGTTGAGAGGAAATGGCACTATCATTTTCACATACCATAAATGATGAAACCGGTTTCGTCATGTCGACATTAAATGGCAAGTTACCTGCGAGAATGAATCCCAATTTTGTCTCCTGTATTATAGGGAAATGTGGGCTACGGATAAATTTGACAGGTTCAATTAATTGCAAGTAATACTGAGCACCAAGCAATAGATCGACTTGCGACGAGAAGTTGAGTTGTGGGTCGGCTAAGAATATGCCCATTGGTAAATTTAAAGATGCAATATCAAATGATTCCGCAGGGAGATTATTAGTGATACTGGGAAGCACAGCGTAATGTATGTTTAAACTAAAATTCTTATAGCGTGAATGCAACCTTACTCTGGTACTGAAATCAGCTTGAGACAATGAATTATTTATACCCGTTGTGGGTAATTGAGATTTAATCAGTTTCAGACCCATGCGACGTGCGAAATTCATAGTGCAGAAGTTAGCCTGCGAACCTGAGTCTAATAAAATCCTAACTGGGTGCTTTCTACCTGCATGGTCAGTTATCATGCAGACCGCGGTGGATAATAATATAGACTTATTTGTTTGCAATTTTAACGAACAGTGATTGTTCCTGGACGAATCGTTTTTGTTAGATATATGAATCATTGTGTGATGGCGTTTCGCACACGTTCTGCAAGAAAATTTGGAGGGACAGTGATCGTGGCAAGATCGTGGCCTGGGGGTATGCAATTTAGGCAAAGTTTATTTTTAATTAGAATATTTTTTCTCTCCAGTGGAGTAATCGCTACAAATTGTGGACACTCAGTAAGTCGGTGTTTACCCTTGCACAGCTGACATATATTATTTCCGATATGAGCGTGGAATGTTGATTTGGAAACATTTACCGGTTTAATTGCTTTGCGATAGTAAGCATTATCACCAACGTTTATCTTGCTTGCTGAAGTGGCCGCGCTGTCCAGGTTTTGTAATAACTGTCTACGGGTATTTAAAAATTTTATAAAATTACTAAAATTAGGAAATCGTTCTTCCGACAAGCTTTCTTTCTAGAGACGACATGTGTAATTATCGAGTTTTTGGGCTAAGTAATGAATGAGAATAATTTCAAATGTATTTACGGGTAGATTTAATGAGTTTAAAGCATTGATATTCGCAGTTATCTCTTCAATGAATCTGGAAATGCTAACCCCGGACTCTTGTTGAACTGATTTCACAGACATTCCCTATGTGATGGGCTGAGACAATTAACTTACTGTCATACCTGCTTCTTAATAAATCAATGGCTACCGCATAATTTTCATGGGTAATTTGGAAGAGATTTTATTACATTTAATCCCTCGTCACTCAATGAAGAGTGCAAGTAGTGTAACTTTTGAATATCCATCAGGTCGGTTCTGCCGTGCACTAATTCAAGAAATATATTGTAGTAGTGTTGCCAATCAATAATGCTACCTGAGAAGCAAGGCAATTTAATTGGTTCCAACTGTATAGGGGGAGTTTTAATTGGCATAATTTCGGTATGAATCAACGGTTTCTGGTTCACCTGCTCTACTTGCTCTAACAAGTGGTGCAACTTGCATTCGATATTGCAGAGATCATCCTCGGTTTGGACTCTGTCACTGGCTGATGCGAAATCAGAGTCATCAGACTCAATTTGAGTCTGAATATCGTCATATTTAGCGGACAATTCCATTAAATGGTGAAGCTTAATTTTTAGTGCGTGATGATCGCTTACGTCTGGATCAAAATAATCCGCGAAAGTGTTCACACGGGATATAGACGCTTTAATCGTGCTCCGTTTTTTTATTAACGCCTTCACATCAGCCATGATTGTAATTCAAAATGTAATTTAAAATAAAAAAAAAATTTTAATGTAGAGTAGGTGAACAATTGCTGTAATTTTGAATAACTTGCTAAAATCTGATATAATGCAGGAGCCAGTGATCGGTATACACCTTAACACATTACTTACTATAATAGATCCTTGTTATCTCTTTTAAAAGAACAGCCATGAGCGTTATTGAAATTATGAATTATTTAAATGATAATATACATATAGCCTTATCTCGACACTTGAGCTTCTAACGAGTTATTGTACAGTTATGTAAATGGAAATTTATGCACAAATGTACGTATGAAAATCTAGTTAAGATAAAAGTTTATGCTCACATGATAATAATATCTGCTTACATAAAAGTATCAATAATACTGTAATGGGGCAAAAAGGGGTTTTTTATTTTTTTATTAAATTTATTTAAACTTTTAGTTGCAAGTCCCATGTGAACTACGGTCGTATTCAAACAAAGAACAACCACGTAACTTTTTGAATGGAGTGTAGTTGAAAAATGCCAGACTCGCTTGTGAATTCAATATTGTCACGTACAGAGACACACGCACTCGATGGCGCGCCGCTACTACGCCTAAACATTAAAACCGACGCCACGAAAAATGGCGAGGCAGGACAATTGTCAGAACATGTGCTTTCAAGACGAAGGAAATCCAGTAAGAGGCCACACCCACAAAGCCTCCTACATCGTCAACATTTAACAACCTTAGCCTGTGTGTCCCATAGACAATCCATTCACTGTGTGTGGCTACGAAAATTTGTCGCCTGAAGGCAGTGCTTTCCGGTTGAACAACCAGATGTAGTGGGGAGTTGGTTGGTGCTCTCCACACGTCGTTCCACAAATTTTTACCCGGCCGGGTGGACCACAAGACTCGTGGGTCCAAATAAATTCTTTTATCTTTTAATAGAAAGTGATAAACTGACGTAAATAGTAAAACGGTATCTCAGAATGAAGTAAGTGAAGTGAAGGAAGCAAAATTAACAATGTTGTGAAAATAAATAAACTTTCGGACATACACTCAGTGCGGCACGAGACGGGAAGGAACGCCGATGGTTAAGTAAACCACGACCAATTTCACTGTATCAATAATTTCTTTTTAAAGGGTTCTAAATAAAATAAATGGGGTTTTAAAAGTATGAATGTGAGAATGAGCAAGCTGGGTAGCCTTACTTAATATAAGGATTAGAATAAGTATACAATGTTGAAATAAATGTTTTGTGTTATTCATATGTGAAAGAAACAGTAATATTTAATTTTGGGAGAAAAGATGAGTAATCCATAAATTTGAAGGAGCATAAGAAATGAAATAAAATTTGAGTTGTTTCACATAAATGAGTCGAGCATGTTATTGACATAACCCCAAACCCTGCTTGTATTTCGCCGTTCGTGTGACGGACCTTGGAACTGTAAGGTCAGTTATCCTGGATAAATAATAATTTAAATGTTGTAAGTCTCCCAGTAATTTGAAAGTGTACAGATGGCGCCTTGAACAGAGACGATTTATAAAATAATTATAAATCACACCTACAGGCGAATACAAGCGTGGTTTGGAGGTTGGGTAGGAATACGTAAATTACGTACAGGTTAAGCAATGTGTATGCTATAGTTAAGTAAAACATACAAAGTGAAAAAATATTAAATATATGTAAGGCTAAAATTTTGTAAGATTAAAATCTCATAAAGAATAGAAAAATGGATAATAATGAAAATAAAGTCAGTATGAGTGAACTAATTGTCACGGAGGAAGTATAAATGAATTTAGACCTAAATACAGTAAAAGAAAGCATGGTAAATGAATAAGATGAGATAAATGATTCAGGAATGGAGACTACTCCAAACCTGACAGATGAATCTGTAATAATTAGTGAGGCGGAAGCAAATTCCACTCCCGTAGCAACTAAAATAAAAGAAAAAGAGTGTACAATAGCTGATATGATGAACTTTATGAAAACCATGTCTGAGAATATAAATAATAGATTTCATGTTAATGATATTAAATTTAATGATATTAATAGACGGTTCGATGTTAATGATAAAAAATTTAATGAATTGAGGGGTGAGATTAACGAACGTTTTGATATTAACGACAGTAAATTGAATGAACAGAATAATAAGTTTGATACTAAGTTTAATGAAATAAATACCAGAGTCAGTGGTATAAAGAGTGAGATCGTAAACGAAATAAATGAACGTTTTTATACATTTAAGGAACAAGTGATAGAGTCAGTAGAGGAGCAGATTAAAAGTAAAGTAACTCAGATAATTAATAACAAGGTGAGTAATAACGATAATTATAATAATGAGTTAACAAGTGATAAAAATGAGGTAATTAAAACCGTGGTGTTAGAGAGTAAGGTTGTGAACATAGCAAGTGTTAATGAAAGTGAGAGAGAGTGTGATGAAAGGTCAGGTGGGCAAAGGGCAAGTTTTCCCCAAATATATGGTGAAACAGAGGTTTCACAAGTGTTGTATGAGGACAGAGTTTCCTCCAGTAGTTGTGTGGAAGACGAGGTGTCTTCAATTAGTCCCTTAATGTTTAATATTCTTGGAAGTGCCAAGAAATATAGTAAGTTTGTTGTGCCCTTTGCGTGGTATGAAATAGGTCAGGGGGGTTGTGGCAGGTGTTATGATGTGGAGAGATATTTAGAGAGAGAGTTGTTTGTAGATGAAGAAATAGAGTTATTTACGTTAAGTAGGAGTTATAAAAAGTTGAAAGAGAGGTTAGAATTGAAGGAAATAGACGATATAAAATACGTACCTTGTGAAATAGAGATGGATGATTATTTTGATGATACTGTTGTAAATGATAAACACTTACCTAATGAGGTAATTGATATAGTGGAGGAGTATAATGATAAAATAACTTACCTTATGTTAACCAAAAATACTGATGGCGACTGGACTAAAATTACCAATGTAGACGGGCTTTATGAATTAATGGGAGACAAAAATGTAGTTAATTACTATGTCAATATAATTAACGAAAATAGCCATTACAACAATAACTATAATGTAATATGTGTCGATAAAAATGATTTATGTTATAAATACACCAGACTAATACATGATGATGGGGGTTAAATAAAAAATAAGAGAATGGACATTTTAAATATTTTAGTTTATGGTAATGACCTGGCTAGATTATGAAATGAGGTGTGTTAAACAGAGAAATAATGACAAGAAATTGTAAATAAATTCATAGTGAAATTAATTGGGTCTATGTTGTAAAGTATTCTATGTAAACAATGTGCGCATGTAGTAGAAATTGATAATAATAATAATAATATTTTGGCAGACTAAATAAATAATGAGAATAATTATGAAGGTGGTAATAAACAAATTAGAATTGTTTTGGAAAGTTAATTAAAGTAATATTGTGTTTTAAATAATTGATTGACGTAAATAATTTGAGATGTATTAATTGATTAATGTAAAATGTTGTATAAAGAGATTTTGCTAATGAATTCAAATGATTTGAACTTGATAATAAACAATAAATGAATAAATGTAAAATGTATTTAGTTGTGGAATTATATGATTGTTGTAATGTTTCAGAAGATACATGGAGTTATGTACATTATTTGGTGGGGATCAATGTTTATATTTTTGTGTCTATGACAGTATATGAGTGATGTACTGTAAGTATGAAGTTTATAATGCAATTTAAATAAAGTAAAATGTTTAATGTTTGACTGGTAAAGTATAGATGAAGTTCACAGATATTAAAGTAAATAATAATATAACCAAACACATAAGAGTTTACCATCCGAGAATTGTAGTAACGGTGTCTGTGTGAACCTTATATGTCTTTTGGTAGTTTCCCCTACATTTCGGGCGGTCACGGCTTTACCGAACCCTGACCGTGGATTTATAATGTAAATATATTCCAAATTGGTGAACATAGAAATTAACCGGGGGGTAACTCAGGGAAACTACATAACTATGGAACAGCAGCTATCATTGAAGGTGGTGATAGTGCCGTTTTAAGGGTGTGTGAATCATTATAGTAGCATTACTGGTGTCCTCGGACATCAGTAATGCCGAATTTTTATATAACGTTGAAACAAGAACGGTATAGGCAGCGTCTATACCCTATATAAACTTCAGTCCTTGGGGATGCAAATGGGCGCTACAGTCCACCAGCAGGAAACAATAGTGTGTGGAAAAGGAGCTGGCCGTTACAAGCCAGGGGCACAGATAACGCATCTGTGTATAAGGCAAACGCTCGATCCGGTTTATCCGGTGGGTGGTTACCTAATTGTAACTGGGTAAAGGGGGAATTTAAGAAAATTGATGTAGTAGGAGGTTAACTGAGAAATCAGTGAGAGGGTGACGACATCTGGAAACTGCAGGCGATCAATTTCACTTCCTCTATAGAGAGAGTTGGTGGTTAACTACCCAATTTCCTGTTCAGTAACAGCTGTTATAACTATGACTCGATGATTAGTGATGTATTTCCCTTATGAGAGCAAACGATTTTAAGTGCTAGGTTTAATGGTAAGGATTCTAAATCCACCAGAATATTTTATAGTGATAACTGTATAATCTTGTGTATGTGTGAGTTATATGAAGTGTGTTGAGAGAAAGGTCATTCACATGACAGTGAGACATCAGCTGACTGCTGGGGTTATATATGTAGTATGTCACTTATAAGTGATTTGCAGATTTTTATCAATATAATTAAATGTTTGAATAATAAATTTTCAATGTGTTTAAAATGTTTTAAGTTAAGTGATGAAATTAATTTGAGATAGTTGTGAATTTTCAATGAGTAATAAATGTTAGAGTTTGGGTGATAAATATTTAATAGGACATTTGAATCAGTCAGAGTTAAGGTTAAATGGGTGTTAAACAGAATAAGATTTTTGGGAATAAAAGTAGTATAGAAAACCGAGTATTAATAGTGACACAGTAGCGATAGGGAGTATATGTAGATTAATATTCATTTTTAAGTATCCAAGTCACTGTATTAAATAAATAATTGTTTATCTAATCCGTCGAGTGACTTACTTGTAATTCCGCTTGACGCGTTTCAGGGCATATGCCCCATCTTCAGAATAATTCCTCTTCACAGAACATCAGACATTAAGATTAAAATGTAATAAATTAAAATTAAAATCCATGGTTAAAATATTAACTCGTCAAAATATTAAAATATATGAATGCACAGAGAAGCACGCACTATCACAACATGAGTTCACTTCGCGTTATAGCCGGTGTACACCGCCGCGATGTTAATCGCGCACTGAGTGCGCGATTAACATCGCGGCGGTGTACACCGGCTATAACGCGAAGTGAACTCATGTTGTGATAGTGCGTGCTTCTCTGTGCATTCATATATTTTAATATTTTGACGAGTTAATATTTTAACCATGGATTTTAATTTTAATTTATTACATTTTAATCTTAATGTCTGACGTTCTGTGAAGAGGAATTATTCTGAAGATGGGGCATATGCCCTGAAACGCGTCAAGCGGAATTACAAGTAAGTCACTCGACGGATTAGATAAACAATTATTTATGTATATGTAGAGTAATGAGAGGGATGTAATTGGAGAGTAATTAGCTGATGGTGGAATTTTGTAAGGGGGGTGGTGTGATAAGGAGTCCTCAACGAAAAGCGTTGTGGCGGGAGGTGAACCGTATGTGCGTGGGCGGGGTTACCTGGGGGGGGTACCAGGAACCAATAAGGGAATGAGCATAGGGAGAGAACACACATCCTAAGTACAAAGAGGGTAGAGGGTATTTTGTTATAAGGGTATAATGATTCGACATGAGTTAGAGTAGCAAGTTAGTGGAGACAAATATTTTGAGGGAGTGATGTCATACTAGGTAAATCTGTTAGTAAGTGTTAGAGTCAGAAGGGGGTTGAGGTTATATTTAATCACCCATTTGTAAATCGAATTATTATGAATAACTAAGAGTCACCCAAAATAATTGATAATGAAAATGTTAAAGAGAAAATCATAAGTAAAATGTAATAATAAACGAAACCAGTGAAAGATTTAATAGAATTTGAAAATAAAATAAAGCTGTAAGGTGTGTAAATTTTGATCAAAATTAAATGCGAATTGTTTATTGTAAGGTAATAACAACAAGGTTAATTATGAGTGTTCTATGTGTTATTATGTTGTATTATGTTTGAATGTAAAAATTATAAACATGTGATGTATTTTATCTTGTATAATTTTTGAGATATACCTAGGGCAAGGTCATTCACTTGACCCAGAGAGATCAGCTGATGACTGATGTTTGATATATAGTGTGTTTTGTACAACTGATTCGTAGATTTTATTTGTGTATTCATACTGAAATGATTAAAGAATAAATTTTGTTGACAAAAGGATTCTTTTTGGGAATCGAATTTTTTTTTGAAGAAAAACAAAAATTTATTTTTTGCTTGAAGTATAGATTGTGTTTTTGTGTCCAGGATATATTGTTGAATATATGTTAATGTGTTAACTGATTTATATTATTCATATTATACGTGTTGTAAACAAATGTAATGATAAGTGAATTTATGATTTAATAAGATGTTCAGTTTATTTGTTTTTTATGATTGTCCGTAGCTAGTGAAAAAGAATTGTAGGTTCATGTAAAAGATTTTGGGGTTTTGATGAAATTAATGGTAATATAACATTTTGATATTGGACTTACATTAAATTTTGAACAGATTTTAAATGATTTAATCTGATTTGTTCGATTTATTTTGATTTGAAAAAACAACATCAAATAGATGAAATCTGAGAAAAATTGAAAATAAAACAGAAATTATTTTGAAATTTGAAAGCAAGAAATAGAATGTAGATGTTATGATCAGTAATAATGAGTATGTGTACGCACCCAGTACTTGCTAAAGGCAACCCAGTATGCATGTAAGGGGGAACATATCAGTTGAGGATCTGGTATGGTATAAGGCCAGTGTTTTGATTTTTGGGCGGAATGATAGAAGGTTAGGGGTACTATGGTGAGTATCTGTCCGATATTATGGTGTTGGGATCTCGAACAGAGAAGTCCAGTAATCCCGTTCAGGTGCAGCCATAGTCGCCGAGCTAGGGGGGTAGTTTACCCATGAGGTGTTTAGAAATTAACAGGGGTTTGTTGGCACCATATTCTCACCGATCCTCTTAGGTTAGCAATGAGTTTTTATGCTTTTGGGCATAAAACCTCTCATTGGGGGGTATTGTAATGGGGCAAAAAGGGTTTTATATTTTTTTATTAAATTTATTTAATGAATAAATTTGTGTTAGTGGTTGAAATCACAATCAGAATGATCACTGTTGCACACCACTATATAAAAATTATTCCGATTAGCGCTTTCAAGCTTCACAGCTCATCGTCAGATCGGGAATAGACAGGAAATACGTGAAACCCAACCCTTCACGCCTCTCCCCACCCTGCTCACCCTCAACAAACTAAAAATTAATGACCCTTCCCCACCCCCCTAAACTCTGTCTCACCATCTGTACAGATACATATTTTGCTAGTAATTATAGCACCAACATAGTGGATAAAGTTATGAAAAGGGTCAACATACAAAAAGCTAAAATAGAACCAGAACAAAAGAATTATGCAGGATCACTGACATACATAGGTTCACATACTAGAAAAATTATAAAATGTTTTAATAAATATGGAGTAGATATAGCTATTAAAAAATGTGAAATGGTATTTGATAAGATAAGGAATAAGAATATAGAAAAAATTCCAGTATTACAGAAAAGCGGAATTTATAAATTAAAATGTAAAGACTGCAACAAAGTGTACCTAGGGGAGACAGGACGAAAATTCGTATGCAGGTTGTCTGACCACAAACGTGGAGAAGGTAATAGAACAACCAATTCGTTATATGCAAGACATTTCATAGAAGACAACCATGAGTTTGTTAAACCTTTGGAAGAATACGAATTTGTAAAAGTAGTAAATAACACAGTTGAAAGGAAGCTTAGAGAGGAGTTAGAAATATTGAAAGAAAGAGAAAAAGGGTTAGACAATTTAATTAATATTAAAATTAAATTTGATAATGAAGAAATATTTTATAACATGATTAAGAAGTAAATGAGAGAGGACATATAGATAAGATTAAGAATTATATTGCATAGTACTATTTGGTTGTTTTAAAATAAGGGTGTGTGACTGACCCACGTGTGTGGAGAGGAAGAGGGTAGTTTAAAAGGATGCACACACACACACACACACACACACACACACACACACACACACACACACACACACACACACACACACACACACACACACACACACACACACACACACACTGAAACACAAGGAATTTACTAGAAAAATATGTAACTGTACAGATGGTGAGACAGAGTTTAGGGGGTGGGGAAGGGTCATTAATTTTTAGTTTGTTGTGGGTGAGCAGGGTTGGGGAGAGGCGTGAAGGGTTGGGTTTCACATATTTCCTGTCTATTCCCGATCTGACGATGAGCTGTGAAGCTTGAAAGCGCTAATCGGAATAATTTTTATATAGTGGTGTACAACAGTGATCATTCTGATTGTGATTTCAACCACTAACACAAATTTATTCATTAAACGTCTGTTAAGATGTGCAATCGACTACAGGTAATGGACAACAACAATGAGGTAATAAACGACAACAATAAGGTAAGTAAAGTTTTTAAATATCTTAAGTTAAAAGTTAAATTGAAGAGGGTTTTAAGTAAAATATGGTTTAATAAACAATGTCTGGTTAATAATGTCATCCCAAAGTACGCTCAAGTTAAAATTAAAAATAAGAACAGTGTAGCCAAAAAAGTAAAAGAACAAAGCGAGAAGTTGTGGATAAAACTGGAAATAAGGTCACTCTACGGCTTAATCAATAGATATAATAGGGAATTATATGACAGACACATAGAATTATTAAGAATATACTCGTATGTAGAGTTAGAAGAAATATTATATAATTTTGGTTTGGGGTACGTAGAAAAGAAATTGGAAAAGAAAAATTAAAAAATGGTAGATAAGTTAAATAAATTAATAAGAAAGAACGAAGTAAAAAAGGAACACCTATCTAAGAATAACTATGGAAAAAGAGTAATAAACCTTACAGAGGTAAATTTCAATACGGAAGAAAAAGAAATGTTAGCGAAAGGCTTAAAATACGCACCGCCACCAGAATTAAATCAAGAAAAAACGATTATTGAATGCGAAAGCATAATACAAAAACTAGGAAATGAAAATGATAAAAAAAGTATAAGGTGGGAAGTAGGGAATGTAGTAGATAAAATATTTAAGAAAAGTTTGTATAATTCAAAGAATGAACAAAAAATCAAAGCAACTGTATCTAAACTAAAGAATAAAATAAAGAAGAATGATATTATAGTTACGAAGGCGGATAAAGGGAATACAATGGTACTAATGAGAAAGGAAGAATACATAAAGAAAACGGAAGAATTTATAAGGGAAGGACCATACGAGGAAATAAAGTATGATTATACAAGTAAGTACCAGGCAAGGATAAAACAAATGATGAAACAGATAACATTTATAGAAGAAAATAAGAAAAAGTATTTATTGGAAAGTAATCCAACAGCACCAACTTTTAAGTTAGGTTAAGATACATAAAGAAGGAAAACAAATTAGACCGATTGTTTCTTTTATTAATGCACCTATTTATAAATTATCAAAGGAAGTTAGCAGAGTACTGAAAGAGAAATATGAATTTGGGACAAAATACAACATAGAGAATAATGTAAAATTGATAGAAAAATTAGAAAATATTAGCATTAATGTAAATACAAAATTGATATCACTGGATGTTAAGGACATGTTTACTAATATCACAGTAAATAAAGTTATTAAGTTAATAAACGATAATAATATGGGAGAATACAGGTATAAAAAGCAGTTGATGAAAGTAATTAAAGAATGTGTAAATCAGAACTATTTTAGGTTTAATAACAAGTTTTATATACAGAAAAAAGGTTTACCTATGGGGTCTTCATTATCTCCTATTCTTGCTGAAATATACATGAATGATTTTGAAAAGCAATTAATAACTTCCACTAAGTATAAAGACAATATAAAATTATGGTCTAGATACGTTGATGATGTATTAGTAATTTGGGAAGGAAGCATAGAAGAAGTGCATGAGTTTATAAAGGAGGTAAATAATAAGGATAAAAACTTACAATTTAAGGAAGAGATAGGAGGTAAGCAAATAAATTACTTAGATTTAAACATAGAAATTAAAGATAATGAGAAACTACAGTTTGGGATATTTAGGAAAGAGTCGTATTCTGATATAATTATACCAAGAGAGTCTTACCACCAATACAGATATAAAATGGCGGCAATCAATTCCTTTTGTTACAGAGCTCAGAAGTGTTTAAAAGAGACCGAATCAAAAGATAGGGAGTTAAAAACGATAAAGGGAATTGTAAGGAATAATAATTATAGCACCAACATAGTGGATAAAGTTATGAAAAGGGTCAACATACAAAAAGCTAAAATAGAACCAGAACAAAAGAATTATGCAGGGTCACTGACATACATAGGTTCATATACTAGAAAAATTATAAAATGTTTTAATAAATATGGAGTAGATATAGCTATTAAAAAATGTGAAACGGTAATTGATAAGATAAGGAATATGAATATAGAAAAAATTCCAGTATTACAGAAAAGCGGAATTTATAAATTAAAATGTAAAGAATGCAACAAAGTGTACCTAGGGGAGACAGGACGAAAATTCGTATGCAGGTTGTCTGACCACAAACGTGGAGAAGGTAATAGAACAACCAATTCATTATATGCAAGACATTTCATAGAAGACAACCATAAGTTTGTTAATCCTTTGGAAGAATACGAAACTGTAAAAGTAGTAAATAACACAGTTGAAAGGAAGCTTAGAGAGGAGTTAGAAATATTGAAAGAAAGAGAAAAAGGGTTAGACAATTTAATTAATATTAAAATTAAATTTGATAATGAAGAAATATTTTATAACATGATTAAGAAGTAAATGAGAGAGGACAGATAGATAAGATTAAGAATTATATTGCATAGTACTAATTGGTTGTTTTAAAATAAGGGTGTGTGACTGACCCACGTGTGTGGAGAGGAAGAGGGTAGTTTAAAAGGATGCGCGCACACACACACACGCACACACACACACACACACACACACACACACACTGAAACACAAGGAATTTACTAGAAAAATATTTAACTGTACAGATGGTGAGACAGAGTTTAGGGGGTGGGGAAGGGTCATTAATTTTTAGTTTGTTGTGGGTGAGCAGGGTGGGGGAGAGGGGTGAAGGGTTGGGTTTCACATATTTCCTGTCTATTCCCGATCTGACGATGAGCTGTGAAGCTTGAAAGCGCTAATCGGAATAATTTTTATATAGTGGTGTGCAACAGTGATCATTCTGATTGTAAATTTATTTAAACTTTTAGTTGCAAGTCCCATGTGAACTACGGTCGTATTCAAACAAAGAACAACCACGTAACTTTTTGAATGGAGTGTAGTTGAAAAATGCCAGACTCGCTTGTGAATTCAATATTGTCACGTACAGAGACGCACACGCACTCGACGGCGCGCCGCTACTACGCCGCCTAAACATTAAAACCGACGCCACAAAAAATGGCGAGGCAGGACAATTGTCAGAACACGTGCTTTCAAGACGAAGGAAATCCAGTAAGAGGCCACACCCACAAAGCCTCCTACATCGTCAACATTTAACAACCTTAGCCTGTGTGTCCCATAGACAATCCATACACTGTGTGCGGCTACGAAAATTTGTCGCCTGAAGGCAGTGCTTTCCGGTTGAACAACCAGATGTAGTAGGGAGTTGGTTGGTGCTCTCCACACCAGTCGTTCCACAAATTTTTACCCGGCCGGGTGGACCACAAGACTCGTGGGTCCAAATAAATTCTTTTATCTTCTAATAGAAAGTGATAAACTGACGTAAATAGTAAAACGGTATCTCAGAATGAAGTAAGTGAAGTGAAGGAAGCAAAATTAACAATGTTGTGAAAAGAAATAAACTTTCGGACATACACTCAGTGCGGCACGAGACGGGAAGGAACGCCGATGGTTAAGTAAACCACGACCAATTTCACTGTATCAATAATTTCTTTTTGAAGGTTGTAAATAAAATAAATGGGGTTTTAAAAGTATGAATGTGAGAATGAGCAAGCTGTGTAGCCTTACTTATTATAAGGATTAGAATAAGTATACAATGTTGAAATAAATGTTTTGTGTTATTCATATGTGAAAGAAACAGTAATATTTAATTTTGGGAGAAAAGATGAGTAATCCATAAATTTGAAGGAGCATAAGAAATGAAATAAAATTTGAGTTGTTTCACATAAATGAGAGTCGAGCATGTTATTGACATAACCCCAAACCCTGCTTGTATTTCGCCGTTCGTGTGACGGACCTTGGAACTGTAAGGTAAGTTATCCTGGATAAATAATAATTTAAATGTTATAAGTCTCCCAGTAATTTGAAAGTGTACAATACCATATTAAATGTAAAATATTATTAAGTTTGTTGTACTCATGCATTATATATGAACAAATGTAACAAAAAATGAAAGTTTATAATCACGTGGAATCCTGGCATGTTCAAAACTGCTTCGGTTGTAGCGGGGCATTTTTGGGCATACCTGGGGTAATAACAGAATTTGTATTTTTTTTTATAAATAATAAATAACTTGTTGAGTGATAGGAAAATTTTGTGACCGAGAGGTAAATTTGTTATTGTGGAAGCGATCGCAACGTGGCAGCATTGACTGTGACAATTATTTAATGATATTGTGTGAACAGTTTAATAACTGTACCAAAATCAGTTCAAGGACAATGACGAACCCGGAAAACGTAAACACGTTATGTAACAACAAATGACATAACCAGACATCAGGCGATGCGTTGCATCAGCAACTTATATAACAACTGTGTGTCATCGGTTTCGTCAGAGCCTATCCTGGGTGTGTCACGCCAGCAACTGTGTGACACAACAGAACAAACAGTCGCAAAACAACATCGGAGTTATACAGACGCTAACCACTGTGCGTCGCCGGTTCGCCGGTTTTCGGGCGAAGTTATTGTGTTCGCCGACGGGCCCGCAAAACCAATAGAATGTGAATAATATATTTCAAAATGTGGCTAAACATTCAAAATTCTTATTAAAATGTGATTAACAGTTTTATCCATAATATAACAATTCGGAAATCATGTAATAAAGTGAAAGTGCGCACTGAAAACGATGTGACGTCGTCGGGACTAAAATTCGGACTCGAGGCAGATAAGTCTTACACAACATTACCAAAATTTATTATCTTTGTCAGGAATTCAAAACACATGGGGAAGATTAAAACAAAATGGGAGTCTAAGGGGAAAATTTTAAAATGGATTGAATGTGAGAGTGTGTGAGGGGTTTAGTTTAATTATATTATCAAATATTATGAAGTGCTGGTTTCCGTTTTTTTCAAAACTAATTCTAGGTTTACAATATGGGTTTATTTCTAATCATGCATAATAAATGTTATTGTTTTTTCTATAAGATCGCAAAAGTAGAAGATAAGGGGAACATTTTTCTATATAACATTTGCATTTAGGTTACGTGCTATATTTTCATGTTTTCTTTTATAAAACCATATTTTAATATGAAAATGAATTAAAATAGTTGTGATGGCAAGCCAATTGTATTTTCTTAAATAACCTGTTCTGCATTTCCTAGTTCGCTGATACGAACCTTGGTAAATTATTTTCTTGCAGTTGGCAAGATGGCGCCCGACAAAGTAGATAGTACAATTTTGACAAATTCGAAATCATATTATATTTAGTTATTGATATTAATAAAACGAAACATCACATTTGGCTTCTAGAACAGGGACAATTTTATATCAATAAATTTATATAAAATACGGCCTACGGGGAAAGCAGAATGGTTGTTTAAGGTAAAATAAATTTTTTTTTGCATACGTAAAATAGACGTATAGAATAAGGTTATGTCATGTTTTGTAGTATGAGTGAGCAGAACATTTTTTTTCTTTTCTCAATAATAATTATGTATGACAAAATAATATTTTGCTAAGAAATATATATATAAAAATTTTTTTTAGAAAAATGGCAGACAATCATGAAACTGTCAGCGTCACTGACAGTGTAGATGAAAGCCAGATAAGCATAACTGAATCTCAAATCATGCATGAAGGTGTTCACTCAACACCAGTCATGAACAAAACGGCTGAAGATAATGATTTAATCAAGATGATGAAATTGCTGTTTAATGAACAAAAAAACGAAATCAATGAGAAGTTAGATATTCAAAAGAATAGTTTTGAAGAGTTATTAAAAAATCAGAATAAAGAGTTGAAACATGAAATACAAGAAATGAATAAACATTTAGAAAGCACTAACGAAATAATAAGAAACAGTTTAAATAAGTTAGAACAGAAGTTCGAGAAATTAGGTGACAATGTTTTAAGTAAGACAAAATGTAAAAATGACGAAATAGTAGACAATTTTGAGAATATAGTGGGGGTGAAGAATAATGTAGAAGCAAATGATGAAAATAAAATAACAAAGAGTACTGATGAAGTTTTAGAATGTGATAATGAAATGTTAATGAGTGTTTATGAAGTAGAGAGAGAGTGGAAGAATAATGTAGTAATTGAATGGGGACAGAGGGCAAATTTTCCCCTTATTGTTTATAATGATGATGATGATTTAATGTTGTTTTTTTCAGGGCAAGAGACCCTTATTGTTAAATGAATTAATGTTGTATAATGTTGTACCCTCTGTCCGTAATAATTGTGAGAGTGTGATGTGGTGCTATGAAGAAAGAGAGTTATATGTTGAGAATGAAATAGAAATATATAAGTTAGAAAGAAAGTATGATGAATTGAGAAAATTACTAGAAGGGGTGATGATGAATCATGTGAAATACGTACCTGTTGAAAGAGAGACAGAAAATAATTTTGATAATATCTTACCTGACTATAATGATTTACCTGACGTAGTAGTTGAGGAATACAAAAATGATAAAACAATTTACCTGACGTTAACAAATAACACTGATACAGACTGGACAATTCTAACTGATGTTGACATGATGTATAATGGTACAATGGATGAAATAGAATTGATGGATTATTATGATAGTAACCATTATCATAATTTGTATGTTGATAAAAATGATGAATGTTACAAATACACTAGATATATATATGACGATGGTGGCTGAACTAGAATATCAGTGTATAGACCTTGTTAGATATTGTAAATTTTTGGTAATGACCTTGCTGATTGGGACATCTGAAGTGAGATACACTTGAACAGTTTTGACGCATATTTTGTAAATAATATTGAATTCATTTGTGTGTATTGTGAAATGTTAGAAAAGTAATGTGTATATGTTTTAGAAAATGTTGTGTTAACAATAATAATATTATTAATATTTTTGCATTCTAATTAAATAATAAATTAATAATGAAGACAATAGTTAATGATTTGTAGAATGTTGATAATAATTGAAATATGTTATTTTAATAATCAAATGAATATTCAATTGTAATAATCAATTGAAGTAAATAATTTGAGATGTTTAGATATTGTGATTGAATGTTATGTGTTTGAATTTTATAAGGAATTTAAATTGTGTGATGAGATTTTAATTTAATAATCATGAATAAATAAATAAATGTTAGATGGTCTATTTTGTGGAATAACTTAATGGTTAAAAATATATGTTAATAATAAATTTTAAGCAATTTTGAAAATCTGATTGCAACACAGGATAAGTCAATAATGATGATAAATAAAAACAGTTAATGAAAAATTTTAAATAATAATGTTTATAAATTTTATATAAATTAGTTAAAAGAGAATTGTTGGTTCAATGTATATTTGTGTATTATGTTATGTAATGTATTAGACAAGTGTGTGTGGCTGGGAGGTTATCCAAGGGGATAACGTATTAAAAATTTGATATATTTTAATTAATAATGATGATTTGCTACTCAATAATTTTGTTTGAATTTAAAAAATAGATGCACTAAATACTTCTTATATTGTGTTATTATGTCTTATTGTGTTGATTGCATTAGTATGTTAGGAATAAGTATTATAAAAATATAATAATATGTTTTCAATGTGTTTATAGATTTAAAAATAAAATGAAAAATAGTTGTGATAGGTAAAATTTTCAATGGGTTGTAAAAGATAGAAATGGGTGATAGTAATTAGTTGAATAAAATGTTTGAGTCAATTCAAGTTGAATTTTGTGGGACATATAGATCTGTTCAAATCGAAGTAAAAGTTAAAGAGAATGAGAGATGAAAATAATGCAATGTTGTTTTGAGTTAGTATATGTTATAGAATTTTGAGAAGTATAAGTGGAGACACAGTAGTTATGGAGATTTTATGTAGAGTTTTGAGCGATATATTGTTTATTTTGTTGATGTTAATTTGATGTAATTGTAGTGAGGTTATGAGATTGAGATTTTTTGGGGATGGCAATTTTGTAGTAGTGGTAGTGTATTTGGGGAGTCCGCAACATAAGGGTTGGGACGGGATAGGGACCGATTGGCGCCGGAAAGGGTTACCTAGGGGGAGTCCAGGGACCAACATAAGGGAATGAGTTTTGGGAAGGAAACACGTATCCTATGTACAAAGGGTTAGAGAGTATTTTTTTTTATATAAGAGTAGAAGGTGGCGATTGGAGTTAAAGTAGTAATTAGTTAGAGGTAGAGAAGGGTTAGTAAAATTTTGATAGTGGGGTGTCATACTAGTTAGAGATTTTGTAAGGGAACGTTAGAGTAATAAAAGGGGTAAGATTATGAGTAAATGCCAAGTTGATAAAGTGAATTATAATGAGTAATGTAGAATCACCCAGATTAATGAAAGAAAATGATAAATGAAAATGATGGGTAAAACGAAGATTGAAAAAAAAAAAAAAAAAAAAAAAAATTTTTGTAATTTTGAGAAACGAATTAATAAGAGTAAATCAAGTTTAAAAGTAATTTTCTGATTTTATATGCCAACTTAATGTGTGTAACATTTTAAATACCAATTGTTTATTTTAATGTGAATTAGAAGTGTATTATATTTTATTATGTTATATTGTGTTTGTTAGTTTAAGAGAATTTTAGGAAGTTAACTATTTTAAATGCATTTTTAAATTGGGGATGAGAGAAATGTAATATGGTAATGGGAAATGTTAATAAGTCAGTCGTCTGTTTGCTTAAATTCTGATGGGAATCAGGGCAATGATTTTGAATTTTGGGGTAAAGTTGATAAGGGTAAGTAGATGGAATTTTAAGAGGGGTATATATATATTGTTGGTAAATATGTTATGATATATACATGTTAGCGATAAACAAATAAAACCAGTGCTTCTTAGCGCAAACCAGCACCGCTAGGGGGAAACAGATCAGTTGGGGATATGGTGTTGTATAAGGCCACTATTTAATATTTTGATTTGTTGTTTCAGTGTTTGGTGATGCTGTGGCGGCGGACCTGAGCTGGCCTGCGCGTCAGAGCAGGGGCGTGGAGTATCTGTCTGACTCTACGGTGTTGGGATCTCGAGAGAGAAGTCCAGTATTGTCATGCAGATGCGGTCACAGTCACCGGACCAAGGGTGAGTTGATTATTCTTTTTTGTAAACCATACAGGGGGTTGTGGCGACATATCCTGGCTGATCCCTCTAGCAAGTATGAATGTGTCAATGAGATTTTTTATGCTTCGGCATAAAATATCTCATTGAGGGGGTATTGTAGCGGGGCATTTTTGGGCATACCTGGGGTAATAACAGAATTTGTATTTTTTTTTATAAATAATAAATAACTTGTTGAGTGATAGGAAAATTTTGTGACCGAGAGGTAAATTTGTTATTGTGGAAGCGATCGCAACGTGGCAGCATTGACTGTGACAATTATTTAATGATATTGTGTGAACAGTTTAATAACTGTACCAAAATCAGTTCAAGGACAATGACGAACCCGGAAAACGTAAACACGTTATGTAACAACAAATGACATAACCAGACATCAGGCGATGCGTTGCATCAGCAACTTATATAACAACTGTGTGTCATCGGTTTCGTCAGAGCCTATCCTGGGTGTGTCACGCCAGCAACTGTGTGACACAACAGAACAAACAGTCGCAAAACAACATCGGAGTTATACAGACGCTAACCACTGTGCGTCGCCGGTTCGCCGGTTTTCGGGCGAAGTTATTGTGTTCGCCGACGGGCCCGCAAAACCAATAGAATGTGAATAATATATTTCAAAATGTGGCTAAACATTCAAAATTCTTATTAAAATGTGATTAACAGTTTTATCCATAATATAACAATTCGGAAATCATGTAATAAAGTGAAAGTGCGCACTGAAAACGATGTGACGTCGTCGGGACTAAAATTCGGACTCGAGGCAGATAAGTCTTACACAACATTACCAAAATTTATTATCTTTGTCAGGAATTCAAAACACATGGGGAAGATTAAAACAAAATGGGAGTCTAAGGGGAAAATTTTAAAATGGATTGAATGTGAGAGTGTGTGAGGGGTTTTAGTTTAATTATATTATCAAATATTATGAAGTGCTGGTTTCCGTTTTTTTCAAAACTAATTCTAGGTTTACAATATGGGTTTATTTCTAATCATGCATAATAAATGTTATTGTTTTTTCTATAAGATCGCAAAAGTAGAAGATAAGGGGAACATTTTTCTATATAACATTTGCAATTAGGTTACGTGCTATATTTTCATGTTTTCTTTTATAAAACCATATTTTAATATGAAAATGAATTAAAATAGTTGTGATGGCAAGCCAATTGTATTTTCTTAAATAACCTGTTCTGCATTTCCTAGTTCGCTGATACGAACCTTGGTAAATTATTTTCTTGCAGTTGGCAAGATGGCGCCCGACAAAGTAGATAGTACAATTTTGACAAATTCGAAATCATATTATATTTAGTTATTGATATTAATAAAACGAAACATCACATTTGGCTTCTAGAACAGGGACAATTTTATATCAATAAATTTATATAAAATACGGCCTACGGGGAAAGCAGAATGGTTGTTTAAGGTAAAATAAATTTTTTTTTGCATACGTAAAATAGACGTATAGAATAAGGTTATGTCATGTTTTGTAGTATGAGTGAGCAGAACATTTTTTTTCTTTTCTCAATAATAATTATGTATGACAAAATAATATTTTGCTAAGAAATATATATATAAAAATTTTTTTTAGAAAAATGGCAGACAATCATGAAACTGTCAGCGTCACTGACAGTGTAGATGAAAGCCAGATAAGCATAACTGAATCTCAAATCATGCATGAAGGTGTTCACTCAACACCAGTCATGAACAAAACGGCTGAAGATAATGATTTAATCAAGATGATGAAATTGCTGTTTAATGAACAAAAAAACGAAATCAATGAGAAGTTAGATATTCAAAAGAATAGTTTTGAAGAGTTATTAAAAAATCAGAATAAAGAGTTGAAACATGAAATACAAGAAATGAATAAACATTTAGAAAGCACTAACGAAATAATAAGAAACAGTTTAAATAAGTTAGAACAGAAGTTCGAGAAATTAGGTGACAATGTTTTAAGTAAGACAAAATGTAAAAATGACGAAATAGTAGACAATTTTGAGAATATAGTGGGGGTGAAGAATAATGTAGAAGCAAATGATGAAAATAAAATAACAAAGAGTACTGATGAAGTTTTAGAATGTGATAATGAAATGTTAATGAGTGTTTATGAAGTAGAGAGAGAGTGGAAGAATAATGTAGTAATTGAATGGGGACAGAGGGCAAATTTTCCCCTTATTGTTTATAATGATGATGATGATTTAATGTTGTTTTTTTCAGGGCAAGAGACCCTTATTGTTAAATGAATTAATGTTGTATAATGTTGTACCCTCTGTCCGTAATAATTGTGAGAGTGTGATGTGGTGCTATGAAGAAAGAGAGTTATATGTTGAGAATGAAATAGAAATATATAAGTTAGAAAGAAAGTATGATGAATTGAGAAAATTACTAGAAGGGGTGATGATGAATCATGTGAAATACGTACCTGTTGAAAGAGAGACAGAAAATAATTTTGATAATATCTTACCTGACTATAATGATTTACCTGACGTAGTAGTTGAGGAATACAAAAATGATAAAACAATTTACCTGACGTTAACAAATAACACTGATACAGACTGGACAATTCTAACTGATGTTGACATGATGTATAATGGTACAATGGATGAAATAGAATTGATGGATTATTATGATAGTAACCATTATCATAATTTGTATGTTGATAAAAATGATGAATGTTACAAATACACTAGATATATATATGACGATGGTGGCTGAACTAGAATATCAGTGTATAGACCTTGTTAGATATTGTAAATTTTTGGTAATGACCTTGCTGATTGGGACATCTGAAGTGAGATACACTTGAACAGTTTTGACGCATATTTTGTAAATAATATTGAATTCATTTGTGTGTATTGTGAAATGTTAGAAAAGTAATGTGTATATGTTTTAGAAAATGTTGTGTTAACAATAATAATATTATTAATATTTTTGCATTCTAATTAAATAATAAATTAATAATGAAGACAATAGTTAATGATTTGTAGAATGTTGATAATAATTGAAATATGTTATTTTAATAATCAAATGAATATTCAATTGTAATAATCAATTGAAGTAAATAATTTGAGATGTTTAGATATTGTGATTGAATGTTATGTGTTTGAATTTTATAAGGAATTTAAATTGTGTGATGAGATTTTAATTTAATAATCATGAATAAATAAATAAATGTTAGATGGTCTATTTTGTGGAATAACTTAATGGTTAAAAATATATGTTAATAATAAATTTTAAGCAATTTTGAAAATCTGATTGCAACACAGGATAAGTCAATAATGATGATAAATAAAAACAGTTAATGAAAAATTTTAAATAATAATGTTTATAAATTTTATATAAATTAGTTAAAAGAGAATTGTTGGTTCAATGTATATTTGTGTATTATGTTATGTAATGTATTAGACAAGTGTGTGTGGCTGGGAGGTTATCCAAGGGGATAACGTATTAAAAATTTGATATATTTTAATTAATAATGATGATTTGCTACTCAATAATTTTGTTTGAATTTAAAAAATAGATGCACTAAATACTTCTTATATTGTGTTATTATGTCTTATTGTGTTGATTGCATTAGTATGTTAGGAATAAGTATTATAAAAATATAATAATATGTTTTCAATGTGTTTATAGATTTAAAAATAAAATGAAAAATAGTTGTGATAGGTAAAATTTTCAATGGGTTGTAAAAGATAGAAATGGGTGATAGTAATTAGTTGAATAAAATGTTTGAGTCAATTCAAGTTGAATTTTGTGGGACATATAGATCTGTTCAAATCGAAGTAAAAGTTAAAGAGAATGAGAGATGAAAATAATGCAATGTTGTTTTGAGTTAGTATATGTTATAGAATTTTGAGAAGTATAAGTGGAGACACAGTAGTTATGGAGATTTTATGTAGAGTTTTGAGCGATATATTGTTTATTTTGTTGATGTTAATTTGATGTAATTGTAGTGAGGTTATGAGATTGAGATTTTTTGGGGATGGCAATTTTGTAGTAGTGGTAGTGTATTTGGGGAGTCCGCAACATAAGGGTTGGGACGGGATAGGGACCGATTGGCGCCGGAAAGGGTTACCTAGGGGGAGTCCAGGGACCAACATAAGGGAATGAGTTTTGGGAAGGAAACACGTATCCTATGTACAAAGGGTTAGAGAGTATTTTTTTTTATATAAGAGTAGAAGGTGGCGATTGGAGTTAAAGTAGTAATTAGTTAGAGGTAGAGAAGGGTTAGTAAAATTTTGATAGTGGGGTGTCATACTAGTTAGAGATTTTGTAAGGGAACGTTAGAGTAATAAAAGGGGTAAGATTATGAGTAAATGCCAAGTTGATAAAGTGAATTATAATGAGTAATGTAGAATCACCCAGATTAATGAAAGAAAATGATAAATGAAAATGATGGGTAAAACGAAGATTGAAAAAAAAAAAAAAAAAAAAAAAAATTTTTGTAATTTTGAGAAACGAATTAATAAGAGTAAATCAAGTTTAAAAGTAATTTTCTGATTTTATATGCCAACTTAATGTGTGTAACATTTTAAATACCAATTGTTTATTTTAATGTGAATTAGAAGTGTATTATATTTTATTATGTTATATTGTGTTTGTTAGTTTAAGAGAATTTTAGGAAGTTAACTATTTTAAATGCATTTTTAAATTGGGGATGAGAGAAATGTAATATGGTAATGGGAAATGTTAATAAGTCAGTCGTCTGTTTGCTTAAATTCTGATGGGAATCAGGGCAATGATTTTGAATTTTGGGGTAAAGTTGATAAGGGTAAGTAGATGGAATTTTAAGAGGGGTATATATATATTGTTGGTAAATATGTTATGATATATACATGTTAGCGATAAACAAATAAAACCAGTGCTTCTTAGCGCAAACCAGCACCGCTAGGGGGAAACAGATCAGTTGGGGATATGGTGTTGTATAAGGCCACTATTTAATATTTTGATTTGTTGTTTCAGTGTTTGGTGATGCTGTGGCGGCGGACCTGAGCTGGCCTGCGCGTCAGAGCAGGGGCGTGGAGTATCTGTCTGACTCTACGGTGTTGGGATCTCGAGAGAGAAGTCCAGTATTGTCATGCAGATGCGGTCACAGTCACCGGACCAAGGGTGAGTTGATTATTCTTTTTTGTAAACCATACAGGGGGTTGTGGCGACATATCCTGGCTGATCCCTCTAGCAAGTATGAATGTGTCAATGAGATTTTTTATGCTTCGGCATAAAATATCTCATTGAGGGGGTATTGTAGCGGGGCATTTTTGGGCATACCTGGGGTAATAACAGAATTTGTATTTTTTTTTATAAATAATAAATAACTTGTTGAGTGATAGGAAAATTTTGTGACCGAGAGGTAAATTTGTTATTGTGGAAGCGATCGCAACGTGGCAGCATTGACTGTGACAATTATTTAATGATATTGTGTGAACAGTTTAATAACTGTACCAAAATCAGTTCAAGGACAATGACGAACCCGGAAAACGTAAACACGTTATGTAACAACAAATGACATAACCAGACATCAGGCGATGCGTTGCATCAGCAACTTATATAACAACTGTGTGTCATCGGTTTCGTCAGAGCCTATCCTGGGTGTGTCACGCCAGCAACTGTGTGACACAACAGAACAAACAGTCGCAAAACAACATCGGAGTTATACAGACGCTAACCACTGTGCGTCGCCGGTTCGCCGGTTTTCGGGCGAAGTTATTGTGTTCGCCGACGGGCCCGCAAAACCAATAGAATGTGAATAATATATTTCAAAATGTGGCTAAACATTCAAAATTCTTATTAAAATGTGATTAACAGTTTTATCCATAATATAACAATTCGGAAATCATGTAATAAAGTGAAAGTGCGCACTGAAAACGATGTGACGTCGTCGGGACTAAAATTCGGACTCGAGGCAGATAAGTCTTACACAACATTACCAAAATTTATTATCTTTGTCAGGAATTCAAAACACATGGGGAAGATTAAAACAAAATGGGAGTCTAAGGGGAAAATTTTAAAATGGATTGAATGTGAGAGTGTGTGAGGGGTTTTAGTTTAATTATATTATCAAATATTATGAAGTGCTGGTTTCCGTTTTTTTCAAAACTAATTCTAGGTTTACAATATGGGTTTATTTCTAATCATGCATAATAAATGTTATTGTTTTTTCTATAAGATCGCAAAAGTAGAAGATAAGGGGAACATTTTTCTATATAACATTTGCAATTAGGTTACGTGCTATATTTTCATGTTTTCTTTTATAAAACCATATTTTAATATGAAAATGAATTAAAATAGTTGTGATGGCAAGCCAATTGTATTTTCTTAAATAACCTGTTCTGCATTTCCTAGTTCGCTGATACGAACCTTGGTAAATTATTTTCTTGCAGTTGGCAAGATGGCGCCCGACAAAGTAGATAGTACAATTTTGACAAATTCGAAATCATATTATATTTAGTTATTAATATTAATAAAACGAAACATCACACGGTCCTGTTGGTTCCGTGCTGATCCCATCCGGCAATCATTTGAAATTGGCGCACCGCCTGTTTGTACTGGTTGGGTGACGCTTGACGTTGTAGTTCTGCGTAATTTTACAGTTGTGAAATTTTGCTGCCGTCGAATAACTGTCTTCTAGTGTCAGATTTTACGCTCTGCAGAATCTTGCATGTCACGTATGAAGTTTGTTTTTATGGCAAAAAGGCATGCCACGGCCAGCAATCTAAATTCGAAAGTATTTAAGCTTGAAGATTGTTTGGACCACAGGTTGTTTGGGCCCATTAAGTAAAATATTTTGAAATCGTGGTGGAAAAAATGCGGTCGCTGTGGACCAAAAATGTAAAATCCGTCCCGTGAGGACCAAAAATGTAACGTCTTAGAAGCTCTTGATATACTCTTGAGTTATTCTTGAGAATGCTAATTGGAAATGGCTGGTTAGAAATGAAGTTTTAAGTGGACTGTATTCTTTTTATATAAATAATTGTTTATTGAAATCTATTTGATGCAATTGCTGGCACGTGTAGTAATTACCGTTGCTTCGTTCGTTAGTTCGCGTCACTTTGAATAATTTGCCCGCAGTTCACTACACTTCTCCTGTATAACCTCCTTATTTCCTTGGGTCCCGGTCGGTAATACGTCGGTATTACACTGAGTTATTCATATTTAGAAAGTTTCGACCGACCGGGGCCCGCGGCTCACTAACTACATCTATCCGCTGTTGTACAATCTGCTGCTTAGCGTCTCTGACTAATGTCGACTGTGTTTGGTGATGCCCACTTCCGGCAGCTCGAGTTGTGATTGGCTGCGGCGCTCACGTGGCCAGTCTAATTAGTCACGTGTTGTTCCGTTCGGTTGTTGAGTTTGGTGTCGAGATTATCGCCAACGGCGCACGGGCGCACATTTACAGTCACATTCCATCGTTATCGCTTTGTGCCTTACTCGGACTGGCACGGATCTTAATACAGGGTGTCCAACAAGCATGTTTGAGTGACCGTAAAGGATGTCCAAACAAAATTAATTCTTCTTTTTTTTTTTTTTTTATAAAATAAAATCCTCTCCTTTCAGACCCATTACCAGTAATAAATAAAAGGGCCCAAAATTGACCCGCTACAATACCCCCTCGATGAGAATTCTGCTGTCCACAACAGAAGAAATCTCATCGATAAGCCCCAAAGAGGACCGGTGAGGAACTAGTGCCAACAACCCCCTTGTTCTTAATCTGCATGGGTACACGACCCCCCTGGCTCAGCGACCATGGACTCATCTGAACGAGATCACTGGACTTCTCCGTAAGAGATCCCAACACCGAGAAATCGAACAGACTCGCACCACAGCGCACCTCGCCTTTTAGCATGCTACCCCCAAAAATCCTCAATCCCTGGCTAAAATGATTCCAGCTCCTCCGCCGATATGCTTCCCCTTGTATGCAAGCTGGGCTGCCTTTAGCAGATACTGGGCTCACACACACTAACATTACATGTTACCATAACACATTAAAAATAAAAGATTTCTTTTCAAATTTATTAAAAATTTAAAAAATCCGAAATTCAAAAAAATAATATTTTATCAAAAAATTCTCTTCCTTGTTTTTCTAATTTCTGTTTCAAATGACTTAACCTAGACATTTCTACTAATCTAAACACATCCTTACTCTAACATGAGAACCACTTATAGTCTACCAATACAATGCAATACAATAAAATAAACATGGTTAATGCACACATATTAAAATAATCATTATCTAAAATATTCATTCGCTGGCAGGCGAAAAATCGTTTTTTTTTTTTTCAAAAAAAATTAAAATTTTCAAAAATTTTAAAATTAAAAAAAAAATTTTAATTTATTCATTAAAAAATTTTATTAAATTTATTTATTAAATAACATATTTATTAAAATTATTCAAATATTGGTTTGACTTAATTAAACAAACAAATTAAAATTGGCTTCCTACTATACAAGCTTAGTAGGTGTATGACCTCATCAGCTGATCAAAACTATGTCAAGTCCAAAACCCTTGACCTACATATGTTATGCACAACATCTTTTGTCAAAATACAGACAATATCTGTAACAGTCTATCGTGAAACACAAAACAATAAAATAAAATATTTAAAATGAACAAAATATTAATATAAATGATCATCAAATTGACATTTAAATTATTTATAATAAACAACTCTTAACTTGACATTATTTTCAATTCTACCAAAAGTTTGTCACTGGCTTCGAAAAAATAAAAATTTTATATTCTTTATCATAAATCTCTTCTCTTTATTTAACAGTTTAACTCTGCATTACTGTGGGTGATTTGAACTATTTATTCTCATTGACTGTACTACTAGATCTGTAAACATATAATTGACATTGCTATTATTACATTAAAATAACCCAATCACATTTAACCTTGGTAAAAATCTACATACCCTACAAATTATAAACATTACATTTTAATTTCAACTGAACTGTTATTAATTAACCATCAATTATTTATCATTTGATTCTATGCAAAATTTCAAGTTATTATTACCTTCCTGTTACATTATATCTCCGAGTGCCTTTCTACTATGAATTTTCTATCTAACTCTTCACATTTCAATCATTGCTTAATCTGGGTGACACTTGTATTCTCTATACTTTCACTTGAATAGACATTTTAATATTACTCCCTTTTTTACTAACAACCACTATGAACCACTTATGACACCAATCTCTCATTTATAAATACCTTTCACTAATTCCACTTACCTCTGGCACCGCTCATCGTTGTACTAGGATGTGTGTTCCCTACCTGGCTATAACCATACGAGCCAATGCCCCTCCAAAATATCGGCAAACACTCACGCGAACTACTCTATTCTAGCCACAACGCCGCACGTTGCTCACACCTTACCACCTCACCCTTACTACAAAATATCATCAACAAATATGTTTAAATCTCATTCACATTACGCCTTGCTACATATACTCACTACTACTGTGTCCCGTAAATTCCTAACACTATCTCTGTACGTTACTTGTATCTCAACATTCTTATTTTCACTAATTCCCTTTAACTTTAATTCTACTTAACTCACCTGTCTTATTTTCTTATCACCCAAAATCTATTTTCCACATTTTACCTTGATATAACACTAGAAAATTCATCACTTCTCTCCTTACAATAATATACCTCCATTTGAACGTATTATCTGTTTAGTCATCTACCAATCATCACAGAATCTTAATTTCATAAAATCATTTAACTTCATTCTCAAACTTTCTTTTATACAACCTTAATTAAGTAATTATTTTTCAATTATTTAATTCAATTATTTAACAGTTCACAATTATTTTCATCGCTTATTTAGTCTGTGAAATTATATAATTATTATTAATTTATACTGGTTAATTGCAAATTCAATTAAATTGATAATTAATGTTATCACTTTCTACTGTACCTACACATTGTTTACATAACCTATAGTACATTATCATGTAGTACACAAATACACTTAACAATGACATTAACACATAAAAGAATATACAGTCCAACTGATTGTTTTTTTATCATTAACCACAAATCGTTCCATAAGACAATGCACTTCAAAACCACATTATTCATATCAATAAATGTTCATGAACAATAAACAATACACAATTACCCCATATCGTCAAATAATAGTCTAATCTTATAATTATACCAGTCATTTACAGTTACATACATAATCTCATGATTATGAACATAATGATTACCTGTCTTGTCATATTCTTCTACAATATCGTCATATACCTGGTCGCGCTCGAGTATGGTCCTGTCGCCGTTATTATATTCTGTTAACATTAGGTAAGTTATATTATCACCATTCACCTCATCTACTGCTATCTCAGTTTCACTATACGGTAAGTACTCATTCTTATTATTACTTCTCTCTACGCATAACCTTTCTGCAAATTCTTCATAATTTCTTTTTACTTTAAATATCTCTACTTCTCTCTTTCTCTCTCTCTCAAAACATTTCTCACCATCATACCAAGCTACACTCTCTCTGTCAAAATATTCAGGGGACATTAATTCATCATTATGGCACCACCTATGAAGTGCACAAAAAACCAAGGGAACTTTATCTGCAAACCTATACTTTTCCAAATACTCACGTGAAGCCATTTCTTCACCCCCCACTACAACATTACGGGAAAAATCTACCCCCTGCATCCACTCTACCTGTAAATTCTTTCTACTTTCTCTCTCTAATTCATCACACACAACCATCTTATCAATTTCTACTCTTTCTACAATTACGTTATCACTCTCAACATCTACACCATCATTTTCTAACACCACATTTTTATTTGTATTATCATTGTTATTACTTGTCAACTCATTATTTAAATTATCATTTCCACTACTACTTACCCTGTCATCTTTGTTCGATTTTAATTTGTTTATTACTTTCTCATTTTCTAATTCTATTTCGCCTAACCGCGTCTCTATTTCACTCAATTTCTTATCGTAAATACAGCCTTGTTCTTTAATTTCTTTCTTCACTTCATCAAATTGCATGTTAAGATTATTTTGGATATTTCTAATTTCGTTTTTCTGTTCGCTAAATTTTTCATCAAGGTTACTAAATTTCTCATCGAACTTATTATTCTGTGCATTAAAAAGCGCTTGCATCATTTTTATTATTTCGTTATCTCGTACTTCCCCCATATTTAAATTTTATTTCTATAACACTTTTTATGTATAAGAAACCACTATTATTGTAAAATCAGAATACCTAACACAACTGTATACCTTACTATCACAAACCTAACCTACGTAAATATATGCGATATAATTTTTATACATTCGTCATTACCACATCCTATTTTCTGTGTATTAAAATAGGTCTATCTCGTATAAAATTACAATTAAACGAAAATCCTGGCAGCGCGTCGACATTTGTAACAATAAAAAAAAGATGCCAAAAATATATAAAATAAATAAAACCACTACCAGGACTTACCTGTTGCAGAAATTTCCTCAGAAGCCCAGAGTCGCCACCTATATCTTTGAAGGACAGATATGGAGACCTTTACACTTTACCTTAATAAAACGGACAATTTAGCAATCTGACCCACCCAATTAATAATTCAGAAGATTCCGGAACGTTAGACGAATTTTTTCAACACAGAAATAAGACAGTGGTAATGACGAAATAACATAGACTAACGCATAATTATAGTGAAGCAAATAGTTTTAATTACTGTTAAGACGGATCAAAATCATTATGACACAAACATGAGAGAAACAAATTCTGAAATAGATACAGATATGCCTTACATTTAGATATTTCTTACCCTATACAGGTCAGCCCAGCTGCTCACACACACATTCACCCGATTTAGAACCATTTAATTGAAACACCCCATTTTACTTTAAAACTGTATATATCTCGAGACACCACCCGGGTACACGTTGCTTCGTTCGTTAGTTCGCGTCACTTTGAATAATTTGCCCGCAGTTCACTACACTTCTCCTGTATAACCTCCTTATTTCCTTGGGTCCCGGTCGGTAATACGTCGGTATTACACTGAGTTATTCATATTTAGAAAGTTTCGACCGACCGGGGCCCGCGGCTCACTAGCTACATCTATCCGCTGTTGTACAATCTGCTGCTTAGCGTCTCTGACTAATGTCGACTGTGTTTGGTGATGCCCACTTCCGGCAGCTCGAGTTGTGATTGGCTGCGGCGCTCACGTGGCCAGTCTAATTAGTCACGTGTTGTTCCGTTCGGTTGTTGAGTTTGGTGTCGAGATTATCGCCAACGGCGCACGGGCGCACATTTACAGTCACATTCCATCGTTATCGCTTTGTGCCTTACTCGGACTGGCACGGATCTTAATACAGGGTGTCCAACAAGCATGTTTGAGTGACCGTAAAGGATGTCCAAACAAAATTCATTCTTCTCTTTTTTTTTTTTTTATAAAATAAAATCCTCTCCTTTCAGACCCATTACCAGTAATAAATAAAAGGGCCCAAAATTGACCCGCTACATAATTAAATTAGAATTAAATATTGAATGACATAATCGTGAGAAGTAAGGCAGAGATCGCCCAAGTAGACTTAGCGCATGTTGAACATGCTAATAATTTAAATAATGAAAATCCTGTAGCCGCGGCTGGAAATAAAAACGAGTGGCCTTCTCGGAGTCTTGAGTAGAACTAACGTAATTGTTACTACAGTCAGCCCTGCTAAAGACCGGCTGTAGATGACAGACAATAACGTGACGTCATCTACACGTGTCGCAATGCAGTATTCAGAATACAAAGTTTACAAGGTTCAAAGTTTGACCAGTATAGTTCAATATAAATAAATTGTAAATTTAAAATGTAAAACAGAGATCTCTAAGAGAAAGGGGTTTATAAAAGGAAGAGGGAAGGGATACATATAAAAAGAGTACTGGTTCATTTAGTAGAAATGTAATTAACAAGTAGGTAAGGCAAGTTTTTTTTTATGTATACTTGTGTTGGTAATTATTATTGGAGAATAAGCGAGTAATATGACATGATATGATTTTTCTATGTAATATATAAGCGGAAGTTGTAATAGTAAGAAAAGGTAGAGCCAGAAAAGCTAATAATCTGTTATGTTGTTAGTTCACAAAGTAAATTGAAGAAGTTTTACTCAATAAATGAGAGAGAATTTATTAGAATTGGAAAGACTGTGTTTAGCGTATTATTTCACAATCAAACCCAAATAATCTTTCTGCAACTTGTTCGTCTGTAGAACCCTGGAGTGAAACCCAAAGGTAAGAAAAGAAGTAAAGTTATTATAAACATAGTAAGATATTGTGATGGTACAATTCTGGTACAATCTTACTTTTATAAAAATATGGTCCAAAAAACCATAATTATTGTATTTATTTCCTAATTAATTATTTGTAATAAATTTTGTAATATTTCATAATCCCTGGACTATTTTGGTGAATATTTCATATTTTGGTGAGTGGACTATATAATATTTTATACAACGCAGATTGGAATTGACAGGATTTCGATCGCATTCATTGTAAAACTGCAAACATAGCAAAAAACCGTGTGTCACAGATAGCGATAACGAGCCTAGCCCTGATGACGTCAGCTGAAGGAATGCATACTTTTGTAAACAACTCGAGGCTTGGCTGTACGAACAAAAGACTGGTGACGTAGTTTTTTCCCCACCTACGCAATGTTGAACAAAGACTCTGCGTCATTTTCGCCTGGACAGTGAACGGAGCCGGAGGCCGGCAGAGATTCACTGAGTGTGAATTTTTAACTTTTACACCACCAAAAGTGGTTGAATAACTATTGTCAAGGTATCAGAGATGTTGGTGCATTAACCGAACTTGAACAGGTGTCATCGGCCAAGGGATCGGCAATTACGTGCGGCTAAAATCTGCCAAAGTGTTTTCGAGGGGGGACACTACGGTGTGGGCCCGAAGACAATGTAAAACGACCAGATAGTGCACGATGGACTGATCCAAGCAGTACGGTGAGACCTGTCCAAAAAATTGGTGAGACCTATCCAATATTTATATCATCCAGGAAGTTCATAACTAAATTCAAATGACCAATTCAAAATTTCAAAAATTCATTACATAAACAAAGTTATTAAATTAAAATGAGCTCATATAATAAATAAAAAATTTTGTACCAGAGAATGAGAGGGAGAGAGAGAGAGAGAGCGTGAACTAAATAATTTAACAAGTGCTGGGTTGTGCAAATGGTATCCATTGTTTATCATGTTTAGTATACCGTAGTTGTAACAAATGTTTATTTTGGAGGGTCAAAAAATGTAATAATTATTAATGTTTATGTTCAGATAAAAGGGGACTACGCCCCGAGGCGTAAAACGTGCATGTTTGGCACACATTTTTATGAATATATGAGAATCTGTCTTTTGTGAGTAGTGTTTTATATGAATAAAGGGTAATGTCATTGGTAAAAATTACAAGCACGAGTGAGTTATTTCAAGTAATACATTTCGCTATTACTGGTTCGTTAACACGAATCCTGGACCGCATAGTAAATCTCATATGATGTTGTATAGTGAGGCAACATGGCGCCCGAGTAAATATCAAAATAATTGCTTCACAAAAATAATTAATTGTCAGTAATTTGTATAATCACATTTGGCGCGGCCGAACTTGGACTCGATATAAAATATAATTTTATGTGGAGTATACCTACCAGGAAAGCGGAATAATTGCCTGAAATAATTTCGTAAGTACATAAACACGTGTGTAAGATAGGGTTAAGTTACGAGGTTATAAACATATATGTGTTAGAGATATAATAACAAACATGAGTACCAATGACAATAAAACTATAGAAATCAGTACAACTGATGTAGATTTGACTAGTGAGATGGATGTTCCATTAACACAAACTAGTCAGATTGACGAGTCGAATACGCTTGCATCTGTAGAGACAGAGAAAGTCACCACATCCATCTCAAGTCGTCATGAAAACAAAACAGACGAAACAACTGCTGCTTTGATGCAGTTATTATTAACTAAATTTGATAATTTTGATATAAAGCTGGATGAACAAAAAAGATATTCTAATTTGAAATTTGATAAACAGAATGAAAATTGTAATTTGAAATTTGATAAACAGAATGAAAATTTTAATAATGTCAAAACTGAAATAAAAAATGAAATTACAACACAAAACGTTCAAATTAAAAGTGATTTCAATGAGAAGTTTGATGAAATAAAAAGAGAAATTAAAAAACGTAACAATAATCTTAATAAGCAATGTGATATAGTAATTAAAAAGTTGGATGAGCAATTAATCCACATAGAGAATCAGAAGGTGAGTAGTAGTGAAAATATGACGAAAAACGAAGTACTGATTAATAAAGTAAATAACAGTGATAATTTGAATAATGAGTTTACAGGTAGTAAGAATATGATATTAGAAAATGATAATGAGAGTATTATGAGTGAAAATGAGGTGTTTGAGTGTGTTGAGTCAGAGAGAGAGCTGAGAGAAAGTACATTTTTAAAAGGGGTGCAGGGGTTAGAATTTTCCTTTGATGTTGTGTTAGGGGGTGAAGTCAAGTCTTCACGTATTTTTAATAAGGACGAGAGTTCCTTAAATTTATATTTGGGAGACGAAAGGTCTACAAATAGAGTTCCTTGGTGTTTTTGTGTACCTCATAGGTGGTACAGTAATTATGAGTTAGTGACCCCTGCATATTTGGAGAGAGAGAGAGTGTAACTTGGTGTTATGGTGAGAAAAATATAAAGAGAGAAAGAGTAGAGACGTATTGTGAGAGATATGGTGAGAGAAAGAGAGTAATAGAAATTTTTAAAGTATAAAGAATTTGTAGAAAGGTTAGGAGTAGAGATGGTGGATGAAAATAATGAATACTTACCTTCAAGTAAAAGTGAAATTAAAATAATAATAGATGATGATAATAATGATAACAATTACTTACCTTGGGAAGTAACAGGTGTAGTAGTAGAAAATTATGATAATAATTCTGATGGCTATATGACTAACAAGATTATAACATATCATACTGATGTAGACAGAACTATACCCGATCGTGACATGGCATATGATAAATTAATACGAAATACATCTATTAATGTAAACGAAATTGTGAGTGAATATAAAATATTTGATGAATATTATAATGAGTATGATTATATAATTCATTTACTAAACATAAGATGAATAGACCTAAGATTAGAATGTTATTCGACGATGGAGGATAGATTGTTTTATTGTGTAATGAACATTTAATATATGTGAAAAGTGGTTTTGAATTGGACTGTATATGGACTGATTTTGATTAATGACAAAATAATGAGTTTGGATTGTATATTTTTCATTGTTTTATATGTGTTAATATCAATGTATTTATGTATTTTGATGTTGTGTATTACAGGTAAATTTTATGTACAACATGTATGTTTTAGTAATTGTTTCAATAATTAACAATTAACATGTTTTTGTTTAACTAAACAAGTGAAAATTTTTAAATAATTGAATAGTTAAAGAGTTATTAATGCATTAATATGGTACAAAAGAAAGTTGTACTAACTTTGTAACTGAAGTTGTAAATTATTAATTGTAATAGAAAGTCTCTAATGAAGTTAAATTATTATTTAATTTGTAATGAAGGTAATTTCTAATGAATAATAAATGTTTAAGTAAGAATATATATTTGAAGATTGAGATGTATTGTTATGAGTAGGTGAGAGATAAAAATAATGCAATTGTCAATGATTAGAGCTTAGGAATAGAGCCTAGGTGTATTAAAATAAAGGCAGGTGAGTTATTTAATCGAAGTAAATGGGAGTTAGATAGATAAGAATTTTAAAGAAAATAATACAAAGAGAGTATTAGATATTTAGGGACACAGTAGTTAATGATTATTTGTAGAGGTGAGTAAAGTAAAGGTTAAACATTTATTTGTTGCTGATGATATTTTGTAGTGGGGGTGAGGTGATAAGGAGTGGCCAACGTGGTGGCAGGTAATAGTGTAGTTTAAGGGAGTGTTTGCCGAATTTTTTGGAAGGGCAAAATATTATGAATATATATAGCCAGTTAGGGAACACCCATCTCTATACAAAGACGCACAGTGCCATAGGATTTATCGTCGGAATGAAATTAGTGAAAGGTGTTTATAATTGAGAAATTGGTGTCATGATAGGTAAATTTGGTTGTTAATTAGAAGAAAGGTGAGCAAGATTAAAATAAGTAAAAGCATAGTGAATACAGGAGTCACCCAGACTAAAAATGATAAGAATGTGAAAGGTTAGGTAGAAAGTTCAGAGTAGAAAGGGAATAAGAAATGAATGATGAAATAATATAATATGAATAATAATAAATTTGAAATAAATATTATAATCATAATAAATAATTGATGGCTAATTAATGAAAGTTTAGAATTATTAATTAATTAATTGAAATTGTAATTTTTATAATTTAAAGGCAAGTTTAAATAGGTAGAATGTGTAAATTCTGATCAAGATTAAATATATGAATTAACTATTTCAATGTATTAACTGTATTAATGTATCAATGTTGATTATGATGTATTATGTATTATGTTTTATGTACTAACATAGAAATTTTAACATGATGTATAAGAAATAGTGTGTGTGGAGGAGACAGAGGGGTAAATATTATTAACAGCGCCAGTTATTAACTGTTAATAATAATAATAATAATATTAATTACAATAAGATTTTATTAATTATTTTTTTTCTATAAAATGTTTTTCTCGATGTTTGAGTAATATTTGGGAGATTTAGGTAATATTGGGGATTTTATGTGGATTTCCATATGTTTTATTTAAATATTTGTTTCTTTTATAATTACATTAATTATGAAACAGAAAGAGTTAATTATTATCGATGGGAATCGAAACAATTTTTACAATTAAAGGGTAGTCCATGAAGAGAATGGCAATTCTATATCATTCTTGTATTTTATATTGTTTGTATTTGTATTTCTTGTATTTCAAGCAAACCCAGTGCTTATTAACGCAAACCAGCACATAGCTAAGGGGAAACAGATCAGTTAAGGATAGAGTAATATACCAAGCCACTATTTTGATATTTTTAATTTATTGTTTCAGTGTTTGGTGATGTTATGACGGCGATCCTGAGCTGGCCAGCGCGTCAGAGCAGGAACGTTACGCGCCTGATTGGCCTTATGGTGTTGGGATCTCGAAGGAGAAGTCCAGTAAGGTCATACAGGTACTGTCATCGTCATCAGACCACGGGTGAGTTATTGTATTTCTTTTTATATAAATTGTAAGGGGGTTGTGGCGACATATCCTGGCTGATCCCTTTAGGAAGTACGAATGTGTCAATGAAAGTTTTTATGCTTCGGCACAAAATCTTTCATTGAGGGGGTTTTGTGATGGTACAATTCTGGTACAATCTTACTTTTATAAAAATATGGACCAAAAAACCATAATTATTGTATTTATTTCCTAATTATTTATTTGTAATAAATTTTGTAATATTTCATAATCCCTATAAAATTTTGGTGAGTGGACTATATAATATTTTATACAACGCAGATTGGAATTGACAGGATTTCGATCGCATTCATTGTAAAACTGCAAACATAGCAAAAACCGTGTGTCACAGATAGCGATAACGAGCCTAGCCCTGATGACGTCAGCTGAAGGAATGCATACTTTTGTAAACAACTCGAGGCTTGGCTGTACGAACAAAAGACTGGTGACGTAGTTTTTTCCCCACCTACGCAATGTTGAACAAAGACTCTGCGTCATTTTCGCCTGGACAGTGAACGGAGCCGGCCGGCAGAGATTCACTGAGTGTGAATTTTTAACTTTTACACCACCAAAATTGGTTGAATAACTATTGTCAAGGTATCAGAGATGTTGGTGCGTTAACCGAACTTGAACAGGTGTCATCGGCCAAGGGATCGGCAATTACGTGCGGCTAAAATCTGCCAAAGTGTTTTCGAGGGGGGACACTACGGTGTGGACCCGAAGACGATGTAAAACGACCAGATTGTGCACGATGGACTGATCCAAGCAGTACGGTGAGACCTGTCCAAAAAATTGGTGAGACCTATCCAATATTTATATCATCCAGGAAGTTCATAACTAAATTCAAATGACCAATTCAAAATTTCAAAAATTCATTACATAAACAAGTTATTAAATTAAAATGAGCTCATATAATAAATAAAAAATTTTGTACCAGAGAATGAGAGGGAGAGAGAGAGAGAGAGCGTGAACTAAATAATTTAACAAGTGCTGGGTTGTGCAAATAGTATCCATTGTTTATCATGTTTAGTATACCGTAGTTGTAACAAATGTTTATTTTGGAGGGTCAAAAAATGTAATAATTATTAATGTTTATGTTCAGATAAAAGGGGACTACGCCCCGAGGCGTAAAACGTGCATGTTTGGCACACATTTTTATGAATATATGAGAATGTCTTTTGTGAGTAGTGTTTTATATGAATAAAGGGTAATGTCATTGGTAAAAATTACAAGCACGAGTGAGTTATTTCAAGTAATACATTTCGCTATTACTGGTTCATTAACACGAATCCTGGACCGCATAGTAAATCTCATATGATGTTGTATAGTGGGGCAACATGGCGCCCGAGTAAATATCAAAATAATTGCTTCACAAAAATAATTAATTGGCAGTAATTTGTATAATCACAATATTATCATTTGAATTAAAACGTAGAGTTTCATAACTAAGGGTATTAATGCCCATTAAAAATATATAGTAGTTAAAAGTAAAAGATAGTGAATGCTATGATAATGATGTGATGAAACAAAAGAATTTTTTTATTGCTTAGAACAAGTCTTGTGAACATGTGTATGTGTTGGAATTCACATGATTAACTGTGTTAAAAGCATTCACTTGTACTCTTTTGATTAATTTGATTGTTGATAGCATTAATAATTGTTCCTAGGAAAAAGCGCACACATATAACAGCATTTTCATACTGATGACGATTTAAAATTTGCTAGAACATGCCCTATGGATGTATATTGTCATTTTATTATTATTGGTCCAAAAGCATAGAATGGTTAAACTGATTGTTAGTTGTAGTTAATACAGATTGAAAATATTTATAGTTGTTGATAAAATGAGAACTAGGAACTGCTATCAGAAAAAAAATTCAATCAATGGAATAATATGTAATTCAACTACACTTCACCAGTTTCAAAAGCAGAAAGGACACGCATATAAACGAATAAAGTTTTCAATTTGTAATGGGGCAAACTAAGGGGTTTATTTTAATTTCATAATAATTGTAACAATCTGTAGCAACCCACGCTGGGCAACACTTTTGATCACAAAAGCTTGACTTTTGGGAACACCCAGTATTCAGTCTGGTACCATGAGGAGCAAGGTACAAAAAAGCAATATTAACATTGGAATGTGTAAGAGCGCGCATGTGCCGCCCTTTGCGACGTAAACGTCACGCACATGTTTTCCTTACCGCCTTTAACGAGATGTAGAGAAAGGTGCGAGACATTCACCAGCCAATCAGAGATTGAATTTGCGGCCACGTGGCCAGCCAGACGCGCTGCAGAGCGTACCCACGCTTCGCTTCACGCCGTGCAGATCATCACCACTAATCAAACAGTACAGCCGTAAATGTAACGCACCCTCGGAATTTCGGTAGACCGACGTGAATTGAGTAGCCAAGGTCTACCGAAATATGTAAAAGTACAGGAGAAGAACAGAAGGAAGAAATAGTGTCAGTGGAATTTAAATAATAAACGTAAATAAATGTAAACGGGAATTACAACAGTGTCAGTGAAAGTGAACTGAAAGACGGCGGAACCATTTTGGATAGCGTGGACAGTTAAGTAACATGAATATATTGGCCAAAAGGGCGTTGAAGATTTAAATTAAAGAGCTCATTAATTAAATGGGGGGGTTATCAGAAATAAATGTAAACCGAATGAGAGTGTGTGTGTGTGTGTGTGTGTGTGTGTGTGTGTGTGTGTGTGTGTGTGTGTGTGTGTGTGTGTGTGTGTGTGTGTGTGTGTGTGTGTGTGTGTGTGTGTGTGTGTGTGTGTGTGTGTGTGTGTGTGTGTTATAAAAGGTACTGGTTTATATAGAAATATTAGTAGTAGTCCATAAAATTTATTGGCATAGAATTATTAAAAATACAAATATAAGAAAAGAAAGAAATAGAAAGAAGTAAATGTGAATAAAACAATTTGATTTTACATAACATCTGTTAGTTGTGATTATTACGCAGTAATCATTTCCTATACTTTGTGTTGAAAAACTCGTCTAACGTTCCGGGGAATTTTCTGAATTATGGGAAGTCAGATAGCTAAATTGTCCAAGTGTTTTTAATTAAGGTAAAGTGTAAAGTTTTCCATATTTTACTATAAAAATATAGGTGGCAGCCCTGAAGTTCTGATGGTATTTGGAATAAGGTAAGTTTGCGAGAAAAGATCGCAGGACAGGTAAGATTCTGGCAGTGTATATTTATTAAAAATGTTTGTTTAGTTACAAATTTATAATGATTAGAATATTTTGTAAGAACCTGTCTAATGGACATATACTTGTGATTTCTTATTAACTGTGTTAAAGCATACACTCAGATGCTTTGATTAAAGTTCATTGTTAATAGTATTACTAATTAAGGGTATTAATGCCCATTAAAAATATATAGTAGTTAAAAGTAAAAGATAGTGAATGCTATGATAATGATGTTATGAAACAAAAGAATTTTTTTTATTGCTTAGAACAAGTCTTGTGAACATGTGTATGTGTTGGAATTCACATGATTAACTGCGTTAAAAGCATTCACTTGTTGTACTCTTTTGATTAATTTGATTGTTGATAGCATTGATAATTGTTCCTAGGAAAAAGGGCACACATATAACAGCATTTTCATACTGATGATGATTTAAAATTTGCTAGAACATGCCCTCTGAATGTATATTGTCATTTTATTATTATTGGTACAAAAGCATAGAATGGTTAAACTGATTGTTATTTGTAGTTAACACAGATTGAAAATATTTATAGTTGTTGATAAAATGAAACTAGGAACTGCTATCAGGAAAAAAATTCAATCAATGGAATAATATGTAAAATATGTCATGTAGTTAAAAGAAAACACTAATAAAAAAAACTTGTTACTGTTAAATGAGTATTTTATTGCAAGTCCTGTCAGCCTGGGCACCAGCACATTTTTGCTTCATCTAGGCGAAGTGTCTAGTTTTAAATTTTTACGTAACGGCCTAACAGTGGCCGTTACAATAATGACGATGTTTCGTTCCATAATCCCGGAACATTTTGAAGGCTTACTGATGTTGATTTCACTGCAGCACGAGTTTTATATCTTGCTTTGTAACGGGGCAAATAAAGAGGCTTTTTAATCTTATAATTTCGATTTTAACTATTTGTATGTAACTTTTTGAAACATCCGATGGTTGAAACCGTACGAGGCAGAGTCAGGTACGAGAACAATTAAGCGTCGAGGAATGTGCGAGCGCGCGTGTGTGCCGCCTTTTGCGACGTGTGCTCAGAGGACACAAAAGGTCATGAGAAGGTATGTAATCTTGAACCCGAACTTCATAACTGAAGGAATACGAATTTTAACTAATTAGCGTGTGATGTGGTGTCCTTTGGCCAATGAGAGGGCAAGCTGGTCAGCATCAAGAAGGCTTTTTGTAGACGCTGGTGTTAGCGTCGGTCGCTGAACAATCATCCATCCGGCCGGATGAACATAAAAGGCTCGCAAGCCTAAAATCTGTTTTAAACTTTTCAAAATGTGTTGAAAGTGTAATTTAAAGTGAAATAAATTGGAAGGAAACATACAACATCAAAATTAACAATTGAATTTGACTGGGTGACAAAATGTGGACGAACTAAAAAATACGCAGTGCGGCACGTGGTTAGTGGAGATGCCATGAGTTAAGTAAACGACAACCAATTAAATATATACCAAATTTAACTTAAAAGAGCTCTCAATTATGGGGAATTTAAATACTGTATGAATGAATGTGGGCGTGAGTAAGATGCTGGGTTGTCTTCCTATAATGTAACTAATATTTAAATTAAGGTTTGGAAGTAGTTCTTATAAGGTTTACCATTGTTCAAGTAGCCTAAATGTTTGTTTTGAATTTTTTCGAAGAAAAGATAATTAACATGAACAGTAATAGTTTTGAGATATAAAAAAGAAGACTAAATAAATTTAAATGAAAATTGAAACAAATGTTGCAATCGATTAATAAACAGAGCTGATTAATATAGTCAAAAAAGCGTAGTTATTGAAATATGTAACCCCCAATCACGTTTATAGGTCACAGTTCGTGTGCAGAACATTGGGCTATACAAGGTAAGTTTGTATTAATAATTGAAAATATGGTAAAGAGTTAGTAGTATCTCAATGACGTCCGAACTAGGGACAAATTTATAATTTAAATAAGCAGTAATATGTCAATGGCGCTTCGAACAGAGACTGTTTATAAAATAATTTATTTAAACCACACCTACGAGTGAATATAAGCATGATTTGGGAGTACGTAAAATTACGTACAGGTTATGATGTGCATACTATAGTTACGTAATACTTATAATATTAACGAATACTAAGTACATGTAAGATTAAATTTTTTTAAGATTAAAATCTCATAAAGAATATAAAAAATGGATACTAACGAGATTGAAGTTGAAATGAGTGAATCAGCTGTCATGAGCGGCCTTGAAGTCCATTCGACTCCAAATGTGGGTCAAGACAATAAGATAAACGAATTTAATGTTACAAATAAAGTAATGTCACGAATGATTCGGGAATTCAATTAACCCAGAAGGTAGATAGTAAAAATAAGAAACCAAATGAAAATATAAGTAGTGAGATGGGAGCAAAATCTACTCTCGTAGTAACAAAAACTAAAGAAAAAGAATGGTCGATGAATGATATATTCAACCTGGTACAAACTATATCTGAAAACATGATAAAAAAAATAGTGATTTCAATCATAAGTTTGATGCATTAATTAAACGTATTGACGAAAGCAATGAGAAATGGCAAAGAGATAGACGGAAATTAAAAGAGAATACAGAAATCAAATTGAAACAGGTAAGTGACAGTGGTAGTAATATGACGAAAAAGAGTGAAGAAATAATTAACAAGGTAAGTTACAGTTGTAAAAATGAATTAATAAGTAATAGTGATAAAATAGTTGAAAACGAGCTATTTAAGAGTGGTATAGTGAAAACAAATAGTGATGATGAAGTTTTTGGTGAGGTAGAGTTGTTAGCGAGTGCTGATGAGGTTGTGAGAGAGTGTGAAGAGAGGTTAGGTGGGCAAAGGGCAAATTTTCCCCGAGTATATGGTGAAACAGAGGTTTCACATGTGTTTTATGAGGACAGAGTTTCCTCCAGAGGTTGTGTGAGAGACATGGTGTCTCAAAATGGTCCCCTAGTTTTCTGTGGTTTACCTGGTAAAGCCAGGAGGTGTAATAAGGATTTTGTTGTGCCCTTTGCATGTAGTGAAGTAATTCAGGGGGGTTGTGACAGGTGTTATGATGATTAGAGATATTTTGAGAGAGAGAGTGTATGATAAAAGTATAGAATGATAAAAGTATTTAAGCTAGGTAGAAGTTATAAAGAGTTGATAGAGAGGTTAGAATTGAAGAAAATAGACGATATTGTCGACCTACCGTGTGAAATAGATATTGATGATTATATTGATGATACCGTTGTAGATGATAAACACTTACCTTATGATGTGATTGATATAGTGGAGGAATATGACGAAAAACCTTACCTGATGTTAACCAATGATACTGACGGAGACAAGACAAAAAATACCAAAGTAAACGGGTTTTATGAGTTAATAGGGAAGAATAATCTGGTGCATTATTCTTGTGATAGCGGGGATAAATTAATATGCAAGGGTTATTATATAAATCATTATAATGTAAGGAGTGTAATTAAAGACGATAATTGTTATGTAAAAGTAAGACTAGTTTATGACGATGGGGGTTAGAAACAGTGAATGAACATTTTATTATTTTAGTTTATGGTGATGACCTGGCTAACTTATGAAATGAGGTGTGGTAAACAGAAAAATTATGACAAAAAATTGTAAATAAATTTATAGTGAGATTAATTATGTTTGTGTTGTAAAATGTATTTTATGTAAACAATGTGTGTATGTAGTAGAAATTGATTTAATAATAATATTTTATCAGATTAAATAAATAATGAGAGGTTGTAATAAATGAACTGTAATTGTGTTGGAAGAAGGTAATTAAAATAACTTGTGTGTTTAAATATTGATTGAATTAAAGAATTTGAGAGTAATTAATTAATTAATGTGGTAGAGATAAATTTTGATAATGAATATAAATGATCTTTCTGAGATTTGAACTTGTGATATTATGATTTATTGCAAATAAATAAAGTCCCTAGTTCTGGGTGACATTTTGTGATATTATTTTTTATACACAATATTATAATAATAATTCATTTTCACCTACCTTGACTTGAGCCCAGGGTACGTCGCACGAACCTGTGAATGTTAAGCGTGACTTAGGGTTATACTATTCAAGTACTCAACTCTCATTTTGGTAACATAACTCAGATTTTATTTCATTTCTATATCTTGTTTAATAATCTTACAGCGTTTTACTTTTCTCTTTTCTTCTAGTATCCAAACATATACATATATTTATATATAAAAAAACTTTAAACTTCAACTAACTTATTCTAAATTTTGTATAAAACGACCCAGTTTGCTGCACACACACTTTCATTCCATTATAAAAACCCCTTTTATGTTAACAGATTTTAAGAACCCTTTGTTAAAAAAAAATGAAATTATTCTGATGGATTACCCAACGGCGTCACTCCTCTCGCTGCCATGTGCCGCGGTTTTTTTTTTTTTGTCTGAAAGTTTACAATTCACCTTTTGTTTAGCCCGTTAACTTCACTGATTCTGTTTAGTTATATTAGATCATTTTTTAATTTTGGTTCACTTTTTACATGATAAATTTAGAGTTTTGTGTGCACACGTTTTTTTATTCACACCCGGCCGGGCTGAGAGTTTTATTCCACTGCGGCAGAAGGCAACCAAAATTTCTCCCACCAGAAGTTAGGCATGACGGAAATTACAATGCCTTATGTGTTAAATCGTTCGTCACTGTTCATTTAACACGTGTTATTTACGTGTGTCAGGCGTTGAGGAAATTACACTGCCACTGGTTACGTCACGCGAATGGGCGTGACTTGTCAAACTTCCGTCAGCATGGGACAACGTTGCTGACAAAATTAGTTACTTCGGGCCATATTGGTTTTGTGTCTAAGCGTCCCATCCGCACACCTGGTTGTTGTTGCGTGTTGGTGTGCGTAACACAGCCCTTAAGTTCTGCGAATTCAATTGCGTTGTCGCATACAGGCCGCATTCCATTGTAGCTGGTTGTTAGCTACTCTTAAATTTCTCGATTTCAAGTAAAAAAGTGAACCACCCGTTGAAATTATATGGCAGCGGCTAATATTTTTCAGTGTATAACAGATACAGTTAGTTTTGGACACACAAATCAATTAAAACGTGAATAGTGAGATCGATCGAAAACCACGTTGCCGGCCGGGAGTATTACACAACATGTCTAGGGGTAATTAAAATGATCAGGGGAGGGTGTATTAAAATTAATTGAGTGAATGTGAGAATGGGCAGGCTGGGCTGTGTTTAAGTATGACTTAAAATAAGGTAAGCTAGTAGACTAGGATAGAATAGAAATTGCATAACTGTAAGGTATAACGAGAAGAAGAAACCATTTAAATGTTGTTTAATATGCGAAAGCATGAGTAAAATTTGTTAAAATTTATTTAACATTTAAAACATTAAAAAGATCATGAATTCTCTTCATTTAAAAATGAGTCGAGTCACTTATTTCAAAAAACCTATAAATCACGCTAACATCTGACGTACGTGCGAGAATCCTGGACCCAGATAAAGTAAGCCTTGCAGGTAGGTGGAAACCAATTTATAAATTTATGTTTTTATATATTTAATGAGTTATACGACATCTCAATGGCGCCCGAACAGGGACAGTTTTTATGAATAAATAAAAATAAAGTAAAAACCGCACCTACAAATAGGATGTAAGCGTGATTTAGAGGTTAAGCAAAAATACGTAATGTAAAATACAGAAAGAGTTAAGTTATGAGATTTTGTTTATATAAGAAATAAGTTACATAATAACCAATAATAAAGTTATAAGAAAGAGAATAATTGAATTTGTAACAATGGAAAATACAGAGAATGAAGTCGTTTTGTCCGACTTAACTGTTATGAGCGAAACAGCTGAATTTGATGAATCAGCCGTTATGAGTAGTCTTGAAGTACATTAACAAATGTACACGTCTTCTCGGCAATAAGTCGAATCATCACTTAAAACAAATGAAAGCAAGTGCTCCACAATTCACCGGTCTACCTAAGATACATAAGGTTAACACACCAATCAGACCGCTCATCAATTTTACCACAGCACCAAGCTATAAAATTGCAAAGAAATTATCAGAAATAATAAAAAATAATATAAATATACAAAACGACCATAGCCTTAAAAACAGTTTAGAATTGATTAATATAACAAAAAATTTCAATATGGAAGTACAATACAAACTAGCATCGTTCGACATAGTAAACCTATATACGAACATACCAATTCAAGAAACCTTAAACATACTAAAGAATAACCTATTGAAAACCAAAGTAATGGACCAACAGATGACAAACGAATTAATATATATTTTAGACATCATTTTGAAACAAAATTATTTTGCGTTCAATGGAAATTTCTTCATCCAAAAAGACGGGCTAGCAATAGGGTCACCGTTATCCGCTATTTTATCCGAAATCTACCTTAACAACTATGAAAACACATACCTATTATCAACAAATAATAAGTTTCACAAACACATTAAACTATATAAAAGATATGTTGATGACACTATAGTAATATTTAATGGCACAGAAAGACAACTACACCAATTACTCACGTATATGAACAGTATTAATCACAACATAAAATTTATTGTTGTAGTTGAGTACAACAATGAATTAAATTTTCTGGATCTAACTCTAATGAGGCGCATTAACAAACTCAGTTACAAGATATGTAGAAAACCAACTTCCACTGATATGGTTATACACGCCAGCTCCTATCACCCATATATACAAAAAATAGCGGCATTTAATAGTCTTACACACAGACTGGCAACAATACCGATGGAACGGAACGATTATATAGAAGAACTTAACAACATTAAGCATATTGCCATTGCCAATGGATACCAACCAACTTTAATAGATAAATTGTTACACAAACATGCAACCAACCATAAAAAAAGCGGAGATACAAAAATGAAATACATATCAACATTTTATTCAAGAAGAACTGCCTTAGCTCTTGTAAACGAGTTCAAAAAACGAAATATCATAATATCATTCCGTACAAACAATAACATAGGGAACTTACTAAGAACTAAATCATGTCAACCTACTGCTGAAAAAACCGGAATATATAAAATAAATTGTAGCGATTGCGATAAATTCTATATCGGTCAGACAGGTCGGGGTTTTTTACAGAGATTTAAAGAACATCTACCCAAAAATAATATTTACACGAACCGCTCTCAATTAGCAAACCATCTAATATCTGAAGGCCATAATTACAATAGTTTTGAATCGAACTTTAAGGCCATACATATATGTGATAAAGGACTATTCATGAATGCTGTTGAGGAGTTCGAGATTTATCAGGCATTCAAGTTTGAATCAGACAATGTTTTGAACGAGCAACTGGACTTTAGATCGCACTATCTATATGATACAATCTTGAATAAAACTAAGAGACACAGTGTAATTGATACCGGACAGTCTGGCATGTGACAGTGTTGGGTGCACCCGAACTATGTAATTTTATATATGTGACCATCGTATAAGTGTATACGTGTTTTAATATTATACATATGTTTTCAATGCAAAAAATTTTAATATTAACGTGACGAAGTATAGCAACGGATTTTCTGAGGATGGAGCACTGAAGAGCTCCGAAACGCGTCAGTAACAAACAACAAGAAAAAATAAGTCACAAGACGGAAATAAGGTAAATTTATAATTAAATCTGTGACTTGGTTACCGTCTAATAATGATATACTTGAAAGGGTTAAGTTGCAATGTCCAAAATTACAGTGAACATGTGTTGTAAAAATAGTTATAAGATAAGTATAAGAATATCCTTACAGGACTCCGCAATTCGCAGAAATATAAAAAATAGCGAATTTGACAAAGAGTGGGGGAACTGAATCCAGAGACAGTTTCTAACATGTCGATTTCGTACCACTGCAGGTGTCAACCAGGACATGGGTATAAATAGGACACGCAAGCTACAGTGGTTCTCTTTCTTAAATCATCCACGGTGCAGCGGGAGCTTATGCCCGTCAGCACGGCGTATTTATTTTTTTTTGTAAACAGTTTAAATTTTCCGGTTACGTACAACTATGTAACTAAGTTGTAAAGACAATCATTTTAATTAATAACAGCAGTACATAAGAAGAACTACATAAGAAGATCCATTAACGTCAGAAACAGCACGAGGAGAGTTCCAGAGAATGATTCGACACTAGACAAGAGAGTGATACGACGCTGGACAAGAGGAGAGTTCCAGAGAGAGATACGACGCTGGACAAGAGGAGAGTTCCAGAGAGAGAGAGAGAGAGTGATACGACGCTGGACAAGAGGAGAAGAGAGACAGCCGACGCTGGACAAGAGGAGAAGAGAGACAGCCGACGCTGGAGGCGAGACGAGGACGAATACCGATGGATACAAAATGATCGAGTATGATTGACGACAATAAGGTGATAAACAACTCATTTATACCTTAATCATACAAAGAACTCAAAGACAATTAAAGACATTTCTATTTTATTTAAAAGTAAGAGCAATGTTTCTTGTAAAGTAGAATTAAAATCATAGATGTTTTTGAAATACGATTAACGTAACAAGAGCTCAAAGTAATATGATATAAAATGATTACAAAGCATTTAAATGAAAACAATTAGTATTTGAGAAAACAGTACTGAGAAACAAAAGATAAATTCAATAACTATTAATATTTTGAGTACATTACAATATAGAAAAAGAGATTTAAATATTGATATTTTGAAACACATTAATTGACTGAGTAGTCTGAAAATGAGATTTTTCTTGTATACAATAATTAGTAGAATAGAATATTTAGTCAGTAAGGATGTATATAGCTTAAGCCTTACGGCATAATAACAAAAAATAACGAATGTTTTAAATCGAAGTCAGTGCCATGTGCACAATTTTTTAATAGTATCAAATAAATTTTAATTACCGTTTCAAGTTACATAGAGTTCTTATTGCAGATACACCTGAACCCAATTTAAATGTTATATTGTTACGTAATTTGTCAATCTTGAACGTGAGACCGGTCACGCCTATTTTATGTATATGTAACGTTGCATAAATTTGGCGCTCCAAGATCGTGGGGCTCCACAAATTTAAATTATATTAAATTTGCAAATTTGTTATCGAGATCATAAATTTGTCGCTTCCAACGTGGGGCATCACAAACATAAATTACATGTAAATTTGTACACATACAATATAATATTATGCAACTTTTGCAACGTTGTAATGTTACAATATATATATATATATGTTTTATTAACATTTGTGCATCCGTCTTAACAAATTTTATCATCGTCATGGCGTCTGTTAGATTTTGACGTCCGTATATCGGACGCCAAAATGTAATCCCTTATAGAAAATGTGTTCTGTAGAATAAAAGTTTATAAGTTCCACAAACACCCTTTATGGCCACATCGCTAATGAGAAATCTTAATTTTTTTAACTTTCAACTCATTATTTTGGCACCACGAGTTTTTTAGTTTTTACCTGCGGGTGCCAAATTGACAGACTTTTGAAAATTGATATTCAATATGTAGTTCATGGTTTGTCCACCACGTAGTACTACCATCGTCTGTATACACTCTGTGCGCCTTTTTAATCATTGTGGAATCCGTGGATATGGCAACACTGTCATAGCATAAACGCACAGGGTCAAATAACAAACGCAATCCAAGCCTGATTCAGACTGTGCTAAGTGGGTCAAAGATTATGTCCTTTTTTAATTATTCGCTTGTGTTTCTCTCATATTCATATGTTCACTTATAAGTTCATTTTCCCACTTCCCTCATTTTTCTTTCTCTTACCTCCCCACTTTTGATTTTATTCTCTTTATAAACCGTTTGATGTGTGCTTTACAATAGCGCATATCATGAATCAAAAGAAAAAGTGGTAGAGAGAGAGGAGAGAGATCGGGGCGAAACGTTAAAAATTTGATTCTTCACAACAGTTTAATTTTTCTGTGAAGAAAGAGAATGTGTGTGTGTGTGTGTGTGTGTGTGTGTGTGTGTGTGTGTGTGTGTGTGTGTGTGTGTGTGTGTGTGTGTGTGTGTGTGAGAGAGAGAGAGAATAACACTTATATTAAAAAGTTATATCTTTCTGTCGAAGGGTTAGAGAGAGTTAAAACAAAAGGACACATGGTGTGGGAAAGAGTGAGCGTGAGCGAGCGACAGGGAAGGACAGAGAGAAAGAGTAAGTGAGAGGGGTTAGTGACAGGGTAAAAATATTTAAAATTTGATTGTCATTTAAAATTTAATTTCTATTAGAGTATGACGGGGGGAGGGAGACAGAGAGAGAGAGGGGGGGGCAAGAAGGCAGAGAGATAGAGTAAAAATAACGAGTAGTACGTGCATTAGCGTTACTACCGAGATGTCTGAGGAGGGGGAGAGGCTAGTGAATGAATATGCGACTGTTAAGCTACGTTTACACTGTGAGAAAATTTTGACAGGAAATACGCAAGCAGTGTCCAGTAGGTGTTTGCACTAAGACGCCGTTTTTACCGCGAGAGATTGTGCAAGTGTTCACTATGTGCTTGCACGAGCTAATGTCGTAATTTATTCCGACAGATGTATGAAACTCTGTTTACACTAGACAGTAAGTTTGGGCAAGTAGTCCTGTCACAACTTTCCCCGCCGAGCACTCTTCAGAGAGGTGTCAGCCATGGCACGTTGTTTTAAAACAGTAAATTAAAAATAAATAACTATTGTATGTATTTTTTTATTTCCCGGTTAAATGATTGTCGATTTAGATAAAGTATTGATTTAGCAAAATACAGTATGGTTTTAAGTGAAAAAATATGATTTTCTTTTTGAGAGTCTAGGCTGAATTTTGATATTGTTTTTTATGAAGCATCATGTCAAACATGTCAAGCATGTATAGGTGCTTGGTGACTGACAAACTAAACAAATGAAATATCTTGGCTTCATAATAGACAATAATCTCTCATGGAAAAGTTTTATTTGTAACCTGAAAAAATAGTTGTATACATTCTTACAAAAATTCTATTTGTTACGAGATTTTTGTCCTGAAAATAACTATTCCTCGATAACATCCAGATATGTCTTGTGATCAATTCACGGCCGGGTAATTGGTTAGTTCGAATTGCTTCCTATAATTGTCATGTGTAAAAGTTTTCATACTGATGACTAACAAAATTGTTTCATGAAGGTACGCAGCAATTGTCAGATGTAGTACTATCAAGGAGAACTATTTATAACAGAAACCAGCTCTTGTGTATACAGTTGAAGACATAATATTCAGTCCACTCCAAGAGTGTTTAATAAACAAACTCGATTTCATTCAGCGTGTGGCCTTGCATAAGTAGTCACAACTGTCATGTGATTATAAACACCAGACAGGTTGATGAACAAAAGAAGCCATGCTTTATATCCGCGTAAAAACGAGTGATATTTTTAAATAATGTCCATTTTAGATAATTTATTTACATTTTCTGATATACCTAATTATCATCAGTAAATTATACGTAACAGTCTAACAAGTATTTAGATTACTACTCCTACTTTATTACATATTTACACAAATATTCCAGAAATATTTCAGTGTTCACGTAAGTTTTATAAGAACAGAAGTAATGATCACCTAATTTAGTGTTTATTAGTTTAAAATGCTTCAAGTTTAGCAAATATTCTGTTGCCAGTATTGTATTATTGGTATTAAGTTTATGACCTGGGATAAACGAGTGCGCACACCCATACACACATATAAACTCATAAGATTTCAACAATCTGATGTTGAAGACTCCAATCGTGGATATTTGATAGATACAACCTTTTTTAGACTTTGCTTATTGTGGGAAACATTTGTATAGAATACCGTAACGTTAAACGAAATGTACCTATTTACTTTATTCTGCTGTTAAAATAAGATACTCAAATTCGATTGTGTTTTGTAATGTATTTGTATTTGTATTAAGTATGAACTACAAAGTTTTAATTTAAATTAAGATTAAAAGTGCCGTTGATTCTCAAGAATTTACTGTCATGTGTTCTTCTCTGATACACTTTAAATAACGAAAACTCATATTTTAAAATTTACAATTCAAGTCAAATCAGGTAGTAATTCAGTCCAGTTCTCGATGTGCCACTTTTAAAGAAGGAACATAATTCTTATTACAAACAATGAAGCTTTTTAGACCTGGTATTACTAGATGGTAAGTAAATAATCAAAATGTTTTATACAGTTTGTTAGTTCCTTGTCATTCAGTTCATTCTATTTATAATCAAGTTAAAAACATTCGCTAGCATTTTGTATTTAATTTCTTCAAAAAAAGAACAATTTTAAAACGGTACGAGTAGTTTCCATTATTGTTCTTTTGGAAAATAAGGGCATTACAGTCTGTGTTATGAATACCAATTTGTTTTACGTCCTCAAAAATCAATACTGTGTATTCATTCACTAGATGTGTCTGTAGTATTGGCTTGAGCAGAAGCATGACAATCAGAAGCCTTTGATGTAGGCCTAATAACTTGTATTTAATTACGCAGCAGTTTCCAACACTATATCTGTGCGCCAATCAGATTAGATCTTTAATAAGATTAGACTACCGTATACTGAATACACGTTGACGCTGTATAGTCACAATTAGTATTCATGAAACGCAGCTTGAAGTGAATCGGCCTATCGTGTCATCGTCATTTTGCTGTCGGTATAGTCGTTGTTTAATGATGTACAATAACATGACAAAAACGTAACTACACACATAAACTAATAACCACTGATGCCGACTGCCATCCTTTTGATCGAGTGTGTATTAGATTAACTGTTTACACATACACAATGATCTTTTTTACATACTTATTTGGCAATGAAAGTACTGCAATTGATAATTAAGTTCTTTGTTTGGGATTAGATTATAATTTTGTCTAGACCTAAATATGTAGCTGTGCCCTCTAATAATATATGTCCAAAATGTTTTATTACAAAATATGTAGCATGCACAGAATTAGCACCAAATAAATACCAAAACTGTTAGCTTATTATAACTATATTTTGTAACAATTTGTTACTATGCTTGTTATGTCCCAACATTAACAGTTATAAATACATTTTTAAAACATTCCGTTTTTACACTGAGTATTTTATTGTGACTTCACTTTTGTGTACAGTGTGATAAAGTGTACTGAAAACATAGGCTATATTAAAGAAACCGCAAATAAGTATTTGACAGTACTGACTCTACTGAAGTATATATCTAAACAGTGTATGAACCCAACCTCATATTTTAATATATTTTATTACAAATTTTATGTGTCTTTGGATATCCAAATATTCTTGTACCCGAATTACTCTCGGTCCTAATTTGTTATGATACTGATGCTCTACTTTGATGCAGATCATTATCAAGACATTTGTATATGCATAACTTATTTTTTCCCGCCTTATGATTTTTTTAAATTGAAAAACATTTTTACTCTGTTGTTTTCTTATTATTAGCTGTAACACCACTTTTAGGCTTTAAAATTCTAACTTGAATGTGCCCATAAGATTTTTAAATTTTAAAAAAGATTAACACTATCGGTTAACCAAATTATCGTAATTATTAACATTTTATAATTGTCAAAAGATAAAAAATACTGACTTATTCAATCAAACTGCAGTTTAACTTTGTATTAGCTACCTTTATTTTGAACTTTAAAGACTTCATTTTATTAGAATTTTGAATTTCTCAAAATTGTTGTTTATAATTCTTTTTAATCACAAATTTATCATTCATTACTTTCTCAAAATAAATATTTTTGTTAAAATTGATATAATTATGTACTCTGCTTGTAATGATCTAAAATGAAATATTCTCACTACACTTTATTTAGCTTTCTAATAATTCATCACATCAAGGACAACATTTCAGTAACTATTTTTTATTAATATATTAGTAAGAACCACATTGGATATCTTCACTAAACTCATTTACCACTCCATAAATTAGAGGAAAAGCAAATAAATGGAAACGTCAAAAGTAAAAACCATCATCATCAGCAAGGGTTATACAAAAGTAGTTTGTTCCGGCCCCAAGCAGATAGACTAGAGCTGGTTATTCCAATGCTTCTTGGGACACCCCACACCTCTCCGTCGATTTCTGCTTACAATTCAATTGTTGTTTGAGAATGCTTCAGTCATCGTTTCGGTTAAAAGTTCCAACCATTTTAGCCTATAATGGGCAGTCCTATCAAATATACACATAATATTCAGTTCCTGCAGTACATCGAGATTTCTCTTTCGATCAGTATTTGTGAAGAGTACATCATATATCACGCGTCTGAGACCGCTTGAAAACGACTGCTCTGGGATTTCGTTCTCAGAAGTCGAAATTCTCATACCCATAGACCTTGTAGAACTTCATGGGCATTTCTTTACTCATTGATTTAAAAAATGGGTTGGGTATTCGTTGTACCAGGTTAACTAGGACTTGTCCTCAAATTCTTAGTGTTGAATGAAGTAATGTTTGAAAGAAGCCTTCACCCTCTCTCCAGCCAAGACGGTTCTGCGGGGTGAAGTCCCATATCTTACAAGAGGTTACTCTTCTGACGCTGAACAGTATGGATTTAGACTGGAAGATCGATAAATATTATTTGAAGATCAGTAGTAGCCAACAGTACCAAGTTGAGGCGTAAGGCAAATGGTTCTGGACTCTCTTATCTTTGGAATATTATAGGCGCAAATTAAGTTGGATTTATTGGGTTGTACTATTGTGTACAGGGATATCTGGTCTCTTTAGTATGATAAGATAGTCAGTTTATGTGAGACAACCTACAGAAATTGGGCTGGACGTTAAGCCCGAAGGTGGCAACCCCACTATCACATTGCCGTGCGTTATGAAAGTAACATATTCAGGAGACACAATAATTACCAAACTGTCACAAGCAAGACGTAACCGGAAGGAAAACATCAAAAGTGCTTTCCAAAAAATTTTAATCTTGCGTATTTATACAGTAAGGAAATTAGAATAAATTTGTAATGGAATGCTTTAACAGAAAACCTATATTTCGCTCACATTGTTTATAATTTTTCTCTCATTGTGTTCGCAAACTGTAATTCGTATTTTAAAATATCAATTAGCCTATAACGACATTATACATTTAGTTGCCGTGGACTTTTGTAAACGAAGATATGATGCAAGAGAAACTTGTACTTTAATGTGTCTAAATAACACTGTTGTTTCTGACATTTTTAAATACGGTATTTGTTTCCTATAAATAATAGTTTTATATAATTGAAAGTAAATTAATAAAACAGAATGGAAAATTCAACACAATACAAAATTATGGATGTAACGAGATATAAAACGAGCAGGCAAAAGACTAAAACAAATGTTGAAGGTAGAAGAGAAATAAAGCAAAGATAAATAAGGAAGCCGATTCGAAAACACAAACTTAGACGGGAGAAGGTAGCATGTTATTTGCTACCAGGGAATAACACACGAAACTGCATCAACCACAATAAAACTAACAATTGTTTTAATATAAATGAGGTCTTAGGCAACAATAAAAACGAAAGAGCGGATTCTTCACTGCGCACAAAACGTGTTAGCAAAAATAAATTGTTTGCCCCAGAGTCCTCTTTAGTAAGGAACTTTTAGACAAGTTATAATTTTTGTGGTTCAAACCCCTCTAATCGACAGCATATCTAGAAGAATCATATTCCCGTTTATTTAACACAATCCGCTTCGTGAAGCTATTCAGTAATCTGTTTTTTCAATTCAACGTTAATTATTACATTTTAATTTATAGTCATTATTAATGAAACTTTGATTTACTTTCACAAATTTACAAAATATTGTTAATGCCTTTATTTCAACAGCTATTTGTGAGCGGTTTGACAGTTGCAGTTTGATACATGCAGCAGGCTCAGATATTGGCCTGTGTTGAGTGAAAAACTAATTACTAGCTTTGGAGAGGGAATTGATGCCTTGATATTGCCCTTAGATGTGCCACTGCCTAATTTTATTTGTAAGAAGTACCGAGGATTCCTATGCTGTACCCCCTTGCAAACCAATGTTCACGTGTGTTAGTCTCGTATAGGCTATACAAAGATTCTATAGATAATAATGCTTTATTTATAAAATTTAAAATGATCAAGAACTGGTGTAGCTATCTCGGAAAATAAAAGCGTAAGTAACGCAGTATTAGGTCTAAGCTAGCAACGGGAGTTCACTAGTTCTTGAACTACGCCCTTACAACTCTTTAACATGAATATATACAGAGCAAGTAAACGACTCAATTTCGAAGTTTGATGACACACATTAAGAAGAATTTTATGCAATACTGGAAAGAGACAGTAAAAAAACTGTTAACACAAAGAGTAACTATACTTATAGACTTTTAAATAAAAAAATTAAAAGAACGGCTAGAGAATCAGAATTATGGAAAAAATGGATTAAGGTCACAAAATGAATAGGTGAGCAATAAATTTACTTCAGTTCTGATAACAACCTTTATTATTTGTAAGCCAGACGTTCGTCACGTAAGATAATGTGTTCATGACGTTTCCCTAGTGGTAGCTTTTCCAGTCAAGTAGACTACATCTTAATTATCGCTAGGTGAACTCTACGACATTTCCAAACAATTAAAGACTCTACGAGCTCCCCAGAGAATGATTTTCACAGGAGATCAATAGTAGCCAACAGTACTAAGTTGAGGCGTAAGGGAAATGATTCTGGATTGTCTTATCTTTGGAATATTACAGGCGCGGGGCGCGAATCAAGTTGGTTTTAATGGGTTGTACTATTGTGTACAGGGAAATCTGGTCTCTTTAGTATGATAACATAGACTGTTTATGTGAGACAACCTACAGAAATCGGGCTGGACGTTAAGCTCGAAGGTGGCAAACCCCACTATTGCATTGCCGTGCGATAAGCAAGTAACATATTCAGGAGACATATTAGTTACCAAACTGTCGCAAGCAAGATGTAACCGGAGAAAAAACGTCAAAAGTGCCTTCCAAAAATTTTAATTTTGCGTATTTATACAGAATAAATTTGTAATGGAATGCTCTAACAGAAAACCTATATTTCGCTCACATTATTTATAATTTTTCTCTCATTGTGTTGCATACCGTAAGTAGTATTTTTAAAAATATCAATTAGCCTATAATGACATTGCACATTTAGTTGCCGTCAAAATTTGTAAACGAAGATATAATGAAAGAGAAACTTGTACTTTACTGTGTCTAAATAACACTGTTGTTTCTATATTTAAAAATTTTTGTTTTCCTATAAATAATAGTTTTATATAATTGAAAGTGTTTTATATAATAAAACAGAATGGAAAATTCAAGACAATACAAAATTATGGGCGTGACGAGATATAAAACGAGCACGCAAAAGGCTAAAACAAATGTTGAAGGTAGAAGAGAAATAAAGCAAAGATAAATAAGGAAGACCGATTCAAAGATACAAACTTAGATGGGAAAAGGTAGTATATTATTTACCATCAGGCTATAACACACGAAACTGCATCAAACACAGTAAAACTAACAATTTTGTTTAATTATAAGTGAGGTCTTGTATTAGACAACAATAAAAACGAAAGAGCGGACTCTTCAGTGCGCACAAAAAGGTTAATGTTTTAGCAAAAATAAACTGCTTGCCCAAGAGAGTCCTCTTTAGTTAGGAACTTTTAGACTAGTTATACTTTTTGTAGTTCAAACGCCTCTAATCGACACCATATCTAGATGATTCATATTCCAGTTTATTTAACACAATCCGCTACGTGAAGCTATTCAGTAATCTGTTCTTCAATTCAACGTTAATTATTAAATTTAATTTATAGTCATTATTAATGAAAATTTGATTTACTTTCATAAATTTACAAAATATTGTTAATGCCTTTATTTCAACAGCTATTTGCGAGCGGTTTGACAGATGCAGTTTGATACATGCAGTAGGCTCAGGTATTGGCCAGTGTTGAGTTGAAAACTAATTACTAGCTTTGGAGAGTGAGCTGAGCCCTTGACATTTTCCGTAGATGCACCACTGCCTAATTTTATTTGTAAGAAGTACCGAGGATTCCTATGCCGTACCCCCTTGCAAACCAATGTTCACGTGTGTTAGTCTCGTATAGGCTATACAAAGATTCTATAGATAATAATGCTTTATTTATAAAATTTAAAATGCTCAAGAACTGGTGTAGCTATCTCGGAAAATAAAAGCGTAAGTAACGCAGTATTAGGTCTAAGCTAGCAACGGGAGTTCACTAGTTCTTGAACTACCCCTTCTCAACTCTTTAACATGAATACATACAGAGCAAGTAAATGATTCAATTTTGGAGTTTGATGACACACATTAAGAAGAATTTTATGCAATACTGGAAAGAGACAGTAAAAAACTGTTAATGTAAAGAGTAACTATACTTACAGACTTAAATACAAAAATTAAAAGAACGGCTAGAGAATCAGAATTATGGAAAAATGGATTAACGTCACGAAATGAATACGTGAACAATAAATTTACTTCAGTTCTGATAACAACTTTTATTATTTGTAAGCCAGAAGTTCATCATCACGTAAAGTTATGTGTTTGTGACGTTCCCCTTGTGGTAGCTTTTGCAATCAAGTAGACTTCATCTTAGTTATCACATTATTTGTAAGCCAGAAGTTCATCATCACGTAAAGTTATGTGTTTGTGACGTTCCCCTTGTGAAAGCCAGAAGTTCATCATCACATAAAGTTATGTGTTTGTGACGTTCCCCTTGTGGTAGCTTTCGCAATCAAGTAGACTTCATCTTAGTTATCACTAGGTGGACTCTACTACCTTTCCAAACAATTAAAGACTCTACGAGCTCCCCAGAGAAAGATTTTTACAGTAACCAGATTCTTGCAGCTAAAGTAGAACTAAACCTGGAAAGGCATACATCAAAAGAAAGTCATACAAACATGATGGTGTTTAAAAACAGACATATATAAGCAAAATGAGGATATAAGAGTGAAGAGGAAAATTGTCGGTCGCCAATAAACCTGTGAAGCATGCAGATACCGCCTAGCTAAAAGCAAAAAGTATATTATAAGAAGAAACCTCTAGAGTAACCAAAAACCCGTAATTTTAGTAAAAATAGTGTAAAAATAGATCAGTAAAGATACATGTAACACAATACAGACAGAAAACGGGACTACACAATTAAGAGACAAGTATCCTCAAATAAGCAAAGCCGGAATACAGCAATGTAGGTACAACACGAATAAATACGTAAACAAAATCTAGAAGGATTAAAAACAAATAGAAACAAACATCAATTATATATGTGTTCAGACTTAAAACATTACAAGAATATTTGTAACAAGTAAAAGAATAGACGATGCCAATATAAAAGAACAGCGGAGAAGCTACTGCAAAAAACCTATTCAAAGATAAACGCATAGAGAGAGAGAATACAGGTAACTACGTTTGACCTGGAAATCAACATTACCATGCAATATTAATAACTAATGTTAATAATAGTAACGACATAATAATGTTTAATAATAATGTTCAGTTCAGTGGCGCAACAACCCATTACTGAGTCAAGGCGTCCTCAAAGGCATCCTCCAGCCTCCGCCAGTTGTCCCGGTCAAGTGCAGCTGCTCTCCAGTTCCGGATCCCAAGGATATGGCTCGCATCGTAGTTCACACCGTCTTCCCAACATAGTTTGGGTCTACCAACTCTCCTGGTGCCATAGATCTGTCCTGTGAGTGCCTTTCTTGGTATTTCATTCTCCCCCATTCTGATCACGTCTCCAGCCCACCTGAGTCTACCAAGTTTTATAATTTTCACAATATCTGGTTCATTCAGAAGAGTGTTCAGTTCTTGGTTGGTTCTTTTCCTCCATTCACCTCCTACACATATTGGACCAAATACACTGCGGAGGATTTTGCGTTCATGAACCAGCAGGCTTGACTCAAGACTTTCTAGAAATGGTCCAGGTCTCAGAACCAAAGGTGAGAACTGGGCGGATCAGTTTTTTATACAAAAGCAGCTTGATGCTCCTGGCAATTATTCTGCTCTCTTTGGGGTCCGAGACCAAAGAAGCACCTATTATCTGAGGTGATTCTTCGATTTATTTCTTCTGTTGTTTCCCCATCGGAGTTAACTTTTCATCCTAAATAAACAAAGTTTTTGAGTTTTTCGAAGGAATAGATGCCAATTTGGATGTGCTCTCCTTCTCTAGCCTCCTGTCCTGTAGCCATGTATTTTGTCTTGCTTTCATTTTATTATGAGACCCAACCTACTTGCAGGACCTTCAAGAGCAAGAAAGGCTTCAGTGACTGCTCGAAAGGACCTCCCGATTATATCTAGGTCATCGGCGTATCCTAGGACCTGCACCAACCTGTTGAATACAGCCCCGGAGGAATTATTCCAGCATCTCTCATAGCTTTTTCTAAGGCAAGAACGAAGAGGAGGCAAGCAAGAGCATCGACCTGGAGAACTCCCTTTCCATAGTCAAACTCTCCTGTCATTCTGAATGTTCACCATGCCATTCACTATCAGCATTGTCATCCTACACAATCTTATTAATTTCTTTGGTATGCCCAGTTCTTCAAAAGCAGTGTAAAGTTCTTTTCTGTCAATGCTGTCGTTATGCATTTCTGAAATCTATGAAGAAGTGATGGGTTTGTAGTTTATGTTCCCTACCTTTCTCCAGAAATTGTCGGAGTGTGAAAACCTGATCTATTGTCGATTTTCCTCTTTTAAATCTACACTGATATCGACCAATCACCTGATCAGCATGTGGAACATATAACTGTCTTCTGCCAGGCTGTTGGCAGTTTCTCTTCTATCCATATATCAATGACAAGGTGTTGAAGGGTTTTAACCAGCTCTGGGCCACCGTTTGTGCAAAGCTCCGCAGGAAGATCATCAGAACCAGGAGCTTTGTTGTTTTTAAGGCTTTCTATTGCAGCTATCATATTATCTTCATCCGGAGGCTCGATGTGTTTATGTTCCTCTAGCACAGGTGGTACATAGTTGTTCACCTCGTCATTCTTAGAAAGAAGAGCTTCAAAGTTCTTTCCCCTTTTCTATAAGTAGGGTGGCATCAGTGTCACGACAAGCTGTTGTCCTGGGCTTAAAGGGTTTCCTACCTTGGTTTAACTTATTGTAGAATTTTCTGATTTCAGTTTAATAATAGGAGTACGAACACGTCAGCCTACCAACACGTTTGGTGGAAAGGTAAAAACAGACAACTGTTGTACAGATAATTAAGAGGTTGCATTAGTTCAGACGTAGATCTGTATATATATGTGTCAGCCAAAACAGTAGTACGTTTTGTATACATACATGGCTGTGCCATTACACATTAGGAATGTTATTTGACCTTGAATACTCTTGGCGGGATTCAGATGAATGAGAAATCTTATCTCTGTGCTGGAGGCTGGAGACCTGTGGTGTTACGCTGAATAGACACAACACATTATCACTATACACAGCAGTGGCTGACGTGTATTAACCATTTCTGAGTTCCCAATGCCACAACCCAGATTAAACTGTGCATAACGTTTGTAGAAAAGGCTAGTGTCCTTCATACTTCATAAACACTTGAGAAATTTTATTGTTTCTTACAGAGGCACCCTTAGGGTTGTCCGGCAGGTGTAAATGCACTTAAGTTCCTTGGCTCATTCTTGAACAAAAATGAGGAAAGAAATAAAACGAATAAGGAGAGAGAGAGAGTGTGAGAGAGAGAGAGAGTGTGTGTAAGAGAGAGGGGGGAGAGAGAGAGAGAGAGAGAGAGAGGGTAGAGAGAGGGGGAGTGAGTGAGAGTAAGAAAATGAGAGTTACAGTGACGGAGGGCAGCTGTATACATTTTTTACCATACTTCATTATTTAGAAGTCACATGACATAATTTGCATAGAGCATCAATTAAACGCGCGGCAGCACGCTACATATAATGCGACACAATACGTTACGTTTGTACAGTTCACATAAGTTTCTTTTTTGTAACTACTATATTACTTTTTATAATATTTACTTGAGTACTTTATAATTTATAACAAATGTGTTACATTGCGTTATAATCATTTATTTAAGTACTAAGTAGGCCTGTAATGAGAGCGCTGATGTTACTTGATATAGGCCTAAGTCTATGAATTCCTACCTGTGCTTCAGTATTAGGTTACTAATTAATGATGGCTGCATGTTCATAATAGTTATGTTATATCTTATAATGTGTATTTTATAATCATTTAAGGAATTTTGTATTCTGTAAAATAACCATATTTAATTACTTTTGTACAACAGTTTTGTTTGTTAGTTTGTAATGCTCGTTAGTTAGTTTGTTCCCTTGTAATACTAAAACGGCTGGACCAGTTTTGATGCACGAGGTATGAAGTCACTTGTCTTGATTTTAGGAGTGTCAACAAAGATATAAAATTTTGGAAACGAAATGGCGGATGCTACAAACCATATTATGTAAAATTTAGGCAAACCTGTCAGGCTGGGAGTTATTTTATTAATAAAGAGCGTATTAAAAGATGATTATAATAAATGCGTTGCGTTCATCAACATGAGTAAATGTGTGTTACACTGATTTTTGTAAGTATGTTACAATTGTTAGACTATGTCTTCATGTCAATGACCTTCACGTTAGTAATTTATTGTTTAAATTGCACAAGAAAAATCTATACGCAAAAGGTTATACGAATAATTCTTGCCTACAGGTTGCATTACGGTACTCAGTACTAATTTATTCTATCGGGTTGACTTCACAGTGATATTGATGGAGTAACCCAGCGCACAAGACACTCATTTTCGTCAGTTAAATTATCAAACAGAATTATCACTGTTGCACACCACTACAGAAAAATTATTCCGATTTGCGCTTTCAAGCTTCTCAGCTCATCTGACGGATTTCCGATCTGACGATGAGCTGAGAAGCTTGGAAGCGCTAATCGGAACAATTTTTCTATAGTGGTGTGCAACAGTGATACGGATTTCCGATCTGACGATGAGCTGAGAAGCTTGAAAGCGCTAATCGGAATAATTTTTCTATAGTGGTGTGCAACAGTGATAATTCTGTTTCTGATTATAACCACTAACACAACTATCTTAAGTAAAGATAAATTATCATCATACTCACTGAATATTGCCTTGTACGTCTCCTATAAATGCAATAATTTATTCTTCAGGCCGTCCTCTGGAAAATTTATCCCTTTTGCCTCAAACCAATTCATACTTTTTTCCCCTATAAGATGTCGTTGGTAGTGCTTTACATTGAAGCAAGACATTGCCCATAACAAGAACAGAATTGTTTTTAAGATACGGTGTCTCTACACTATTGTTCAAATTCTGGATCTCCGTACCATCACTGTAATTCGCAAAATTTTTCTGGCGAAAAAGAAAATTGTTCGTCGCCTGTACAAAAAAAAAAACACAAACCGAAGCGTTCTTAAATTCATGTCCTTCAGGCCTATTAGGACTACCAGTCTAGCTTTTAATCCAGCTTGAGGAGTTTTGATAGTCGTGTCCCTCCACATAGTATTCTGAAAGACTCCCATTAACTGTAGTGTTACATTTATCATGCGGGCTATTAGGCCACCATTTATTGAATACTGAATTTCCAGATGTTTCTTCTATGCCCACTACGACCATCATTAGTAGTGCAAGAACAAAGATAAAATACACATTATTAGATATAACATAACTACTATGAACATGTAGCCATCATTAATTAGTAACCTAATACGAAACACAAGTAGGCCTACATAGACTTATACTAAGCAACATCAGCGCTCACATTACAGGCCTACTTAGTACTTAAATAAACGATTATAACACGATGTAACACATTTTTTATAAATTATAAAGTATTATACAATATAAAGTGCCCTGAGATTGTGTGACAGTTGCGATGAAACAAGACCTTCGCTTTAAACTAAAAACAAAGGGAAATGAAAAAACATGAGATAATTGAGACTGACATACACTATCTATACTATTCTCTCTATATACCCCTGTCTCTCTTTTTCTCTTTTGCTCTCTTTCTACCTGTCTATTTACCTACCTATCACTTATATAACTACTTGTATAATTACTCGTATTATAAAGAAACATTTGTGTTGAAGGTACTAGAAGTCGCCGGATACCTGCACTGGTTGTAAATCCAGGAAAAGGTTATTTTATGATACTGTTCTCTGACATGTCTATTGTTATATAGCATGTGGTTTTTCCAAAGGTTATAAACGTATGGTGCTACCAAAAGTGGCTTGAGAGATATTTTTCATGCAGCCCGATATTTTCATGCAGAGAATGACGCAAATGATAAAAGATAAATGTTGTTACTTGTTTCAACTATTGCTTCACTTCCTAAAAGCGGCCAGTGAGACCTTGTCATTTTTTTACATCTATGTTTATATCTTTAAATCTATTTAATTTTGTTTAACATTCATTCATCAGAGTTGTGCACATGCGTATCTTACTAAAATGGAATACAAAAGTGTTAATAATTTTCGGTGTTTCATTAAAAAAAAGGTTTCAGAAAATGTGTTTGTGATTGAAATCTTTTTCCGTTTTCAATAGAATGTGTAAAGTGTGATGGTAATATGTTAAAAAATGTGAATGGACAAAAAAACGTCATCTTCGGATGTGGTAGACGGAATTCCTGAGCAACAAAAAACATACATGATGACACTTCTTTCGGAAAAGCGTGTGTTCCTGCATTATCTGTAGCCTATTCTGTATGTTAGTCGCTTGGATTTTGAAATATCAAATTTCAGTTATTTCAAAAGAGCTTGACATAAACAGGAAAACTACGCAAAAATTAATAAACGAGTTCAGGGAGATCCTTACTGTCTGGGTGATGGATACCAGCTTAAAAATTGGCGGCCCGGGAGATGCTGAAATTGATGAAAGTGCGTTCACTTGAAGGAAGTACAACAGGGACCGAATAACCAAAACTCGGTGGGTACTTGGGGGAATTTACAGGAGAATAAAGAAGTGGTTGCTAAAGGTGGTGGATAAACGCGATGCAAACACAATAAATCGTGTAATTTTAAATAATATAGAACCAGGAACCACTATAGTTGCAGATATGTGGCGCAGCTACATCTCGCGAGTACCCATACATACCCAAATGCAGAGGGGCACCCAGGATTTTTTCGAGGTGGGGGGTTGAAAACTTGCGAACAAGGTGCACAATTTTGGTTTCCCTCATTATTTTCTCAACAAGCAGGGCTTGCTTTTTCCTAGAGGAACGACAACACGTAACTTATTGGGAGTCAATGCTGCAAGTGCAAGTAAAAATGATCCTTGCTTCATGGAATTTCACTCATGTATTTTCCATCTATAATGCCACCTATAATGCTGAAAAAGAGTCCTTCTTACACATAAACATTGCACAGGTAAGAATCAACACACAATGTTTGTAGGAATCACGAGTAAAAACCACGTAATCACAAGGCTTAGTAATTTGCATGTGCTGACTGAATAATATAAATTACTTAATGAGTAGACGGTGACTTTATTGAAATAATAATACAATAATATAGTAAAATAATCAGACGTGAAGCAGTCGCGCATATTGTAGAGGGGATAAGACAGGAACAATGTAATACACGTGAATAGAAAGGCTACAGTTGAATATTAGACTGTTCCCTGAACGACAAGTCTACGTACAAGTACGTGACAATTTACGTGACAAGTTTTGATTTTGATTTCTATTTCGACACGACAAACAATTCAAATGGACGTTTTGTAAGACGAAACAAACAATAGATACAACAGAGGGACCATACAAAGATTTCACCGAGTTATAAAATGTTTAATGTTTAGTACTGCAATTATTATGTAAACAGTGACTTGTCATGTTGTGTCTGTTACAGTGTTTCTCCTAATCTCCTAGTCCAGTCTAGACATTAACAAACATTGTATATTTTGGAGTACATAACACTTTGTTATCAGACATGTTATGATTTAGGAAAAACTTTAGTAATATATAGTCAACATTGCACTGGCATCTTAATTTGTTTGTATAAGTAACATCAATAACAGGCTCGAATGTGAAACGACTGTGACTCTGTGTGTGTGTGTGTGTGTGTGTGTGTGTGTGTGTGTGTGTGTGTGTGTGTGTGTGTGTGTGTGTGTGTGTGTGTGTGTGTGTGTGTGTGTGTGTGTGTGTGTGTGTGTGTGTGTGTGTGTGTGTGTGTGTGTGTGTGTGTGTTTTAAAAACAAGCCGATGTAAATTAACCATGAATAACAGGGCAGACAACATTAATGAAAAAATTATACTAAAACTATTTAATTAATATAGCACATAATTACTTACAAACAATTACAAATATTACATCAATTTTCCACACCTTATTGCCGTAATAAGTACGTCAATTTCACCGTTATCATCACTCAAATTGTCTTAACTGCTGCTATCCCATCGCTTATTAATTTAGAAACGATCTGTTACATTATACACTTTTTGGTCCGATCTCACATGCTCTTTTAAATTTTCAAGACGTGGTCACATTTTGATGTCCAGCATGTGAGATAAATACACTCAAATTCCTTTTTTGCTAAGTTTATAACACTGTCTACAAAAATAAACTTTTTTTGTTTTCACATGCTTTTCCACAGTTGCCCAAATCAGTTCTAGGATTAAGAACCGGGTGATAGGGTGGAAGTCGTAAAATGGAATGTCCACAGTTTGCAGAAATAGTGATTATTTTAAAAGTTTAGTATGTTGCGTTATTATTTCAGAAGATGGAACAACAAAGAATTACATAAAAAATAGGATACAACAGGGAAAAAGGCTATTCGTTTGCTAAACTCGTTACTTTGGTTGAACAAAATGAAACTTCAACCTAAACTGACAATCTACACAACTATTGAGGAGCCCATTTTAACTTATGGCTGCGAATGCTGGCAACTTTCAGGTAAAGAGAAAAAGATGATAGAAACTGTGGAAATGGACTTCTTAAGAAGATCGTGTAATATTTCTAGAATGCAACATGTTAGAAACGAAGATATAAGAAGGAAAACAGGGCGCATATTTACAACAGCAGAAAGAATAGAATCCAGACAGTTGCTATGGTATGGTCACGTAATGAGGATGGAGGAGAAGCGATGGCCAAAGAAAGCATTGACTTACACTCCACAAAACAGGAGAAGAAAAGGAAAACTGACAACACAATGGAAAACAGGAATTAGGAAATGCATGACAGGTCGAGCTATTGAAGACGATGACTGGAAAGATAGGGAGAAATGGCGATCGAAATGAGGGATGCGGCATAGACTGTAGGACACCCGCTAATAATAATAATGTTGGGTTATTTTGTTAGCCTAACTATTAAACAGAGCTCAGGTTATAACATAAATGGACTAAAGGAATCCCACGATTCAATAACCAGTTAATCATGTCTACCTTTTTGTTAATGATGTTGCAGGCGAATTTATTTATTTATTGAAATTTTCAGGCACTTTCGTCATTGTCTGTCCAAATTTTTGTAACCGATTTTGAACGGTGAAAACCAAAATTTCATCTGTGTATACTATGGACTACCGTTCTTCTCTGAATTGCTGTAATTTTCTTATATATCAACTCTTTAAGATTTCAATGTCACGTTTTTCTATTTAAAAGTTTCCTATTGCTTTTGGCACGTTTCCGTCGAAATCCCATTTGACGAATAATGTGGTTCAGACTGGAAACGCTACCACTATAATTAATTTGTTCTTTAAAATTGTTTAAATTACTTTTGAATGTTAATCTTTACCCTTCTATGGGTTGACTTTGGTGAATAATTCGTCGAGTGGTGCACTTGTCGAAATCGTTTAAATCAGTTTTTATTTCATTTGTTGAACATTTTTATGGAGAGTCCTGAAAGATTTTATACCATGATGTTTCTTTAATAATTCTAGAAACACTATTTATAGACACGCCGCACGCCTGAGCTACCCGTTCCTGTAACTTTCTTTCTGATATATCTTCCGATTTAATACACTTGTAGGCCTACACGTTATAAATTATTTTCCGACTCTGACTATGTAGGCCTATAACTTTCCTTTGCGCTGAAGTCGACAGGCGACCCAGATTGACCCATTTCACTCTCCAAACCGGAAAATATAGCAATAAAGTAAACTCTATGCTTTTGATGAAAACCGGTGTTTTTGAAAAGTACGAACACAATTACATATCATGAGAACAGTTTATTCGTGTCTGGTAAGCTTACCTACGTTGTATTTTAGTTTATCTTATTACTACAGCCTTACTATTTGTACATTCGTTGATTACACAATTTTTACCATATTTTCGGTAGGTTCTAACCCCCAAAACCCTCCTGGGTGCGCCCCTGCCCAAATGTATGGGTTATACATTTTCCTGTGAATCATTCGCTTAATTTTGTATGTCCTCGCAATTTTGCCGTTCACACCCAAACGTTCAAGAACTAATGGTCCAAAATTAAACGTGATGTACGGAGAAGAGTCGGGAGAATGTCTGTTAGTACATTTCAGACATATTTAATTGAATATATTTGAAGAGAAATGTTCTTCTGTAGGAGAATTGTTTAATGATTTTTTAGCGTCTATTCATTATTTTTACACGCAATTTTTAAATTGAATATACAGTAATTTGTAGTTAATAAATTTAGCTAACGTACAAGTGAGTTAGATAAAATCTAAAAAATAAATTAAATTAAAAGATATGTAAACATATTAACATAAATGTGAAAAACGACAAGGCCTTGCTGACCGCTTTTAGTAACTGAAGAAATTGTTGAAATAAGTATCAGCATTTCTTGATTTATTAGCGGCCGTGAGCATTCTCTGTAAGAAAATGCCTCTCAAGCCACTGGATGTAGCCACTATTTGTATAATCCGTGGAGAAACCACAAGCCTATATAACAATAGACATGTCAATGAACAGTATCATAAAATAACCTTTTCCTGGTCTTACAAAAAGTGCAGGTATCCGATGACTTCTAGTACCCTCAACCCGAAACATTTTAATATCGTCTCTCTCTCTCTCTCTCTCTCTCTCTCTCTCTCTCTCTCTCTCTCTCTCTCTCTCTCTCCCTGCCTGCTTCTAGCAACATCTTGCTATTATTTCTAATACAAATAGAACTAATATTATGGAAATGTTAATATAAAATTTTATGCTATCTCACAACCCTCTGTCTCCCATCTCTCCATCTATCTCTAACACAAGAAGTAATTATTATTATGTACATATATGCAGAGTTGTGATCGCTCTCCTTCCTTCTCCCCCCCCCCACTCTCTCTCTCTCTCTCTCTCTCTCTCTCTCTCTCTCTCTCTCTCTCTCTCTCTCTCTCTCTCTCTCTCTCTCTCTCTCTCTCTCTCGTTCTAGAAAATTAAGAACTACAGAACTATAAACTATAGTTATAAAATTTTGTTATCTACAAAACTGATACAAATAAATGTTTTATAGCATTACTTCAAAATACTGTACGCATAATAATGAACACTGATCAAAAATATAACTGATTATATTTTTTATATTATGAGTATAAGTTCATAACGTTTGGTATTACATTTATTATTTTTGACTGCCAATATGCATACGAAATTTCTCTAGTAAATGAGATCAAAGTTACGTTATCACCCGGTATCAATGCATGTGAGAAAATATTAACATGCCCGTTAATTCCGTTAATCCGACGACAAGTGGTCAATCTTTACATAATTCGAAAGGCCAGTACGCTACTTTGGCATGCTTCCTAACACACAATAATTATATTATCACGGTTAGTAGAATTGGATAGTGAAGTTTAAGAATGGTTGATAAATATTTGACAGTTTATAAATATTTAGTTAAAATTATGATGTAAAGTTGGCGCGTGAACAACGGAAAAGAATAATGGTCATTCGCCTGCAGTTAGTCACTCTTTCATACAAACAAATAAGCGTCAACGTAAACTGTGCAATACCTGGAGTTGAAATCTGGCAACGTCGCTGGAAGCAAAAACCGCTACAATTCGAAAAAAGTATACATTTCAGACGCTTCATTGTCGGGAAACTGAAAAGACGCCCTACTGTCGTAATTATAAAAGATGCCATAATGACAGCGTTTTGTACAACAAAAATTATTTTCTTGTATTAAGAGTATATTGAAATATAAAACGCAAAACACAAATAACATAATCACAAGAACGTAATGTTATAATAAAATTTCAATATACTCTTCGTTTTTGAGTAGACGCCAAAACGTATACATTTTGAAAAGACGCCAAAATGTTAGAAAAATGTATATATATATATATATTATAATGTAATATTATCGATTCTTCAGTGTATCGATATATCGATATATCGATAATCTATATATAGTTGTATCGATATGGTGTGTAGGTTGATGTTTAATCTTCAATCACTTCTGCCCCAAATTGGGTTCGTCAATTTGTTATAGAACAAGTAATACTAGTATATATATTTAGTGATGTGTAGTGTGCTTGCAGATACGCTCCGGTATCTGCTGTGATGTTGTTTTTATAAAAACTGCTCCAATTATAATTATTAGGAGTTATTAGTGTGAATGTATAATCTGTATAAGTGTCTATGAATAATTCACTCTTTTGATTTAAATAGGTTTCGCGCACTTTTTGTTGTATGCCTCCCTCACTTACCACAAGTACCTGTTTCAGTCCTGTTCTGTGACGGTTGTTGCTGAAATACATACACTTAAAATGCACACAAATATTCAATTTGAATATTCAAAACAGTTAGTACACACAATATGAATGAATTAGCACATATAGATAATACTTTAAATTACTCTCTGTTTGAATTCTTCCGCCACCTTTGGTAGAACTGATTTAAAAGAAATAATTTGATTTATATTTGAAATGATACTCTTTTTCATAGGTAAATAAGTGAAGGTTTATTAACAATTTTAAAATGGCATTTTTCAAAAACAATTAACAATCAAATACACTGCACTCACCGTCTATGGCTTTTTTCCGTGATGTTTTGTCCAGTTTACATGTTTCAAGGCACTTGCCTCATCATCAGAACTTATAAAATCAATCTATGTCATAAAAAATGACATTTGTCAAAATATTAAAACACAATACGGTAATTAAACTATGTACATAAATTCGTTTTAAAAATGTTCGGTGTGCCTTGCAAGACAACACGCGCCGTACTCTTGCGTGTTGTACGGCGTGTGTACGGCGCGTGTTGTCTTGCAAGGCACACCGAATATTTTTAAAACGAATTTATGTACATAGTTTAATTACCGTATTGTGTTTTAATATTTTGACAAATGTCATTTTTTATGACATAGATTGATTTTATAAGTTCTGATGATGAGGCAAGTGCCTTGAAACATGTAAACTGGACAAAACATCACGGAAAAAAGCCATAGACGGTGAGTGCAGTGTATTTGGTTAACAAACACGTGGCTTGGGACTACAATAGGATTTATTCCGTTTAATTCAAAATTAACAATCATTTTGGCTAATAATCCTTTACATAATAATTACAATTGATTAATTTTAACATAAAACTCTGTCCAGGCTCAATGCTGGTAGTCCTGTCTTTGGTACAATAATTTGAACTTAATAGGTTATGTTTTCTTTTCAATGTATTATCAGGTTGTTAGGTTCTTTGAGGATACATGATATCAGTGCCAAGATGTAATATTAATAGAATTAAGAAAATTGAACAATGGTTAAAAAATAACGAATAAATATAAAACAATGAAATTTAATACCATAGGTATGGTAAGTATGTTATTATCGTATGCTTGGATGCGCACGCACCTTATAAAACTCTATAGCAGGCGTCAAGCTCGTGGCTTGTACAGTTTCAATGTATCGTTTTATTTTCAACAATTAGTTTGATAAATATATATATATTTTCAAGAGAAAAAATTAATAAAATACAAAAAAAAACTCTTGATATGATTTCTATTTGGTTTGGAAATTATTTGAGAACAGATGCAACAGTTAAATTAACAAGCTACCGCTACCATTTTGAGGTTAGCTATCACAGGTAATGCTATTATGGTAAATGATTTCTTAACGGTTAACATTTCTTAATTTATATTTTCTGAACACATTATTAATAACATTTTAACATGTTACTATTAGAATTGCTTTTATACTTTTGTACGAAAGTTAATGTTATTTATTTCAAAACATCGAAATAATCAAGACAAATAAGTTTAGTCAAAAAAGTGACTAAATGTTAACTCTTGTAATTAATGACAATTACTTCAAACATACTTTTTATAATTATGAAAATTAATTAAAATATTTATCTAATATTTTAATAAGTATAAATTGACATTTCTTGGAATTCTAATAATTCCATTATACGTTTAACCTTTCGCTAGTACTTGACTCGCATAGTATCCATATATGTCTATTTAAAATTATTTGTAGCGGGGCATTTTTGGGCATACCTGGGGTAATAACAGAATTTGTATTTTTTTTTTATATATAATAAATAACTTGTTGAGTGATAGGAAAATTTTGTGACCGAGAGGTAAATTTGTTATTGTGGAAGCGATCGCAACGTGGCAGCATTGACTGTGACAATTATTTAATGATATTGTGTGGACAGTTTAATAACTGTACCAAAATCAGTTCAAGGACAATGACGAACCCGGAAAACGTAAACACGTTATGTAACAACAAATGACATAATCGTGTCAGGCGATGTGTTGCGTCAGCAAATTATATAACGATGTGTGTCACCAGTTTTGTCAACAAGCCCAAAACAGTCCACTGGCGCAAGGATACAAACTGTAAACCAATAAGAATTGAACGAACAACAGCCGCTTCACAAAGTAGCGCCTGTAAATCTTCCCAGTAACAGCTCATCACCACTCGCGAGTGGTAGCTATACTAAGTGCGGGCCCGCAAAACCAATAGAATGTGGATAATATATTTCAAAATGTGGCTAAACATTCAAAATTCTTATTAAAATGTGATTAACAGTTTTATCCATAATATAACAATTCGGAAATCATGTAATAAAGTGAAAGTGCGCACTGAAAACGATGTGACGTCGTCGGGACTAAAATTCGGACTCGAGGCAGATAAGTCTTACACAACATTACCAAAATTTATTATCTTTGTCAGGAATTCAAAACACATGGGGAAGATTAAAACAAAATGGGAGTCTAAGGGGAAAATTTTAAAAGGGATTGAATGTGAGAGTGTGTGAGGGGTTTTGTTTAATTATATATATATCATGAAGTGCTGGTTTCCGTTCGAAAATTAATCTTAGGTTTATTGTATATTTCTTTTCGAAAGAAGAAAATCATGAATATTAAACGTTATTAATTTTTTATATATATATATATTCATAACAAAGTAAGGGGAGTATTTGTCTCTATAAAATTTTGAATTATGTTAAGGGCTATATTTTCACGTTGTTTTTTTTGTAATGTAAGAATGAAATAAAAAAAAAAAAAAAGGTGTGATGGTAATTCAGTTGTATTTTCTTAAATAGCCAGTTCTGCATTTCCTGGTCCGCTGAAACGAACCCGGGTAAATATTCATAGTTGGCAATAAAGATGGCGCTCGAAGGAGCTATTTAGTAAATAATTGAATTAAATAACCAAATCCCTTAGGTTTATCAAATATCAGTTTGTTTAAGACTGTATCAGTGGCTTCCGAACGTAGGGACGATTTATATAATAATATTATATAAATATAGGCCCACTGGGAAAGCAGAATGGTTGTTTAAGGTAAAATAAATTTTTTTTTTTTGCATACATAAAATAGACGTATAGAATAAGGTTATGTCATGTTTTGTAGTATGAGTGAGCAGAACATTTTTTTCTTTTCTCAATAATAATTATGTATGACAAAATAATATTTTGCTAAGAAATATATATAAAAATTTTTAAGAAAAATGGCAGATAATAGTGCTGTCAGCTTATCTGACAGTCAGTTTAGTAGCGATTCGGGAGTTCAAACGAATGATAATGTAGAGAGTCAGTTGATCGAATCAAAAATAATGAAAGATGTCGAATATCAATCGACACCTATCCAAAATAAAAAAAATGACGATACGTATGAAATGTTGAAAGCAATACAAGCAATGATAGAAAACCAGAGTGTAAAGTTAGATGAACACAAAAACGAAATGCAAGATTTCAAAAGTAGTATAAATAAGAAATTAGATATTCAGAACAGTAAATTCGATATTCAAAAGAATAGTTTTGAGGAGTTATTAAAAAATCAGAATAAAGAGTTGAAACATGAGATACAAGAAATTAACAAACATTGTGAAAATACCAAAGTAGAATTTACTAATAAAATCAGCCAAGTAGAAACCAAGTTAGATGATTCAATACAAAAGACAGATGTTAAATTTAGTGAAATAGATAGTCAGATAGTTAGAGTTGAGAAGCAAATCAATGAAAATAACGAAATATTAATAAATTCAATGAATGAGTATAACAATGACATAGAATCTAAAATTATTAAATGTAATATTGAAACTGAATGTAAGTTGAGTAGTGTAGTAATGACAGTTGAAAAATTTAGTCAGAATATTGATGAACACCAAAATAAGATAGACTCTAAAATATATGAAATTGAAAGTAATTATAAGACGGAGATACAAGCAGTAAATGAATCTATTGAAGTAATAACAAAAAATAATGTACAGTCTGAGTATAGTAATGACAAAAAATTGTATTCACTTGAACAAAACATTAGTAGTATGCGAGATGAATTAAGTTTAGTGAAACATCAAAATGTAAACCAGGTTACTGAACGCATATTTATGACACGAGACACAAATAATGAAGTAGAATTAGAAACTTTCAATTGTGACAATCGTAGAGTACACCCAATGCAATTTTTAAATAGGGTTAGGGAATTTAATCGGTTTAATAATAGTAGCTGGGAGGTTAAGTTGCTGAAGATTATCAAATGTTTCAAAGGTAGTGCCGAGATATGGTCGGAAGTACACCATACCGAATGGGAAAGTTATGAAGATTTTGAGATAGCTTTCCGCAACAAATATTGGTCAGAAGAAGACCAAGAAATACTAAGAAGTAAAATAATGGGTAATGGGAATTTTGGTAGGATTAATAACCACCTAACCATATATGTGATGACCATTTATAACGAAGCAAAGTATTTAGAACCGCCGTTGCCATTCCGGTCATTTGTACGACATATTAGCAAACACCTGCCTAGAGAGGTGCAAATAACGTTAATGACTAGAGAGATTACCAATATAAGCGAGTTAGAAAACATGTTAGATGTATTACAGAATATAGGGGAACGCGACATGGGACGACGTCCAAACACACCAGTAGTACCACACCATAATAATAATAATAATTTCCATCATAACAGGGGTACACAGAATTTTCATAGAGGAGCGCGGGGAGGAAGTTTCGATAATAGGGGCGAGAGTTGGAGGTGTAGAGCTTGTGAAATTGATAACTATGCTAATAGAACGAATTGTTTTAGATGTCATCGAACCAGGGAGTGCGCCAGAAATGAGAGGACAAACCCACCACCAAATCAACAGTCGAGAGGAGGAGAATTTTATAGAGGAGCGCCTCGAGGAGGAGGAAATCATAATAGAGGTAGAGGAGGAAATCATCAAGCTGTGGCAGGTCCATCCACGGAAAACTGAGGAAGACAATGGGGAAGCGGACCCAGCCATTGTCAACGGAGGACCGGGTCCAAGTAATTAACGAATACACAAACAACGTCATCAAGATGGATATGGCAAAAGAGTTGTTAGAAGAAGAGGAGAACAAGGTGGTGGAACGCAGAACAGGATTGACTGAGGTGACGATTAACATTGAAGGTAAGAATTATAAAACTTTAATTGATACCGGTAGCGAGATATCAGTGATTTCTGAAAATGTCATGGATGAATTAAAAGAGTTAAACAAAAATATACCGTCATTACCAGTTGCAGGGGTTACAGTAGTGGGGGTAACTGGGGTGAGAAGTAAAAGAATAACCAGACAAGTACAATTAAACCTTTTAATAAATGAAGTTGAATTTGAAAATACTTTCCTAGTAGTTAAAGGGTTAAGTCTAGATGTAATATTGGGAAATGATTTTTTGGAAAGAAACGGAGCAGTAATAGATTTTAATAAACAAATAGTAAAATTTGAGAAGGGGAATAAACCAGTCAGAATAGAGTTTAAGAAAGTAGTAAATGAAGCTAAAGTCACTGGAATAAAAATGTTACATAAACAGATAAGTGATAGGGAAATAGAAACTAAAATAAATATATGTCTAGAGAGTGATGGTGTAGAAAATGAGGAGAGAGAGATGCATGAGCGTAATGAGAGTGTGTGGGCAAATAGAGCCGATAAATTTTTCAATGAAAATACAGTTGTAGGAAGTACTCAGCGAGAGGAGCTGTGGGCAGTTGTGGAGCAGTACAGAGGGGTGTTTGATGAATCACCAGGGAAAGCGAAGGACTACATCTGTGAGTTGAAAGTTCGGGACCACGCACCATACATGCAGAGAAGCTACCCGGTGCCGTTTTCAAAGAGGAGGGCTGTACAGGAGGAATTAGACCGTATGATGCAAGGAGGCATAATTGAACGCTCAGTATCACCTTATTCAAACCCTTTGGTGGTAGTGATAAAGAAGGATGGCAAGGTAAGGTTATGTTTAGATGCTAGAAAAATCAATCAGATTATTATACCGGACAGAGAATCTCCAGAACCCATAAATGAGATTTTACAAAAGTTTAGCGGAGTCAAATACATGACGTCTTTAGACCTGACCGCTGGATACTGGCAGGTACCATTAGCAACAGAGAGTAGGAAATATACAGCTTTTCTTTTTAACGGTAAGAATTACCAGTTTAAACGCTTACCTTTTGGATTAAACACCAGTGTTGCCAGTTTTATCAAATGTTTAGATAATATTTTACAACCTAAGGACTTAAGACTTTTTAACTGTGTATGTCGATGATATTTTGATAGCCTCTAGAACATTCACTGAACATTTAGAACACATGGAATATGTATTAGATAAGCTACAAGTAGGGGGTTTAACAGTGAATTGGGACAAGTCTAAGTTTCTGCAGACAGAAATACACTTTTTAGGATTTATTATTACACAGGAGGGGATATTAGCCAACCCTGACAAAGTCGAAGCAATAATGCGATTCCCTGAACCTAAAAACATTAAGCAACTACAGAGTTTTTTAGGCTTATGCAATTTTTACAGGAAATTTCAGGAGAACTACGCACACACAACATCCAAACTGAGTGCTGTCCTGCAGAAGAATAAACAGTGGAGATGGGGCGATGCGGAACGAGCCGCGTTTAATGAAATTAAGAGAAAGTTCAGTCACATGATAATGATGAATCATCCCGATTTTAATAAGATCTTTTATTTGCAGACCGACGCCAGCAATGTAGCGCTAGGTGCCGAGTTATACCAAGAGAGCTGCGACAAGGAACACCTAACGATCGCCTTCGCCAGTAGATCGCTGTTATCGGCGGAAAAGAATTACACGACAACTGAGAAGGAACTTCTGAGCATTGTGTTCGCTGTGGGTAAATTCCGCACCTACATTTTAGGGAATACTACGATCATCCGGACGGACCACAAGGCACTGTCATTTCTGAATTCATGTAAGCTAACACACAGCCGATTAACCAGGTGGGTATTAGCCTTACAGGAATATAACTTTTCATGGGAGTACATAAAGGGGTCAGATAATAAAGTACCAGATACACTTTCTAGAATAGATGTTATAGATAATAAGACTGGTAGGGACCTTAGAGAAATAGAAATTTTTAGACTAACTAGAGAAGATAGAATTTTTGGTGAGGAATTAAGTGACATTAAAAACTTGCAAGGATCTGATAGCAAACTGGGTAAAATAATTGTTAGTTTAGAAACAGATGTAGCGGGATCAGAATATAATGAGCGATTTCAAGTATATCAAGGCGTTTTGTTTAAAAAAGTAGATGGTGGGGAGCGTGATTGGAGGTTAGTTATACCTGATGTGTTAATAGATAAAATTGTTTGGGATTGTCATATAAGGTATGGTCATTTTGGTGCGAGAAAGTGTGCAAATGTTTTGAAAGAATCATGTATATTTAAGAATATGGAGAGGAGAGTGAGAAAAGTATTGAGAGTGTGTGATTTATGTCAAAAATCGAAAGTGGTGAATTATAGAGTGGAAGGAGAGATGAATTATATAAAAGTGGATAAGCCTTTTGATCTAGTTGCGGTTGATTTATATGGACCGTTACCCAGAGGTAGAGGGGGTGTGTTATATGTATTTGTAGTTTTAGACACTTTTTCAAAATTTGTAAAGTTATATAGTATTAAGAGGGCAACTAGTAAAGTACTTAGTGAGAGAATAGTAAAAGATTATATGCTTAATGTGGGAAAGCCGAAAATTATATTATCTGACCATGGTCCACAGTTTATAAGCGGCAAGTGGCGGCAGACGCTTGGATGGGAAGGCATCATACCCAAGCATACGGCAGTGTACCATCCTCAGTCGAACCAAGCAGAACGGGTGATGAGAGAGATTGGTAGGATATTCCGGGCGTACTGTCACGCCAAACACACAGAATGGCCATCCTACGTGAAAAAAGTAGAGGAGTGGCTGAATTGTACCACCCATGAGTCCACGGGATTTACGCCGCATGAGTTGATCAGGGGAACAAGGCCGCCCAGGATATTAGAACAACTTTTCACATACCCACCTGAAGGTCAAATTTTGGACAGGAACATGAAGATTAGATTGGCGAACGAAAATTTACTTACTAGAGGAGAGCGACGAAAACAGAAACATGATGCTAAGGGTAAATGGACCAAGTATGAGGTAGGTCAGTTAGTGTTAGTAAAAAGACATGATTTGTCCAGTGCTCAAGATAGGGAAATAAAAAAGTTTTTCTTGTTATATGAAGGACCTTATGAAGTTATAGAAGTAAAAATGCAGAATGCGTATGTGCTGAGGAACCCAGCGACGCAGGAAATAGTAGGTACTCAAAATGCGACGAATTTAAAATTATATAGGTCACTTTAATTGTTATGTTTATAAATAAGTTTTTCAAATATTATTGTATGTTTTCAGAAGGGATCCTCCCCCATTTTCGGGCGGTCACGATCTTACCAGTCCTGGCCGTGGAATTCGGAACTCGGAGGCGGGCCATGGTTGGCGGATCTTCCTTCGGGCGGTGAAAACAACGATGGTCCGGCTCCACCAAAATTGGTATAAAGTAGAAAATCTAACTGCACATTTGAACGGGGAGGGGGACCCCACAGGTACGTGACACAAATTATTTCTTATACACTCCCGGTGCAGCGGTTTTGGTGTGCCTGTCACGTGCCTGCACTGCCTTAGAGTGTTTGTAAATAATGGAGGCTGCATTTAAGTAAAAGGCAGTGCATTCAAATTAAATTTTTTGGTGTCAAGGGCAAAATTAAAATGGAGCCCTTGACAATATTTTCTGGAAAAAAAAAAAAAACCCAAAATAATTTTGGATGTGTATAATTTTAAATTTAAGATATAATTTTTTTTCTTTCTTCTAAATTTGTTAGCATTAGGTGACCAAATATAATTGTTAGATTTTAGTATTAGTGGGTATAGGAACGTTTTGAAGAAATGTGTAGTAATATAAGAACTTGTTATCAATACAAGATGTGAGGATAATTTTGGGGGGTAGTTTGGTGCTCAATGAAGTGACATAACAGTGTAGTGTGGAACTGCTATGGGGGGAGGTTGTTGATTTTGTATTTAATATTTTATGTTAATAATGGTTAAGCTTCCATATAAAGTGGGTTAAAACCCCATCTAAATTAATATTGTCATTTAAATATAAATTCGTATATAAATTTAATATTACGAAAGATATTTTACTTGTGATTCCCCAAATTTTCGGGCGGTCACGGCCTCACCGAACCCTGACCGTGGAATTGGTTTAGCTTTAACAGCTATGGTTGGGGCACATTACGATTACGCGCTGACCATAACTGGCCATAGCTGTTATCGTTGTAAAGGTGTATTTTGAAATTGATGGGGGGTAATAAAAGGGGAATCACCAAACTATGGAACAGCGGCTGCCACTCTGTTCGAGAAGGAACAGCAGAGCCAGGTGGTAGATCCGTTTAAGGGTGCATGATTATTAACGAGAACATGTTGATGTTCAACAATTTTAACTTAACAGCGGAAGCAGAGACACGGAGAGGTAAAACCCTGCTCCAAAATATACAGTCTCTGTGGAAGCGAAAAGGCGCCACAGTCTTACATAATTGAAATAGTGTGTGTGGCTGGGAGGTTATCCAAGGGGATAACGTATTAAAAATTTGATATATTTTAATTAATAATGATGATTTGCTACTCAATAATTTTGTTTGAATTTAAAAAATAGATGCACTAAATACTTCTTATATTGTGTTATTATGTCTTATTGTGTTGATTGCATTAGTATGTTAGGAATAAGTATTATAAAAATATAATAATATGTTTTCAATGTGTTTATAGATTTAAAAATAAAATGAAAAATAGTTGTGATAGGTAAAATTTTCAATGGGTTGTAAAAGATAGAAATGGGTGATAGTAATTAGTTGAATAAAATGTTTGAGTCAATTCAAGTTGAATTTTGTGGGACATATAGATCTGTTCAAATCGAAGTAAAAGTTAAAGAGAATGAGAGATGGAAATAATGCAATGTTGTTTTGAGTTAGTATATGTTATAGAATTTTGAGAAGTATAAGTGGAGACACGGTAGTTATGGAGATTTTATGTAGAGTTTTGAGCGATATATTGTTTATTTTGTTGATGTTAATTTGTTGTAGTTGTAGTGAAGTTATGAGAGTGAGATTTTTTGGGGATGGTAATTTTGTAGTAGTGGTAGTGTATTTGGGGAGTCCGCAACATAAGGGTTGGGACGGGATTTGGTATAGTTTTAGTGGGAAGGGGCCGCCGTAGGTAAAAATCCAGGGGCCAGAGAACGGGAATTGAGCTTTTTTTGGGGGGGGGAAACACGTATCCTATGTACAAAGGGTTAGAGAGTATTTTTTTTATATAAGAGTAGAAGGTGGCGATTGGAGTTAAAATAGTAAGTAGTTAGAGGTAGAGAAGGGTTAGTAAAATTTTGATAGTGGGGTGTCATACTAGTTAAAGATTTTGTAAGGGAGCGTTAGAGTAATGAAAGGGGAAGTTTGTGAGTAAATGCCAAGTTGATAAAGTAAATTATAAGGAATAACGTAGAATCACCCAAAGTAATGAAATGGAATAATGAGGGCCATAATTGAAAAAAAAAAATAAATAAAAATAAAATAATTTTTGTAATTTTGAGAAACGAATTAATAAGAGTAAATCAAGTTTAAAAGTAATTTTCTGATTTTATATGCCAACTTAATGTGTGTAACATTTTAAATACCAATTGTTTATTTTAATGTGAATTAGAAGTGTATTATATTTTCTTATGTTATATTGTGTTTGTTAGTTTAAGAGAATTTTATGAAGTTAACTATTTTAAATGCATTTTTAAATTGGGGATGAGAGAAATGTAATATGGTAATGGGAAATGTTAATAAGTCAGTCGTCTGTTTGCTTAACTTCTGATGGGAATCAGGGCAATGATTTTGAATTTTGGGGTAAAGTTGATAAGGGTAAGTAGATGGAATTTTAAGAGGGGTATATATATATTGTTGGTAAATATGTTATGATATATACATGTTAGCGATAAATGAAAAACAAAACCAGTGCTTCTTAGCGCAAACCAGCACCGCTAGGGGGGAACAGATCAGTTGGGGATATGGTGTTGTATAAGGCCACTATTTAATATTTTGATTTGTTGTTTCAGTGTTTGGTGATGCTGTGGCGGCGGACCTGAGCTGGCCTGCGCGTCAGGGCAGGGGCGTTGAGTATCTGTCTGACTCTACGGTGTTGGGATCTCGAGAGAGAAGTCCAGTATTGTCATGCAGATGCGGTCACAGTCACTGGACCAAGGGTGAGTTGATTATTCTTTTGTGTAAACCATACAGGGGGTTGTGGCGACATATCCTGGCTGATCCCTTTAGCAAGTATGAATGTGTCAATGAGATTTTTTATGCTTCGGCATAAAATATCTCATTGAGGGGGTATTGTAGCGGGGCATTTTTGGGCATACCTGGGGTAATAACAGAATTTGTATTTTTTTTTTATATATAATAAATAACTTGTTGAGTGATAGGAAAATTTTGTGACCGAGAGGTAAATTTGTTATTGTGGAAGCGATCGCAACGTGGCAGCATTGACTGTGACAATTATTTAATGATATTGTGTGGACAGTTTAATAACTGTACCAAAATCAGTTCAAGGACAATGACGAACCCGGAAAACGTAAACACGTTATGTAACAACAAATGACATAATCGTGTCAGGCGATGTGTTGCGTCAGCAAATTATATAACGATGTGTGTCACCAGTTTTGTCAACAAGCCCAAAACAGTCCACTGGCGCAAGGATACAAACTGTAAACCAATAAGAATTGAACGAACAACAGCCGCTTCACAAAGTAGCGCCTGTAAATCTTCCCAGTAACAGCTCATCACCACTCGCGAGTGGTAGCTATACTAAGTGCGGGCCCGCAAAACCAATAGAATGTGGATAATATATTTCAAAATGTGGCTAAACATTCAAAATTCTTATTAAAATGTGATTAACAGTTTTATCCATAATATAACAATTCGGAAATCATGTAATAAAGTGAAAGTGCGCACTGAAAACGATGTGACGTCGTCGGGACTAAAATTCGGACTCGAGGCAGATAAGTCTTACACAACATTACCAAAATTTATTATCTTTGTCAGGAATTCAAAACACATGGGGAAGATTAAAACAAAATGGGAGTCTAAGGGGAAAATTTTAAAAGGGATTGAATGTGAGAGTGTGTGAGGGGTTTTGTTTAATTATATATATATCATGAAGTGCTGGTTTCCGTTCGAAAATTAATCTTAGGTTTATTGTATATTTCTTTTCGAAAGAAGAAAATCATGAATATTAAACGTTATTAATTTTTTATATATATATATATTCATAACAAAGTAAGGGGAGTATTTGTCTCTATAAAATTTTGAATTATGTTAAGGGCTATATTTTCACGTTGTTTTTTTTGTAATGTAAGAATGAAATAAAAAAAAAAAAAGGTGTGATGGTAATTCAGTTGTATTTTCTTAAATAGCCAGTTCTGCATTTCCTGGTCCGCTGAAACGAACCCGGGTAAATATTCATAGTTGGCAATAAAGATGGCGCTCGAAGGAGCTATTTAGTAAATAATTGAATTAAATAACCAAATCCCTTAGGTTTATCAAATATCAGTTTGTTTAATACTGTATCATATTATTTTTTAAATCAAAGTTATTTAAATAAAATATTGTACTCCCTGTTTATTTATCACAACACACACGAGTACGACCGGGATTATACACTATCGTACTTGTATAGTTCGGTAATACCGCACATATCACTCGGAAGTATTTTTGTTGTGTCAAGGTTATGTATGTTTATCAACTTATTGTCAATGGACGCGCACAAATTTGAAAATAATACTTTTTCATGGTGTAGAGTTGCGTGACCTGTCCGTCTGAAGGCTGTTCGTAGACTGTTACATTTTGCCGGAGCGTCTCTTTCGAGTCTGACAAAATGCGTTGATTTGATTGGCTGTAATCACTATAGTCTTCACCCCAAAAGCCTTTGTTTTATTAAAATATTTGATGTTTTACCAAATTTTGACTTTGGGTTGGAGTTTATGTGACGTAATCACTAGTGTAAAAAATAATTGAAAAGTTAATAATTACAATAACTTCCTTATTGAACGTCCTATCGTTACATGAGTTATGTCATTGAATTGTAGACATTTTCTTCTTTAATTTAAGTCTAAACAACATTATTTTATTTACATCGCTTCTCTTAATATAACGTTTTTATTAATTATCTTTGGTGTTTCTTATTTTTATAAGTCTTTGTCACCAGATTTAATTATTTTTAATAAAAACACTTTCTAAATAAACACTTGGAGTCCATTTCTCACTTGGTTTGATTTGTTATTTGGAAATAATTATTTCCTTAACAATAGCTCATTATAGCGTCATTAGGCATCCATCTTTGTTTTTATATAAATGTATTTAAAATGAATTTCCCTTATTTAATACAAGTAATCTTACAATCTAATAATACTAAAACGATTATTTACATGATTTCACACTAAAATATCTTTACATGATTGTATTAAATATAATATACATACTGTCTTATTCCTCTTCTACCTGTCTCATACAATTGTCAACATAATTTTAGTATTTTCTATGTGAATTATATTATGTATTAAATGTCATTAGTGTACATATATTGTACTGAATGCATTACATATATTGGTCAGCTCCTAGCTAGTTTAGAACCCTTCAATTCTTCAATAATGGGTTTGTTCCTATGGTGTCTCATCATAGTGGTCATTTATTTTTCATAAAAACAATAATTAAATTGTTATTGTTACATTTTGTTTGTGTTTCTATATTGGTATTAGACATTACTCCTACTTCTGGTAATGTTCTCAGTTACTCTTAGACAAATTTATAGGTCATATTTTCCTAAGTAACTTACTTAACATAGTTTGTTTACATCTGATTTCTGTCACTATGGTCAGTTGGTTTCTAATTATTTGCATATATACTGACTGTTTTTATAGTTCTAATCGGTTCTCAAAGTTGTATTGAGTTTCCCTCTAACTACTGGTAATACTGTTAACAATCTGTGTTTAATCTTTAATACACTATTTTCCTTAACTAGTGGGCCATACAGTGGTCCATCTTACATCTGATTGTTTGTACATGGTTAGTTAGTTTACATCATTTGTTTATAATACTGTTGTTATTATGTTAAGGATCTGTTCTCAAAACATTACCAGATATTGGTCTTACTACTGGTAATATTGTTATTCACTTTAGTATTGGTTTTGATATTGCACTTTGCCTAATTGAATTGGCATATTTGTTGCATCTTTGCTATCTCTGTTTGCCATTGCATTTGATTGGTTTTATTTACATGGTTGCATTTTAATGCATTGTCTATTAGGATGTATTGTTATTTATAACAATTCCTTAATTGATATCATTGTTGATAATCATTTATTTTCATTGATATTTTTGGTTTTCTGTTTAACAGGTACCTTCTCTATGGGTTATGTAACAATGTACCATCTGTTTTAATGCAGTATGTCTCTACTACTTACATGGTATCAGCATGGTATTCCACAATAATATTTTATTTATTTTGTGACACATGTTTATACATTCCTTCTTAAACGCTAATACATATCTTATTGTATTATTTATCATATTTTTCTAGTCATAGGTTGAATTCAATTCAATCCATTTTGTTTGATACAAGGGTTTTTTATTTGTTGTCAGTTCTTTACCAAAAAAACATAATTATATTGTTCTATTTTGTTTTATTTTGGTGGTCTTACGATTATCTGTGTTGATCACAACTTTATTAAATTCGTCACACTCATTGTTCGTGTCTATTTGACTTATTTAACATCTTGTTGTTTTCATCATGGAATTAACATATTTTCATATACTTATAAACTTCATCACTATAATTGTTTGTGTGGTTTTATCAGTTGAAATAGTTAATTATTCACATGTTTCACATCTATTAAGTACGCACTGTTATTGTTTGTGTTTCCTTAAATGCTAAACACTGGTTTTCATCCTCACATTTGATAATCATTGTTTCACTTGTCACTTATATAGTCTTTGGTACACGTGGTTTATGTTGATTTCTGGTATGATTTATTCATCCTTTTCTCTCTTCTGAGTCAGCTTTCTTGTCCTTCTTCTTTCTTCTTTCTCGTTATTTTCATCGTAGTCTTATTCCTTAATTGTTCCTCTCACTTTTGGAGTTTGTTAATTCTTGTTTCGTCGTTTCCCCTCACTTTTGGATTTTTGGATCCTATTGGTTCTTATTTCCTCGTTTCCCCTCACTTTTGGATTTTTGGATCCTATTGGGTCTAGTTACTGGTATTTTGTTTTGGCTCATGTCATTTTCTTTCTTACGTTTCGTAGTTAATGTCACTAGGTTGATATTATCTTAGTCATAGTTGGATTTTCATATTAACACATTTGTAGATACACACTTTATATACATGGATTTACTTATTTAGATTTACATTCATATTTTTCTCTTACTTGCCGTCCTTTAAGCTCATTTTATGTAACTGCCATATTTGGTTATGTTACATATGCCTTCCTTTAAGAATTGATTAATTCTGAGTTATGATTATACTATATTTTTCTATGAAGAATTTATCAATTATTGTACATTCCATGTTGATTCACATGTTTTTTCCATATATCCTTTCGCTTTCTGCTCTTTGAATCATATTTATTTCTTCTCTATGTAATTACTTCCCTCGTTTATTTAGTTCCCTAACATACATTTAGCTGGGGTAGTTTAGAGCGGCTCACTTTGGCTATTCGACTCTACTGGCCATACTAATTTCAATAAATATGGAGGCAAATCATCTCCTTTAATAATAATAAATGACTGCTGGCATTACTCTTCAGTCAATTCATCTCAAATCATTAATAATAATAATAGTGGTCGTTTTTCCGACAAATAATAAATATTCTTGGGATTAATTCACGCATCTGCGGTTTGTACATTGTGATTCTCTCTTTTCTTGATTCAACTTAACTAATTCTTCACATATCATCGGGATATTTTGTTTTACATTTCCTCATTGGTATACTCTCATGATTTTCTTCATTAGTATATTCTTTTTTATTCTTCTTCACCATAGATTAATCTCTTCATTCTGTGTTACCTTGAACGTCATTTCGTCATAATCTTCGTTCCAAATTTATTCTTCTAGATACTATTTATTAGTACATTTATTTTTTCTTTCCTTTTCCAGGTTTTAGTTGGTATTTGTACTTCATGTAATGTTGGCTTTTCTTTATTCAAATACAAATTTGTCGTGTGTGGTTGGTTCTCTACAGTAATAATGTTCATTTGGTTTATTCTTCCAACTCTTCTTTTTCTTATAGTAGTACGGGTGAGATGTTGTTGTTCTACTGGTTGACGTGGCTCTTGGAAATAATTGTTGCCAAGGATGGTGTGTGTCAGTCTCGTATTGACATCTTTCTTATAGTAGTACGTTATTATTGATGAATACAATGTTCTGATTCCTTTGCATAAATTCTCTGGGATCATTTTTTCCCACATTATAAAATGACAATATACATTCAATGTTTAATACATAATTACATAGTTACTTTTCATTTAATATAAACATATAATAATCTTTATGACAATAATTCACCCTTTTTCTTCAGTCAACATCTATTTTTATAATCATATTTTCACTTTTCATTTTGTAAATAACAATAATCTTCATGGCCACATTTCATTTTTCATCTTGATATAGTCAACAGTTATATTCATAATTATCTTTTCATTTTACACAACAAACATTTTCATCCTTTTCGTAATATTAATAATAAAATAATCCTTATCGCTCACTTTTCACTTATAATTTCATACTTCAATTGTCAATATACTTTTTCATGGAAGTTTGTTTATAAGTGTTACCGGTTATCATAATATTCGGTCCCATAATCCAGTGTATATGTTATGTTTTAGCCGTAATCGTCGTTCTCCTCTCTCCTTGTCGATCGGACTTCTTTAGTGTCCATATTCCTGTCCGTTCTTGATCTATATCGGGCTATCATCTGGTTTTTCCATTTGCAAGTTGTTAGGTCTGAGTCCGCCTTCCATTCTTCTGTCTTCTCTCTCTCGCTCTCTTCAATACATTTGTTTCTGTTGTTCTTCTGGTGGCTGTCCTTACTGATGTTTGATAACTCCCTCAATTTGGTTTGGGTACCTTCATCTATCCTTTGATTGTGTACTTCCGTTATTTGACTCCTCTTCTTCTGCAGTTCTCTTATCTCTCTGGCGTATCCTTCGACAATCCGGTCCCATCTCTCTTGGTCGCTTTCCTTTTTCTTAAAGTATCTTACTCTTCTTTTGGAAATACGTGGTTGAGATATTCTGTTGGTTATCTTCTTCCTTGTTGTTACATAATTTTCCTTCTCGTCCATCTCCATGATACTCCTCTGATACTCCTTCTTGAAGACCCTTTCTTCATGGTTGATAATTGGTAAATTGACCACATTAATCAGACCATTTCTAGTCATTTCAATTAACTCTTTGGTAACTCTTGCCTTCCTCGGACGTAGGGTTCTTCTTTCTTCCATCTTCACTTCTTCCGTTTCCATAATTATTGGGATCCTTTTGTCTCCACTATCTTTGGGCTCTAGATTCGCCGGTTCCATGTCTTTAGCTTCAGGTACTTCTTCAAATTCCATTTGGTCGTCATCCATTGGTAGCTCACTTGGTTCCAAATGTTCCTCTTCGGGTACTTCTTTAGTTTCTGGTTTGTTGTCGTCTATTTTCTGGCTGGCTTGTTCCCTCTGTTCTCTTATTTCTCTTCTTAATTTTTCTCCGAATTTTCTGCTCTCCTCTATGGTTCTATCTATTACCTCTATTGTACTATTATGGCACTCATCCAGTTTTTTACTCAATGATTCTCTCATGGATGTCTGGCCTTCCTTTATCCTGTTCAATCCCTCCTTAATGGATCGGTTGTTTTCCTCCATTGCATCTACGCTCCTACTTATTGATTCCATTATATCCTTATGGGACTCGTCCAATTTCTTCATTATTTGCTTGAACATTGCTTCCGTTAACCCTGACATCTTGATCTTCTGATAATGTTCCTGCTGTCTTCTCACGAATTAGTATACTTAGGTTATTGGTTATTGTATATCTCCCTAACTCGTGCTCGGACGTTGGGCGCCAATCTTTAATGTAATATTATCGATTCTTCAGTGGTATAATCTATATGTAGTTGTGTCAATATGGTGTGTAGGTTGATGTTTAATCTTCAATCACTTCTGCCCCAAATTGGGTTCGTCAATTTGTTATAGAACAAGTAATACTAGTATATATATTTAGTGATGTGTAGTGTGCTTGCAGATACGCTCCGGTATCTGCTGATGTTGTTTTTATAAAAACTGCTCCAATTATAATTATTAGGAGTTATTAGTGTGATTGTATAATCTGTATAAGTGTCTATGAATAATTCACTCTTTTGATTTAAATAGGTTTCGCGCACTTTTTGTTGTATGCCTCCCTCACTTACCACAAGTACCTGTTTCAGTCCTGTTCTGTGACGGTTGTTGCTGAAATACATACACTTAAAATGCACACAAATATTCAATTTGAATATTCAAAACAGTTAGTACACACAATATGAATGAATTAGCACATATAGATAATACTTTAAATTACTCTCTGTTTGAATTCTTCCGCCACCTTTGGTAGAACTGATTTAAAAGAAATAATTTGATTTATATTTGAAATGATACTCTTTTTCATAGGTAAATAAGTGAAGGTTTATTAACAATTTTAAAATGGCAAATTTCAAAAACAATTAACAATCATTTTGGCTAATAATCCTTTACATAATAATTACAATTGATTAATTTTAACATAAAACTCTGTCCAGGCTCAATGCTGGTAGTCCTGTCTTTGGTACAATAATTTGAACTTAATAGGTTATGTTTTCTTTTCAATGTATTATCAGATTGTTAGGTTCTTTGAGGATACATGATATCAGTGCCAAGATGTAATATTAATAGAATTAAGAAAATTGAACAATGGTTAAAAAATAACGAATAAATATAAAACAATGAAATTTAATACCATAGGTATGGTAAGTATGTTATTATCGTATGCTTGGATGCGCACGCACCTTATAAAACTCTATAGCAGGCGTCAAGCTCGTGGCTTGTACAGTTTCAATGTATCGTTTTATTTTCAACAATTAGTTTGATAAATATATATATATTTTCAAGAGAAAAAATTAATAAAATACAAAAAAAACTCTTGATATGATTTCTATTTGGTTTGGAAATTATTTGAGAACAGATGCAACAGTTAAATTAACAAGCTACCGCTACCATTTTGAGGTTAGCTATCACAGGTAATGCTATTATGGTAAATGATTTCTTAACGGTTAACATTTCTTAATTTATATTTTCTGAACACATTATTAATAACATTTTAACATGTTACTATTAGAATTGCTTTTATACTTTTGTACGAAAGTTAATGTTATTTATTTCAAAACATCGAAATAATCAAGACAAATAAGTTTAGTCAAAAAATTGACTAAATGTTAACTCTTGTAATTAATGACAATTACTTCAAACATACTTTTTATAATTATGAAAATTAATTAAAATATTTATCTAATATTTTAATAAGTATAAATTGACATTTCTTGGAATTCTAATAATTCCATTATACGTTTAACCTTTCGCTAGTACTTGACTCGCGTAGTATCCATATATGTCTATTTAAAATTATTATTTTTTAAATCAAAGTTATTTAAATAAAATATTGTACTCCCTGTTTATTTATCACAACACACGCGAGTACGACCGGGATTATACACTATCGTACTTGTATAGTTCGGTAATACCGCACATATCACTCGGAAGTATTTTTGTTGTGTCAAGGTTATGTATGTTTATCAACTTATTGTCAATGGATGCGCACAAATTTGAAAATAATACTTTTTCATGGTGTAGAGTTGCGTGACCTGTCCGTCTGAAGGCTGTTCGTAGACTGTTACATTTTGCCGGAGCGTCTCTTTCGAGTCTGACAAAATGCGTTGATTTGATTGGCTGTAATCACTATAGTCTTCACCCCAAAAGCCTTTGTTTTATTAAAATATTTGATGTTTTACCAAATTTTGACTTTGGGTTGGAGTTTATGTGACGTAATCACTAGTGTAAAAAATAATTGAAAAGTTAATAATTACAATAACTTCCTTATTGAACGTCCTATCGTTACATGAGTTATGTCATTGAATTGTAGACATTTTCTTCTTTAATTTAAGTCTAAACAACATTATTTTATTTACATCGCTTCTCTTAATATAACGTTTTTATTAATTATCTTTGGTGTTTCTTATTTTTATAAGTCTTTGTCACCAGATTTAATTATTTTTAATAAAAACACTTTCTAAATAAACACTTGGAGTCCATTTCTCACTTGGTTTGATTTGTTATTTGGAAATAATTATTTCCTTAACAATAGCTCATTATAGCGTCATTAGGCGTCCATCTTTGTTTTTATATAAATGTATTTAAAATGAATTTCCCTTATTTAATACAAGTAATCTTACAATCTAATAATACTAAAACGATTATTTACATGATTTCACACTAAAATATCTTTACATGATTGTATTAAATATAATATACATACTGTCTTATTCCTCTTCTACCTGTCTCATACAATTGTCAACATAATTTTAGTATTTTCTATGTGAATTATATTATGTATTAAATGTCATTAGTGTACATATATTGTACTGAATGCATTACATATATTGGTCAGCTCCTAGCTAGTTTAGAACCCTTCAATTCTTCAATAATGGGTTTGTTCCTATGGTGTCTCATCATAGTGGTCATTTATTTTTCATAAAAACAATAATTAAATTGTTATTGTTACATTTTGTTTGTGTTTCTATATTGGTATTAGACATTACTCCTACTTCTGGTAATGTTCTCAGTTACTCTTAGACAAATTTATAGGTCATATTTTCCTAAGTAACTTACTTAACATAGTTTGTTTACATCTGATTTCTGTCACTATGGTCAGTTGGTTTCTAATTATTTGCATATATACTGACTGTTTTTATAGTTCTAATCGGTTCTCAAAGTTGTATTGAGTTTCCCTCTAACTACTGGTAATACTGTTAACAATCTGTGTTTAATCTTTAATACACTATTTTCCTTAACTAGTGGGCCATACAGTGGTCCATCTTACATCTGATTGTTTGTACATGGTTAGTTAGTTTACATCATTTGTTTATAATACTGTTGTTATTATGTTAAGGATCTGTTCTCAAAACATTACCAGATATTGGTCTTACTACTGGTAATATTGTTATTCACTTTAGTATTGGTTTTGATATTGCACTTTGCCTAATTGAATTGGCATATTTGTTGCATCTTTGCTATCTCTGTTTGCCATTGCATTTGATTGGTTTTATTTACATGGTTGCATTTTAATGCATTGTCTATTAGGATGTATTGTTATTTATAACAATTCCTTAATTGATATCATTGTTGATAATCATTTATTTTCATTGATATTTTTGGTTTTCTGTTTAACAGGTACCTTCTCTATGGGTTATGTAACAATGTACCATCTGTTTTAATGCAGTATGTCTCTACTACTTACATGGTATCAGCATGGTATTCCACAATAATATTTTATTTATTTTGTGACACATGTTTATACATTCCTTCTTAAACGCTAATACATATCTTATTGTATTATTTATCATATTTTTCTAGTCATAGGTTGAATTCAATTCAATCCATTTTGTTTGATACAAGGGTTTTTTATTTGTTGTCAGTTCTTTACCAAAAAAACATAATTATATTGTTCTATTTTGTTTTATTTTGGTGGTCTTACGATTATCTGTGTTGATCACAACTTTATTAAATTCGTCACACTCATTGTTCGTGTCTATTTGACTTATTTAACATCTTGTTGTTTTCATCATGGAATTAACATATTTTCATATACTTATAAACTTCATCACTATAATTGTTTGTGTGGTTTTATCAGTTGAAATAGTTAATTATTCACATGTTTCACATCTATTAAGTACGCACTGTTATTGTTTGTGTTTCCTTAAATGCTAAACACTGGTTTTCATCCTCACATTTGATAATCATTGTTTCACTTGTCACTTATATAGTCTTTGGTACACGTGGTTTATGTTGATTTCTGGTATGATTTATTCATCCTTTTCTCTCTTCTGAGTCAGCTTTCTTGTCCTTCTTCTTTCTTCTTTCTCGTTATTTTCATCGTAGTCTTATTCCTTAATTGTTCCTCTCACTTTTGGAGTTTGTTAATTCTTGTTTCGTCGTTTCCCCTCACTTTTGGATTTTTGGATCCTATTGGTTCTTATTTCCTCGTTTCCCCCTCACTTTTGGATTTTTGGATCCTATTGGGTCTAGTTACTGGTATTTTGTTTTGGCTCATGTCATTTTCTTTCTTACGTTTCGTAGTTAATGTCACTAGGTTGATATTATCTTATTCATAGTTGGATTTTCATATTAACACATTTGTAGATACACACTTTATATACATGGATTTACTTATCTAGATTTACATTCATATTTTTCTCTTACTTGCCGTCCTTTAAGCTCATTTTATGTAACTGCCATATTTGGTTATGTTACAATATATATATATTATAACAGCACCAAATATCAATTATTTGGAGTTATATGTCAACTGTATACTAGAATCATGTTTAAATAAATTGTAATAGTCAAAACTCCATTTGTATGTAGTAGCGATGAAAATAATGCTTTGTAAAACGACGCACATGTGGCCATTATATAATCAGCTCGCTGTAGAATGAATAGCCACACCCCAAACTGTTAATTATTAATATCTCGGAAACTAATAAATTAAGGCGAAATCCAAGATAGCCAAAATGTTTGCCGAAATATTAATAATGTGTGCAAATTTTATGCAATATAATTAACAAATAAAAGAGTTAATTAATTAATGTGAATAACTTCTGTAAAAATAGAGCTACAATAATGAGCTTTTAATATGTTATAAATATAATAATTTCCAACAGATTGTATATTTTAGATTTAGCACAACTTGGTTTGCAACCAAGATATTGCAAAATAAAACTATCACAGGAAATCCGGACCGACAATTTAGTTCCGCCGGGTTAATAATATTAGTAATAATAGTAATTCTCCGTCTGTGGGAAACTAACTTCATTCTCACGGACTGAGGGAATTCAAATTTTGTGTAGTAGGGAGAGTGTGTCAGCCAATCAAATCATTTTACGAAATCCCGACCAGCGCGGTGTTTTGGGGCTGAACCATCACTCTACTGCCAGTACTTGCGAAGTACGGACGTAATTCTTCAATCGTCTCGTAACCATAGTTGTGACGATTCATCAGAAGACTCTACGTGGTCAACACACATAATTACGAACATAGTAAATACAGATCAACTGTACAACTCGTAATTATTGCGTCAAGTCGAGATACTACAACAAACAAGCTTATTGTGTACTACAAGCTGTGGTCATAAGCATGCAAGAGATCCACCAGACTATAAGACCAGACTTCAAGAATACGACAGAGAGGCCGTCTAAATCATTGGTGAACAAGCTGACGAGCAGAGCTACCACTCGAACGAAACACACACACACGCTGACGTGCGACGTGCGAATCGACGAGGGCCATAAACCAGTTCCAGCAGAAAGCCGCAGACGTTAAAATCTTCAACAAACAGCAGGAGAGGAGAGTGTTGCCGAATTCTGAACTCAACGACCGAATCCAGGACGCTCTAAGCAGATCACTATCTCTAGCAGATCGGACCGGGACAGCGAGGGATATTTGGAGCAACTCTACCATCCACTTCAATAACAGGAAAGCAAAATCAACTTATTTATTTTTTAACATCAAATTTTCTATCTTTTTCAATTAAAAGCATTGTAATTTAAACAATTCAGGTGCCACAAAAATCAAAGACTCTAGTAAATAAGAATAAATTCATTGTGATAATCTGTATAGCAGTCTAAGTCATTAGTAAGGTGTAGTTAAGAATCAATAGAAATAATACAAAAGCGCTATACAAATCTTGACAAACAATCTAATTATTAGCTCATACTGCAGTATAACAGAGTCAAATCACTAGAAAATGAAATGACGTGAACTAGACTGTCACGCCTAATTTATTTTTGAAAATATTCAATTAACTTCAGAGTTTTTATATTTTATTTTTATTAACATTCGAATCCAATTTATTTAAAGCAATTAAATTAAATTAAATTAATTAATTAATTAAATTTTTACTTGCAATTAACTTGTCAAATAACGAGTTTAACTTCTTTTCAATTATCAACCAATTGAAAAACATTAGTCAAGATCGATTCATTGTTCAGACTGTAAGGATAATTGATAATATAACCCTTCTATTCTTGTGTGTTATTGGAGTAATAAACAACGTTTTATTACCCCATATTGCATTGTTTTATTGTTGTACTACAAAGCCTACCAATCTCACAAAACTCTTGACCCTTAAAGTAACTTATTTTGTGTGTTGTTGCCATAAATTTGAGATTACAAACTTGCGAAATTCAAATCCAAAATCCACACACCCTAGTCGGAAGAAACCGCAAGATCGGACAGCAGGTAGGTACTCATACACAACACAACACAACAACAACGCATATAAGTAGAGTTGCAATATATATATATGTATTTGCATCTGGACATATCTATAGTTCTGTGATTGTATTGTTAATATATTAATGTCATATGAAATACTATGGTTTAATTTGAAACAATTTATATTAGAGTGTTTATTATTATAAGTCGTTTGTATTCTAAATTACGTACAAGCAAAGAACAGACTACATGTATATCTAATTTTATTGTAAATTCAATTTGTGTTAAAACTAACTTTCAGGCCTAGTTTTAAGTTTATGTTAAAATACATTGTGAACATAACATTGTTGTTGGATGTTTTTTTTTTAAATTTTAAATTGTATATATTATTTGTGTATTGGATATCCATGAAGAGTGGCAGCAACATGAAACTCTATTAATTATATCAATATTAAACTCTTACCTTAGGGTGCTTCTCCAAGGTTCTACAGACGAACACAGCTGCAGAAAGGATTATTTGAAGGTTACCGGTACACATATAAGTACGCAATTTATGTTAAAACAAATACTTCTGGTTTATTACACACATTAAAACACGAGCACATTATGTTGTATTAGAAATACAACTAATAAATAACAAACAACCTAAAACAAAATAAATCTTCCTTGCTACTAACCTGTTACAAATTACTTATTTTATATGAACCAATACTTTTTACCTCTTTTCCCCTTACTTTTATATTTTATATTATAAAACAAAACCTTCCCTTAGAGATCTCATTTTACCATTGTTATTATTAAAATCAACTTCTAATTTGTTTTGGGTCATTTAATTATATGTTTTCGCTGGTACTTATCTGCCTGTTGATATGCTTTCTTATTGTCGTTGCACTCCGACACTGGTTTACATTGTTTAGTTATTGTCACTTACATTGAACTTTACGCACCAGAATGTATTATTTTAAATTTTTATGCACTGGAAGATATATATATTTATTTATATAGCCGGCCGGCTTTTAAGATTTGCCCGGGCACTTAGATGTTTAATGGCCGCGCGACCATGAGTTGCAATAGAAACTGAACTCAGTACTGCGCTAATGCAGTGACACACAGATTTTCGTCTGGTCACGTGATCAACAGTCTGCGCTCCAATTGGTGCTTTTAAAAGGCGCTATAACGCAGGCATAAGGTTTTGCAACATTTTGCCGTCTGGTGCAATTCATAACTTGACATTTTTTCTTCGTGATTCCCGGGTGACGCAAAACTGTATATTGTTTCATCATCTGTCTGGACTGTTTGAGTGCGGAGACAAAACACAGACGTTTTGTTTTGTAATAACACTGCATATGTGGTTGACCAGCTCGAGGTTCCAAAAAGGTGAACAATGACTGCATGGGGAATATAATTTTTAAAATATTACCTTGGCCCTACAATTCCGTACCGTTACAATCATTTTATTTAAATTTGTTAAACTGTCTATTCAAAGTGCAAGATAAATGACTGAGACCATTTTTTTCTTAAAATATTGTTGAGAATTTGACTTGAACTAAATTTAGTGAATATGAGTGTGTGTAAGATAATAGGTTACCCATGAATTTATTATAGATGAATAAAGTGTTCAAGATAAACAAGAAAAGCAGTTTGTTTTTTTTCGTGTACAGTGGAACCTCGATATAACACCCCTGTGATATAACGTGACCCTTGATGTAACGCTCATTTTTCATGGTCCCAGCAAATTAAATAGTTAAACTTGGGACCTTTATATAAAGCAACCCTCGATATAAAGCACTTTTTGGCCAGTCCCCAGAAGAGAGTTATATAAAAGTTTCACTGTACACCACAATCACACACAATAATACCAGTATAAAATACCAAAAACCAACAGCAAACCATAACAACAAGCAACCCAAACACAAATACTCCACAAGATACAAAATTAGGAAGGCTGAGGATGGGAACAATAGGATTCCCAAAACCCTTTCCAAAAGAGGAAAAAACATCTTGAGGTAAAGAAATTATAAGTATTATATAAATTATATATATAAATCACTTGGTTTGTTTATAAGTGTATTATTTTTGTTTGCTTTTTGCAGACTTTCAAATTGAGATTAATATGACTGTTCTGCATAACAGACAAGATAAAAAAAATTTTAAGTGAAAATGTACAAATTGTACTTTTCTCAAGCTTATGAAAATACAAACATTACAAATTTCTGTGACTATACATAACACTAAAGAATAAGAAGTGTACTTTAATGTAAAACTTATAGAATGGAGGGAAGTGAAGAGACAGAATTTGTTAACTACATTTTAAAGTTCTACAAAAATGCTCAGGACACAGTAGCATGTATAGGGCTCAACTGTCATCACTACCACTCAGAAGGACATTTAGTAGAATAAAACCACATCCTCAACCGCTCTGCAGCTGACAACTATATCATTACTAATATTAAACATTTCCTACCTCGATAACAACTTTCTTCTTCTGAACAGAGTCCTTTACATTGACTATGAGATGATGCCACATTCTGACAGGCAAATGACCATCTACAGTTGCTTCACTCAAGATTTCCTGCCGTTTGCCGTCAGGCCTCATTAACCTTATAACCAAGCCACCTGTACAAAATTAATTTTAATATACAGAGTGGGAAATAAATTTCTTCACACTAGATGATATCCTTAGTTCAATACTGAGCAAAAATTAATAAATGATGAAATGATTTGTGCCATTTAGTAATTTACTAGACACAATTTTAAAACATTTTAGTCAACGTTTCAACAAAATTTATTGTCTTCATCAGGATCTGTGTAGGCATAATTCAAAAATTAATAGCCCAACAGATATGATAAGTATGATTTTTTAATGTTACTAATAAAAAGGAGAAAGAGAAGGCCCCGATACTATTTTACTTACCTTATCAGAAGATTCTGAGAAAACCAAAAGCCCTTGGGTCACCACCACATTTTGACAAGCGGAATGTGGAAACCGCAATACTGTCCCCATGAAAACAATTTAAAAATCATAAACTTTCCTTATCAGAATGTCCAGAATTCGGCTAGAAGAACTCGTTGAGCACAGATTAGGTTAAGGGGAGATGACATTAAAAATAACTCATATTCATTATTATTCACACAAATTAACTCACTGATATTATTTACTATAAAATATTCCACAAATAATAATAAAATGATTTGAAAAATATATCGTATTTTATAAGGTAACCTATTTAAATGGTTACCTTATGTGGTGCAGTCACCTTCTACATGTGATAATTTTGAAAAAACTTTACTGTAATATAATTAAAACGTTTAATTATCAATATAACATAAAAAGGAAATCAATTTAAATTAGTACTTTTTTATTCTCTCTCTCTCTCTCTCTCTCTCTCTCTCTCTCTCTCTCTCTCTCTCTCTCTCTCTCTCTCTCTCTCTCTCACTCACTCTTACCCTCCTTTTTCCTTGCGCTTTCTCTCGCGCTCTTGTTCTCTCGCAAACACTCTCTGACACTCCTGATTATTGCTTATTTCATATTTTTTATTTTATTTAGCCAAAATTTCCCCACTTTTGTTACTTATCTGTTCGTGTCCAATGATTGTGTTGTATTGTGGTTCAACGAAGTCATTTGTTCCCTCGCGCACAACTCGAGGTCATTACTATGCATTAAGTTTACTTTGTCCTTTTGTTACACCTTTTGATATGTAACCTGTTTAAAGTACAATTATATGACTTAATTAGATCAACAAAACTTTATTTGTCGATCACTGATGTTCTTTTTCTGTTAAGACAACAACGTAAGCTTTCACTCCGCCCACGGGCACTGAATGGCTATACTTCGTAACGTGCGTATTGTTCCAAAGTTACAAGGCGACTGACTATAATACAATTATTTTCTCGCACTGGGCACTACTAATACCATCCAGTTATTCCTGAATTCGTTTGTATTAGGAATATATCCGTTGTGAACACGTGTGTAGATCACAGCTGGATCAAGAGAGCAGCTGTTGTGTGTCCAGTGATGTAACGGGCCAAATGGGAGGTTTATTTCATTTTATTAAATTTTCGGGGTTTTATTAAAATATTTGTAAATTTACTTTTTCAATGGGACCAGAACATGTATTGTAAGAACAGTGTTATAACAAAGGAGCGAAATACGTGACCACAGTTGTGCAATCAGTACACAAGGAATGTACCAAGTCGTCATTTCCAAGAACTTTGCAAGTGTGTGGCAGTGCGCCCGTATGCATCACACGAGCATGCGCGCAGACCGACGCTGAACTGTAACAGTCAAGATGGCTAAGAGGACATTTTCTGTTCACTTAATTTACCTTGCTGGCGGATGGAAAGTCTAAGTCACGCCCATATCTTGACGTCAGCCAGTGCTGCATAAATATCGTAGACGAACTGCACACAAAACTTACATGGGTTGAATAGGATGAAGCTACGACGAAGAACCATGAGGCCTTGGTTTCCACCCAGAACGACAAAATTGAGTTGGCCGCGAACATATAGCGGCTCTGCGCAGTTTAGCCTAGCGACCGTACCTGCAGGTACAGAGCCAAGTGGGCTCTTCAAAAAATGTTATAATTACCAGTCAAAAGTGAGTTTCGGTTAACAACAAATATGAGACAGTGAAGTGAAATCTATAATCAACCAAAGAACATCAACAAATTAATTTCGGACACACTACCAAATACAAAATATGAGAAGTTGCTCGAGCGATCACCACGTGCCGGTAGGGAGGGGTATTTTTGTTAAAATGTTAAGGGTTTTTTAATAAAGTGTGTGTGTGCATAAAAAAGGCAGGCTGGGCTGTTTATGTTTATGTGTGATGTAAATAAGGTAAGCTATAGCATATAAGTCAATATGGTGTAAGAACATATTTCAAGGAAATTCCATTTAAAAGTCAATTTAAAATAATCGATGGTTTGTAAACATACAGCAGATGAATAACACATAATTTGAGACAAAGTATAAAGAATGAAAAAATAAAGATCAAATAATTTCTCTTCATAAAAAATGTGTAGCGTAAATCATTCACACAACCTAAAATCACGTTTGTATCCTAACGTTCGTATGACGACCCTGGCCCAGAAATACATTCTGAAGGTAAGTGGGAGTGTATAAATTTATGTATTTGTAATTGTAAAATGAATAGAACTTAACAATTGGCGCCCGAACAGGGACGAATTTGACTAATTAAAAGTAAAATTCCATACCTACAAAAAAGATAACAAGCGTGGTTTAAGGTTAGCGTAATAAAATAAAAGTCTGTCATTTACGCAAAATTGACATGAAATAGAAAGTGTATGATAAAAAATCAAATTAATTAAAGTATTCTAAGTATCAAGTATAAAAATAAGAAATGGCAGGTAATAACGAGAATGTCAGCTTAACTGACATCGAAAACGAAAGCCAAATGAATATCGAATTAAGCGAAACAGAATCAAAAATTTTGGATGAAGGAATTCATTCAACGCCAATTCAGAATAAAAAAACGGATGATAATGATATGATGAAATACTTATGTAGCATGGTGTGTAGTATGAAAGAGAGTTCAGACAAGCAACAGGCGATGTTAGAGTTAAAATTTAATGAAATAAAAAGAGTGATTCTGACGCTAAATTCAATATTCAGAATAACAAATTTGACGAATTAAAAAATGAGATTCAAGAAATTAATAGACGTTGTGAAAATACCAAAGTAGAATTTACTAATAAAATTAACCAATTAGATACCAAGTTAGATAATTCCATAAAGGAGAGAGATGTCAAATTTAATGAAATAGATAGTCAGATAGATAGAGTTGAGAAGCAAATAAATGAGAATAATGAGATGTTAATAAATTCAATGAATGAGTATAACAATGAAATAGAATATAAAATAAATAAGTGTAACACAGAAACTGAATGTAAGCTTAGTAGCGTAGTAATGACAGTTGAAAAAATGAGTCAGAATATCGATGAACACAAAAATAACGTAGATCTTAAGGTAAATGAGATAGAGAGCACTTGTAAAACAGATATTCAATCAACCAAGAAACAGTAAATGTTATTGAGCATGTAAATCACAATAAGTTCGAATCAATTGAACAGAATATTAGTAGTATGAAAGATGAGTTAAGCTCAATAATCAACAAGAAATTAAACAATGTTACTGAACGTATATTAATTATACGAGACGTAAATAATGAAATTGAGCTAGAAACTTTTAGTAGTGAGAATCGTAGTGTGCATCCGATGCAATTTGTGAACCGAACACGGGAGTTTAATCGATTTAATAATAGTAGTTGGGAGGTCAAACTGCTGAAAATTTTGAAATGTTTTAAAGGTAATGCAGAGATATGGGCGGAAGTACACAATGCCGAATGGGGTAGCTACGAGGAATTTGAGGTAGCTTTTCGAAACAAATATTGGTCAGAAGAGGACCAAGAAATCTTAAGAAGCAAAATAATGGGTACTGGGAATTTTGGTAGAATTAACAACAACCTAACGATGTACGTAATGACTATATATAACGAGGCCAAGTATCTAGAACCACCGTTACCATTCCGGTCATTTGTAAGACATATTAGTAAACACCTGCCCAGAGAGGTGCAAATCACGTTAATGACTAGAGAAATTACCAATATAAACGAGCTAGAGAACATGTTAGACGTGCTACAGAATATAGGGGAACGCGACATAGGGTGGCGTCCAAACCCACCAGTAGTACCAAACCATAATAATAATAATTACCATCAGAATAGGGGTACACAGAATTTTTATAGAGGAGCGCGGGGAAGAAGTTTTGATAACGGGGCGAGAGTTGGAGGTGTAGAGAATGTGACACAGATAATTATGCTAACAGAACCAATTGTTTTAGATCTCATCGAAACAGGGAGTGCGCAAGGAATGAGAGAATCCATCCACCACCAAATCAGCAGTCGAGAGGAGGAGAATTTCATAGAGGAGCGCCAAGAGGAGGAGTCCATTACAACAGAGGGAGAGGAGGAAACAATCCAGCCGTAGCAGGTCCATCCATGGTAAACTAAGGAGGACAATGGAGAAGCGGGCCCAACCATTGTCAACAGAGAACCGGGTCCAAGTAACCGACGAATATTCGAGCAACATTATCAAAGTAGACATGGCAAAAGAATTACTGGAAGAAGAGCGACGAGCAAAGTGCTCAGTGAAAAAATAGTAAGAGACTACATGATTAATGTAGGAAAACCGAAAATCATATTATCTGACCATGGACCACAGTTTATAAGCGGTAAGTGGCGACAGACGCTTGGATGGGAAGGCATCATACCCAAGCATACGGCAGTGTATCATCCTCAGTCGAACCAAGCAGAACAGGTGATGAGAGAGATTGGTAGGATATTTCGGGCGTATTGTCACGCCAAACACACAGAATGGCCATCCTACGTGAAGAAAGTAGAGGAGGGGCTGAATTGTACCACCCATGAGTCCACAGGATTTACGCCACATGCGTTGATCAGGGGAACAAGGCCACCCAGAATACCGGAGCAACTATTCGAATACCCACCAGAAGGTCAAGTTTTGGACATAAACATGAAAATTAGATTGGCGAATGAGAATTTACTTACAAAAGGAGAGAGGAGGAAACAGAGACATGATGCTAAGGGTAAGTGGACCAAATACGAGGTAGGTCAATTAGTGTTAGTAAAGAGGCATGATTTGTCCAGTGCTCAAGATAGAGAAATAAAGAAGTTTTTCTTGTTGTATGAAGGGCCCTATGAAATTATAGAAATAAAGATGCAAAATGCGTATGTGTTAAGGAACCCAACGACGCAGGAAATAGTAGGTACACAAAATGCGATGAACTTAAAATTATATCGGTCACTTTAATTATTTAATGTTTATGAGTAGTATTTAAAATGTTGTTTTGTGATTACAGAAGGGACTCTCCCCCATTTTCGGGCGGTCACGATCCTACCAGTCCTGGCCGTGGTATTCGGAACTTGGAGGCGGGCCATGGTTGGAGGATCTTCCTTCGGGCAGTGAACACAACGATGGTCCGGCTCCACCAAAATTGGTTGAAATTTGAAAACTAACTTCACATTTGAACGGGGAGGGGGACGCCAAAGGTATGTGACACACATGATATTATTAACACACTCATGGTGCAGCGGTCTGGTGTACCTGTCACGTGCCTGCACTGCCTTAGAGTGTATGTAAATAATGGAGGCTGCACCTAAATAAAAGGCAGTGCGTACAAATATAAAGTTTCAGTGTCAATGGCAAAACTAATTTAGCCATTGACAATAATTTCTGTGTAGTCCGAAAAGACGAATTTTGTTGGGAGGGAGATTTGGAGACAAAATAGACACCGGGTCTGGATAAATGGAAGGGGAGGGGGAGTAGGTTTGGTCTGAAGAGGGGACGTGAATTCACGTAGTGGCTCTATTTTGCCTCCAACTTTGCCTCATGGCAAAACCCCGGCTTTTCGGGCGATATACTGTCTTACCAGCATTAGTCGTGATTAAGGAATGTTAGTCAGCCTCCAATGTAAATAAATAAAATCAAAATATTTTGGATGTTTATAATTTTAAATTTAGATAAATTTTAGAATTAAGTGACCAAATGATTGTAAAGTTTTAGCATCAGTGAGAATGGGAACGTTTGAAGAATGTGATTATAAAATAAAAACTTGTTGTCAATACAAGACGTGGGGATAATTTTGGGGGGTAGATTGGTGCTCAAAGAAGTGATATAACAGTGGAGTGTGGAACTGCAAATGGTAGACAGTTTTAATTCATTACTATTATTGTTTAGTTATTAATGAGCTATTGCTGGGGTGGCCTGTGCCCCAGTAGATAGTGGAATGGGTTGGGGGTAACAGTGAGTGTTATCTCCATCGGAGGCCAACATGGCGAAAATGTGCGGCACACCTTTTTTGTACAATTGTACCATGATAGACTCTCGTGCCGTACATAATAATGATGAACAGAACAGGCATTAAAGTGAATTTTAATTTCCCCGACTTTTCGGGCGATTACTGCCTTACCAGCACTAATCGTGGTTTTGGCTAGCGGTCAGCTATGGCCATAATCAAGTCCCTTGACCATAGCTGACTTGAAATTGGTTTATACTAGAAATTAATAGGGGGGTGAAACTAGGGGAAATCCCCAGAACTATGGAACAGCGGCTGCCACTCTGTCCACGTGGGGACAGCATAGCCAGGTGGTAGACCCGTTTTAAGGGCTTATCAATATAAAACGAGGGTATGTCGATATCCAAAATCTTTAAAATGTAAAGCCGAAGCAAAGACACGGAGATGTTCAGTTCCTCCAACTATGCAGTCTTTGTGAACGCGAATGGGCGCTACAGTCCAACATAAAATGCAATAGCGTGTGTGGATAGGAGGTGGCTCAGATGAGCAACGAATGTAAATTTTGTAAATTAAAAATGATAAATCAATTTTGCTCTAATTAAACGCTTGTATTCTGCTTTGATAAATAGGGTTTCATACATTCAGTATACTGTGTACATTCTATATTTTATTGTGTTCAATGTATTATTTTATTGTGTTAGAGGTAAGAATTGATAAAAATATGTGTTTTATATAATTTGTGTAATTTTGAAACTAAGTAAATAACTAGACCGACCGGCAGGCGGTTTACACAATAGTACCAGAGTCAGAAAGAGGGGGAACAATGATGTGTAGTATGGTAGATGTAAGGATTGATAACCATATGTATTTCATATACTGTGTATAATTTTGAGATGTGTTTTCACTTTGTTAGGAATGTCAGCTGATCAGTAGTAAAATGTCACGGTTAAATTGTTTATAAATGTTCAAGGTAGTTAATGTCAAATATAATGTTTTAACGTGTTAGAGATATTGTTTTAAATGATGAGAAAAGTAAATTGATAAAATTAAGATTTTAAATAATTTGTGAAAAATAATAAAAGGTAGATTATGGGTGATTAATATTTTGTGGGGACATATAGATCAGTCCAAGTTAAAGTTAAAGTTAAAGTGTTAATAGAGATGAAATATTGTTTTGAAGTAATGTAATGTTGTTGTGAGTTAATGTAATAGAATTTGAGAAGTATTGATGTTGACACAGTAGATATGGGAATAGATGTAGAGTAATGATTGATATATTGATGTTTATAAATGATGATGTTATTTTTGTAGTTGAAGTGAGGTAATTAGAATGAGATTTGGGGATGGTAATTTTGTAAGAGGGGATAGTGTAATGGTGGAGTCCGCAACAAAAGGGTTGGGACGGGAAGGGACCATTTGGCGCCGGAAAGGGTTACCTCAGGTAGAATCCAGGAACCAACATAAGGGAATGAGCTTTTTGGGGGGGGAACACTTATCCTAAGTACAAAGGGTTAGAGATTATTTTTTTTATATATATGTTGAGAGAATGATGCGAATTGAATTTAATAGTAAGTTGGGTTTAGAGATTGTTTCCTAGATGTTTTGATAGAGATGGGTGTCCTGATAGTTAAAGTTGTTAGTGGTATTAGAGTCAGAGTGAGAAAGATTATATATGTATAAATGTCAAGTGGCAAAACAAGTTAGTATAAATAATTAGATCACCCAAAGTAAAGGAAATTGAGAATAGTAAAGAAAACAGATTTATAGTAAGAATATAAGCTTTTGATTGAAACCAGTGACAAATTTTGATAGAGTTTAAAAATAATGCAAAGCTATAAAGTGTTTATATTGAATAATTTAAATATCAATGTGATTGTTAATTATAATAATATTTTGCTATTTTAAATGTTTTATTTTATTCTGTTTTGTGTTTAAAGATAGAATTTTACAGATGTTTAATGTATTTTCAGATGTAACTTGTGTATAACGTATGTAGGTCAAGGTTCTTGACTTGACCCAGTTTTGATCAGCTGATAGGTGATGTCATATACTAGACATGTTTAGCAAGGAAGTAGAGCCAATTTTGTTTTGAATTAATTGGATTAATTTTAAATAATTTCAGTATTGAAAAAAGGGAAAATATATTTTAATAAGTTTACAATTTTGGAATTTAAATTTTTTTTTGAAAAAAAAAAATTTTTGATTTTCCGCCTGCTATCTAATTGATATTTTTGAATTTTGATGATGTTATTGTTTGTGTATGATTAGTGGTTTTATTGAATTGTATGTATAATCACATGTTAGGTTAAGGATGTTCCTATTTTAAGAAATGTTAAATTTGTTTATTTTCTAATGACAAAAAACTAATGAAGAGAATTAGTCAATGTAGGTAAAGGATTTGTATTCTGATTTAAAGAAAATAGCCGTTGATTTTGACTTAAACAAAATTTTAAAACTAAGAATATGTCAATGTTTACAGTATGTAGTATAAGTGTGTGTGTGAGCCCAGTAACTGCTAAAGGCAGCCCAGTTTGCATATGAGGGGGAACATATCGGTTGAGGATCTGGATTTATGGGTTTGCATGTTAGAAGGTAAGGTGCGCTGTGGCGCGTATCTATTCGATTTTTCGGTGTTGGGATCTCAAACAGAGAAGTCCAGTGATCTCGTTCAGGTGCGTCCATAGTCGCCGAGCCAGGGGGGTCGTTTACCCATGAGGTGTAAGAGCAAAAGGGGGTTGTTGGCACCAGTTCCTCACCGGTCCTCTTAGGGGTTTTAGCAATGAGATTTCTTCTGTTTCGACAGAAGATCTCTCATTGGGGGGGTATTGTAACGGGCCAAATGGGAGGTTTATTTCATTTTATTAAATTTTCGGGGTTTTATTAAAATATTAAAATGCTGAACTGTAACAGTCAAGATGGCTAAGAGCACATTTTCTGTTCACTTAATTTACCTTGCTGGCGGATGGAAAGTCTAAGTCACGCCCATATCTTGACATCAGCCAGTGCTGCATAAATATCGTAGACGAACTGCACACAAAACTTACATGGGTTGAATAGGATGAAGCTGCGACGAAGAACCATGAGGCCTTGGTTTCCACCCAGAACGACAAAATTGAGTTGGCCGCGAACATATAGCGGCTCTGCGCAGTTTAGCCTAGCGACCGTACCTGCAGGTACAGAGCCAAGTGGGCTCTTCAAAAAATGTTATAATTACCAGTCAAAAGTGAGTTTCGGTTAACAACAAATATGAGACAGTGAAGTGAAACCTATAATCAACCAAAGAACATCAACAAATTAATTTCGGACACACTACCAAATACAAAATATGAGAAGTTGCTCGAGCGATCACCACGTGCCGGCAGGGAGGGGTATTTTTGTTAAAATGTTAAGGGTTTTTTAATAAAGTGTGTGTGTGTATAAAAAAGGCAGGCTGGGCTGTTTATGTTTATGTGTGATGTAAATAAGGTAAGCTATAGCATATAAGTCAATATGGTGTAAGAACATATTTCAAGGAAATTCCATTTAAAAATCAATTTAAAATAATCGATGGTTTGTAAACATACAGCAGATGAATAACACATAATTTGAGACAAAGTATAAAGAATGAAAAAATAAAGATCAAATAATTTCTCTTCATAAAAAATGTGTAGCGTAAATCATTCACACAACCTAAAATCACGTTTGTATCCTAACGTTCGTATGACGACCCTGGACCAGAAATACATTCTGAAGGTAAGTGGGAGTGTATAAATTTATGTATTTGTAATTGTAAAATGAATAGAACTTAATAGTGATACCCTTGGGCTTCATTTTGCAGAACAAAAGAATACTTTTCACTGAAATCTAGAAGAACAACGGCTTCAACGGGCTTTGACTTCTTTCAAATCCCTGGCCTGATATTTTCTAATGAAAGAATGTGGTATTAGCATTTCTAGGCTTTCAATTCAGGTTTCCAAATATTCTTCTAATGTAACAGTGAAGTGTACCTGTTGAGATCTGTCGGTAGATATCCAAGCAGAGTATGTCACCTCATCACTAGGATCCCACTATTCGAATATCTCTATTATAAAGGATTTGAGGTGGGCACTTGAAGGGCATTTTGAGCAGTGTCTTAGCATGCAGTCTCTGATGTCTCTTACACATACTAAGTTCTCAATGAGGTCATTGTGGTTATCTTCATTGAACAAGCTTGAAGCAACATTGTAAGATTTTGGTGGATGGTACACGCACAAACAAAATGTGTACCAGTAGCAACTGCTAACACCATTTTGGTCGAAGCATGCAGAACTTGGACAAACCAATTTTAAGACCTGGGTGTTCAAACTTGAAAGCAGAATATAGCTCATTCAAATTTCCTAACAAGTCTTTTTTGCACATATACATTTTTTTATAGGCTTACTTTATCTTTTGAGTTTGGCATCACTTGAGAACATTCGTCAATTTGGTGTAATTACAGTAATTATCATAAAATCAACTTACATACACCAAAGTTAAATAAGTTTAAAACAGTGCTAAAAATCAGTTACAAATTGTTAATATCATGGATATTTATATTTACTTATTTATTTACTACTTTGCCAGGCAGTATGTTATTTTTAATAGTTTCATTTAGCGTGCATGCCTAATCTGTGCCGATGCTATTCTATAAATTTGAATTGCCCGGCCATATTTTGGGCCGACACGGCTGGCTAAATTTCAGACTCGGTGTTGTTGGGAGACAAGAGCGGCTTTCTCCCGTATTTGGAGACGTAATCGGGCTGGCAGTGGCCTTGACGGTCAACGCTAGTGGCGATGCAATAAGGTAGGCAGTTTTAACCTTGCATTTAACTCCTGTCAGCTGATCAAGGTTCGACAATTTGTAACAAGTTTTTCTGGACCATCCTCAGTTCATGGAACGTGTTATCTGGTCTCATTTTTCTTCCATCCGCTGACATGGTGAGTTGGTCCGACGGCTTGGAAACAGACTTCTTGACTTCTATCATGCGCGAGTAAAAATGGAAGGGTCTCAGGTGAGGTTATTATACAGTGTTCAATGTTTAGTGAATATGTGTGTTATGTCGTGGGTGTGTAATCTAAACGTATAAAGCCATCTTTTTTGTAACAATCTAATGTAGATTAAAATTATACGGGACTTCCGGTCTGACACCAGGTGGCACTTTGCACTCAACTGATTTAAGAAGGTTTAAAAATATATGTAAGCTAAAAGTAATGTTAATGTCAATGTGTATAAAGTTTAAAAGAGAAAAGGGGTGATATTATGTGACAAATTAAAATTATATTAAACTGTTTCTGTTTGCATTGGGTGTACTATGTATGTGGGTATAGATGTTCAATACGAAGTTATTTTATGGTTGTGAAAATATATGAATTAATGGAACAAACAAATGCATGAATAATATATGGGAACATATCGTACAAACGATGAAATTAAATTTAACGCAAGATGTGTAATTTTTTGTAATAAGATGACTAAGACAGACGTAAGCCTTATGCACTAAGCAACCGGAATTATATTCATGCAAAGTTTTAAGCATTATTAATAGCAGAAAGTAGAGTGCCTAAAATTAGGACAGTGTGAGTGTGGTGTTGGTGTTCCGAGAAAAAGGAGCTGGTTTTACTGTATTTTACGATTGCTGTGTACAAATGAAACGATGTTGCAGGGTCCCCCCCCCCAGTCGGGAGAAAAGGTTCGTGGATGGCGACTACAACACCTGTCACCTCTGCAGAGCTATGCTAACATGCTCCTCCAACGCAGTCGGATCCAACCCAGGAACACCAAGGAATGCCCAGGAATACATATCTATGCTCAACCACTACCATGAGCGAGAACGTCATGTGAAGAAGTGAGCAGACTCCTCTACTGACCAGGACCACACCAGCATCCATCACATATATCACAGGACTGAGTAAATTTTACAAACGCAGGTGGGAGAATTACAGTATAAATTTCACACAACAACACTATAATGAGTTCAGGGAGGAAGTGGATGTATATAAACAGTTTTTTTTAATATTGCTAGTGAGCAACATTTTGTCAGAACCTGTCCTGTGTATACATATTTGGTACTTTCTTATCAACTGTTAAAAGAACATCCATTTAGCATATTATTTGACTACTTCTCATTATTGATTGTATTAGTAATGCTGATTAATGAACACTGATAATATTGAATTAATAATGAACACTGAACATATTTTATATATGTATGTACTTCTATTTGTCTATGAAATTAATTACGGAAACTGTTATTGTAAACATTACACAATTCAATTGTCTGTATACTGATGAAACACTAATAAAAAAAGAAAGTTGTTATCGTTGAATAAGCGTTTTATTGCAAGTCCTGTCACAATGGGCTCCAGCACAATTTTTTCTTCCGTCTAGGTCAAACGCCTATTTTTAAAATTTAATGTAACAGCCGGAGCCGTTACAAATCTACCGGACAGTATTATTTCTAGGCCTACGTTCCTTTAAGTACACAGATACAATTACTTAATTAAAATAAATGTAAACAAATCAAGCCCTTAGGCTTCTTTTTCACTGAGCTCAAAATATAAAGTTCCATAATATATCAAGGTGATGAATAATCATTTGAGTTTTTTGAGCAGTAAAATGTGTTACTTATGAGCTAAAAAACAATACTGGCATTAAAAAAAAAACACTAATTTTCTTCCACAGTCTTTTAGTTCATACTTTTAGGATTAATTTTAAAACAAAAAATTACTTTGGTTACTGCTCTGCCTTTTATCTAAAATCGCATTTGTAAATTTTATGTTTTTTGTTTTAAAATTTTCATGAAACCCAGGTTTGAGCTAATATTTTGTGTAGTACTTAAGACCTGAGTTGTTAAATGCATTTTTTGCTTGATCTGCACAATTTTTCTGAAAATTTAAGTGCAAAGATCACTGTGATATGTTAAAAATTAACAAAGTTATGATTTTTTTCTTGAAACAGTGTCACTAAAGCTAAAAGCCTTGGAAATGGCGTTTACGCCTTTTTTCATTAATTTAATAAACTGTTATCTCAAAAAGTATTCAAGATATCTAAATAAAATTTTACATGATTAATAAGTGTAGCAAAAGGAACAAACAAACAAATTTTCATTAAATTCTGTGACCATGGATTTCACTTAAATTTTTAGCTGGATGATTTGAATTGGAATGACCCTCCATTGACCAAGGAATTGTCCAGTTTTCCAGATGTTGTTGAAATACTTTAGAATAACATTAATGAATTCAGTGGATGTGTTCTGGAACATGCTGTTACATCTGATCTTCACTAAGTGTGGAGTATTTTAAAATGTTAATAGCCAGCTCTATTTCTGTTTGGGTAAAGGCCAAAGGTAATAATTCTCCATTATTTGATCCCGAGTAGTAAACCCTATGTTCATCAATGTCACAATAGATGTTTGAACCTGTAATATTAATAGCTACACTGTATTGGAACCAATCTGCAGTGGTTAGAGTAGATAAAGAGAAAACTGAAGAGGTACAGATTCTGTGCAGAGTAAGACAAGGATGTATGCTATCTCCACTTTTATTCAACATCTACTCGCTCGAATGGTATTTTTACAGAAGCTTTAGATGAATGTGTTGTGGGAATCTCTCTGAACGGAAAAGAATAAATAACATACGTTATGCGGATGAAACCGTCAAATTTGCACATAGCTTAGAGAGACTGCAACAACTAATGAACAGAGTGACAGAAAGCAGCCGTAGATATGGTCTAGACATCAATGTTAATAAAACGAAGCTAATGACTGTATCTAAGAACAAGTTCACAAACTGCACCCTTAATATAAACCAGAGGTCAGTTGAACGTGTAAGCTTTACACATCTTGGTACTATAGTCAATGAACAATGGGACCACTCTCAAGAAATAAGGAGCAGAATTGAAAGGCAAGAGCAGTGTACATTAGAATGAGCAGTTTCTTCAAAAGTCACGATTTAACAATAAACACAAAGATGAGACTTTTATGCTGCTACGTATTCTCGGTCCTCTTCTACGGTGTAGAATCTTGGACTTTGACTGAAACCACAACTAAAAAATTGGTATCTTTCGAAATGTGGCTTTACCATAGAATACTGAGCATTTCATGGACAGCACATATAACTAATGTTGAAGTTCTTAGAAAGATGAAGAAAGAAAGGGAACTTATTAATACAGTGAAGATAAGAAAGCTTCGGTATCTGAGACATCTCATGCGAAATGGACAGAGATTTTATTTATTGCAGTCCACACTACAGGGAAAAGTACTTGGAAAGAGAGGAATTGGGCAACCGAGAATCTCATGGCTGAGAAATTTAAGGACCTGGTTTGGCATGAATACAGCTGACTTATTCCGTGCAGTAGTGCAGAAAGTAAAATAGTCTATGATATCCAACATCCAAAATGGATAGGAATTATCAGAAGAAGAATTTCATTATCTAGATTATCTTTAATGTGACAGGTGTTCAAAGTTGGATGTCAAGAATTGCTCTTCTTTTGCCATAGATTTTGGCCATGGGCTTACTTGTCCAGCTTTCTTTGCATACCTTTTATTGAATAAGTCGGCAATGTCAGCTGTGTCTGTTATAATGTTGTTGTAACGGGACATTTTGGCCTACTTGGGGTAATAAAGAAATTTGTATTTTTTAAAAAAGCAAATAACATTTTTTTCGATAATTGGGAAATAACGTAAACAAAAAGGTATATTTTATTGGTAGCGACAGTGGTAACACTGATTGTGAAAATTATTCAGTAATATTTTATAAAACGAGTTAAACAACCGACAAAACTGTGCCAAGGGCAGCTTCAAGGACTTCAAACTGTAAACAAGTGATGTAACAGCATCACGCGATGTTACGTCATCGCCTTACATAACGATGGAATGTGGGTATAGCAGCGCCACTAGTTTCGTCACACACACAGAACAAAGACAGTCGGCGAAAACAACCAACATCTACGGACGCATATAACCTTCGCGTCCGCCGGCTCGCCGGTTAGGCGAAGTTCTTGTCACCCGTACGTATCAATTTGTTTCAAAATGTGAATTTCAATCAAAAGTAAACAGTTTTAATAAAGTTACAGTTCCGGAGAACGAATAAAATAAGGAAAATGTGCGGAATAGAAACGAAATGCGTGGTAGAGACGGACTCGTCAAGATCTTAAATTTGGCAGATAAGTAACCAACAAGGGTTAACTCCAAAACCTTTTAAAAGAAATTTTTGAGAATGTTTACCAAAGAACTGGCAGCCTAAAATAAACTTAAACTAATGAACTAATTAAACAGGGGAGGGATGGAGAGAGAGAGAGAGAGAGAGAGAGAGAGAGAGAGAGAGAGAGAGAGAGAGAGAGAGAGAGAGAGAGAGAGAGAGAGAGAGAGAGAGAGAGAGAGAGAGAGAGAGAATATAGAAATTTAAAAGAAGTGCTGGTTTGTGTATAAAAGAAAGAAATATAATTAATAAATAAGACCAAATCAATAATGGAAAAGATGTAAGGAATTTAATTTTAATGAAATTCATTTCATGAGTTTATACCTAAATTTGCAAGAGTATGTAAGTGCAGGAAAAGAAGTTTTATTTTTGTTATGTGCATTATAGAGTAAATAAACCTTTTGTTCATTGCCAATGTGAATTAAATTAATTATTGCAAATAAACCATTTCTGCTCCTAAGTTCGCCGAAAAGAATCTGGCCTGAAATTAGTAGATACATATATATAATTTTCTTGCAGTTGGTAAGGCAAGATGGCGCCCGAAGAAATTAAATGTAAACAGAACAGTGAATAACAAAATTTTTAAATCAATTATATTTTATTTATATCAATAAAAGTTATATAACAATTGGCTTGTGAACAGGGACATTTATATAAATATATTTATATAAATATGGCCTACTGGGAGAGCAGAGTGGTTGTTTAAAATAACATACAACAATTTTGTTGAGGTACGTGAAGACAGACGTACAAAGATAAGGTTATGTTATGATTATGTGTAGTATGGGTGAGTAGAATATTTTTTTTGATAATAAGTAAGTGTTATATATAGTAATATTTTGCAAAGAAATATATCTAAAAGATTTTTAAAAAAAAATGGCAGATAATAATGAGAATGTCAGCCTAACTGACATTGAATCAGAGAGCCAAATGAATATAGAATTAACCGGAACTGAGTCGAAAATTATGGATGAAGTAATTCATTCAACACCAGTCCCGATTAAAAAATCTGAGGATCAAGATATGATGAAAATGATACAATTTCTTTGTACCAGTTTCAATAAATTTGATGTAAAGTTAGATGAACAGAAGAACGAAATCAAAGAAATTAAAAGTAGCTTCAGTGAGAAATTCGATGAACAAAAGAATAGTTTTGACAGTAAACTAGATGGACAAAATATTAAATTAGATGAGTTAAAAAACCAAATTAATGAAATTAATGAGCATTTAAACCACACTAGTGAAATAATAGAAGCAAACTTTAACAGATTAGAACAGAGTGTTGAAAAGTTAGGTGATAATGTTATGAATATTAATAATGTTTTAGTGGATAGTTAGTGAGGATCGGTCAATAATACAACCTTTAGTAATTTTGCGTCGATGTTTCGACAATATTTATTGTCATCTTCAGGACAATTGTTGCAGACGCCAAACACAAAGTTGTATTATTGACCGATCCTCACTAACTATCCACTAAAACATTCACTGATTGACGGTCACTAAAAATTTAAGGATTTAATATTAATAATGACAAAATAGTGGGAGAGGTAGTGTTAGATAATAAAATATTGACTAGTGATGATAATGATATTAATTACAATTCTGAGAGTATAGTGGGGTAAAGAATAATGGAGAAACATATAATGAAGTTTTAGAATGTAATAATGGAATGTTAATGTGTGTTTATGAGTCAGAGAGAAAGTGGAAAGAGAGAGTAGATGAGTATGTGGGGCACAGGGTAAATTTTCCCCTTATTTATGATGAACCAAGGTGTTCAAAAATGTTATTGTTGAAGGGCAAGAGTCCCTTGTTAATGGAAGTTGTTTAAGTTGTTTCCCCTTTTTGTATGATTTAGTATCCTCTGCATGGAGTGAGAGAGAAAGTGAGATATGGTGTTATGGTGAGAGAGATTTAGATAGAGAGTTGTATATTGAGAGAGAGATGGAGTTATATAAGTTAAAGAGAAATTATAATCAATTGAGAGAAAGGTTAGAGGGGGTGAAGATAAACAATATAAAATACTTACCTGTTGAAAGAGAGATAGAGGATTATTTTGATAATATCTTTATAAACGATAATGACTTACATGATGTAATAGTAGAGGAATATAAAAATGATAAAAAAGCTTACCTGACGTTAACCAATAATACTGATGGAGAATGGACAAAAATAACTTATGTTGACAAGTTTTATGAAATATTAATAGGGAATAACCCTATAAATTATAATGGCATAATGAATGAAATAAAGTTAATGGATTATTATAATAATAATAATAATAATAATAACAAATTGTGTGTGGATAACAATAATGCATGTTATAAATATATTCGATATATATATATGATGATGGAGGCTGAACTAAAAAATCAGTGAATGGACAATTTTAAATATTGTAATTTATGGTAATGACCTGGCAGACTTGGACAATGAAGTGTGAAAAAATGGAACAGTTAATGACAAAAGTTTGTAAATATAATTGTAGTGAATTCAATTGTGTGTATTGTAAAATGTTAGGTAAACAATGTGTATATGTAGTAGAAAATGTTGTGATAATAATAATATTATTAATATTTTGCAGTCTAAATAAATAATAAAAATAATTATGAAGACAATAATTAACTATTTGTAAATTTTGATAATAATTGAAATATGTCGTGTTTTCAATAATTAATTTAATCGAAATAATTTGAGATGTTTAAAATATTGTGATTGATTTAAAATGTTATATAAGTGAATTTTTTATGAGATATTTAAATTATTTTATGAGGTTTAATTTAATAACAATTAATGAATAAATAAATAAATGTTAAATGTTTTAGTTTGTGGAATAACATAATGGTTAAAAAAAATATATAAATAGATTAATAATAAATTTGAAAATCTAATTGCAGCACAGGATAAATAATGAAATGATGATATATAAAAAAGTTAATGAAAAATTTCAAACAAGAATGTTTATAAGTTTTTATATAAATTATTTAAAAGAGAATTGTTGGTTTGGTGTGAATGTAACAATGCTAATAATCAAGGTTAATGTATATTTGTTTATTATGTTATGTAATGTATTATACAAGATGTGTGGGTAATTTTTGGGGGGTAGAGTGGTGTCTATAGATGTGATATAACAATGGAATGTAGAGACAGCAATTGTAGATATGGTTTAGTTTAGCTATTAAGTTGCTATTGCTGGGGTGGCATGTGCCCCAGTAGATAGCGGAAAGTGTTGGGGGTAACAGAGAGTGTTACCTCCATCGGAGGCCAACATGGCGTAAAATGCACGGCACACCCTTTTTGTACAATTTTATATTGTAACTTGATAAACTGCCGTGCCGTGCAAATTAATGATGATGAATACATGCCTGAAGGAAGAGATGATTTCCCCGACTTTTCGGGCGATTACTGCCTTACCAGCACTAATCGTGGTTTTGGCTAGCGGTCAGCTATGGCCATAATCAAGTCCCTTGACCATAGCTGGCTTGAAATTGGTATATAGTAGAAATTTACAGGGGGGTGACACTAGGGGAAATCCCGGAACTATGGAACAGCGGCTGCCACTCTGTTCGAGGAGGAACAGCAAGGCCAGGTGGTAGACCCACATTAGGGGCGTGTGATATGTACATTTAGATATTATGATATCTAGTTTTATTAAAATGTAACGCAGAAGCAAACACGGAGATGTCAAAATTCCTCCAAAACTTCAGTCCTTGTGGACGCAACTGGACGCCACAGTCCAGGGGGGTCATAGTGTGTGTGGCAGGGAGGTTATCCAGGGGGTAACGAATTAAAAAAAAAAAAAAAAAATTTGTTGTATTTTAATAATGATGACTCGCTACTAAATAATTTTGTTTTGATTTGCAAAATAGATGCACTAGATACTTCCTATATTGTGTTTATTATGTCTTATTGTGTTAATTGCATGTAGTATGTTAGGAGTTAAGAATTATAAAAATATAATAATATTTTATAGAATAAGTTTTCAGTGTGTTTAAAGATTTTAAATAAAAATGAAATAACTTTGTGATAGTTAAAATTTTCAATGGGTTGCAAAAGATAGAAGTTGGGTGATAGTAATTGTTTGAGTAAAACGTTTGAGTCAGTCCAAGTTAAATATATTGGGGTATTAAAGAGAATAAGAGACGAAATACATGTAATAGAGAATTTGAGTATAAGTGGAGACACAGTAGATATGGGGAATATATGTAGAGTTTTGAGGGATATATTGATGTTTATAATTGATGATGTTATTTTGTTGTAGTTGAAGTGAGGTAATTAGATTGAGATTTGGGGATGGTAATTTTGTAATAGGGGTAGTGTAATGTGGGAGTCCGCAACAAAATGGTTGGGACGGGATGGGACCGATTTGGTGGGAATGGGTCGCCTTAGGTAGAATCCAGGGACCAGATTAAGGAAATGAGCTTTTGGGGGGGACACTTATCCTAAGTACAAAGGGTTAGAGAGTATTTTTTTTTATATATCGAGAGAATGTGGCGAATCGAGTTTAGTAGTAAGTTGGGTTTAGAGAATTGTTTGATAGATGTTTTTACAGATGGGTGTCATACTAGTTAAAGATTTTGTAAGGGAACGTTAGAGTCATAAAAGGGGAAGATTATGGGTAAATGCCAAATTGATAAAGTGAATTATGATGAATAACTGAGAATCACCCAAATTAATGAAATGAAATAATAAATGTTATGTGAAAAAAAAATTTTGGAAAGAGAATTAATAAAAGTCAATTGAGATTAAAAGGTAACTTTATGATTTTATATGCAAATTTGATGATGTAAAGTGTGCAAATTTTTAAATACAAATTGTTTATTTTAAGATAATAATAACAAAGTGAATTATGAATGTACTATGTTTTCTTATGTTATATTGTGGTTGTTAGTGTAAGAGAATTTTATGAATTTAAATATTTTAAATGCAAATTGGGGATAAGAGACATGTGTAATATGGTAATGGGAAATGTTTATTTAATTTCTGATGGGAATCAGAGCAATAATTTTGAATTTTGGAATTTTAAAGTTAACAAGAGAAAGTACACAGAATGAGATTATGAGATTATGGAATTTTAAATATGTTAGAAGTAAGTGAAAAAACAAAACAAGTGCTTCTTAGCGCAAACCAGCACCGTTAAGGGGAAACAGATCAGTTGGGGATATGGTGTTGTATAAGGCCACTATTTGATATTTTGATGTGTTGTTTCAGAGTTTGGTGATGCTGTGGCGGCGGACCTGAGCTGGCCAGCGCGTCAGATCAGGGGCGTTAAGTATCTGTCTGACTCCATGGTGTTGGGATCTCGAGAGAGAAGTCCAGTATTGTCATTAAGGTGCGGTCACAGTCACTGGACCAAGGGTGAGTTAATTATAATTTTTTTTGTAAACCATACAGGGGGTTGTGGCGACATATCCTGGCTGATCCCTTTAGCAAGTATGAATGTGTCAATGAGATTTTTTATGCTTCGGCATAAAATCTCTCATTGAGGGGGTATTGTAACGGGACATTTTGGCCTACTTGGGGTAATAAAGAAATTTGTATTTTTTAAAAAAGCAAATAACATTTTTTTCGATAATTGGGAAATAACATAAACAAAAAGGTATATTTTATTGGTAGCGACAGTGGTAACACTGATTGTGAAAATTATTCAGTAATATTTTATAAAACGAGTTAAACAACCGACAAAACTGTGCCAAGGGCAGCTTCAAGGACTTCAAACTGTAAACAAGTGATGTAACAGCATCACGCGATGTTACGTCAGCGCCTTACATAACGATGGAATGTGGGTATAGCAGCGCCACTAGTTTCGTCACACACACAGAACAAAGACAGTCGGCGAAAACAACCAACATCTACGGACGCATATAACCTTCGCGTCCGCCGGCTCGCCGGTTAGGCGAAGTTCTTGTCGCCCGTACGTATCAATTTGTTTCAAAATGTGAATTTCAATCAAAAGTAAACAGTTTTAATAAAGTTACAGTTCTGGAGAACGAATAAAATAAGGAAAATGTGCGGAATAGAAACGAAATGCGTGGTAGAGACGGACTCGTCAAGATCTTAAATTTGGCAGATAAGTAACCAACAAGGGTTAACTCCAAAACCTTTTAAAAGAAATTTTTGAGAATGTTTACCAAAGAACTGGCAGCCTAAAATAAACTTAAACTAATGAACTAATTAAACAGGGGAGGGATGTAGAAATGTAGAGAGAGAGAGAGAGAGCGAATATAGAAATTTAAAAGAAGTGCTGGTTTGTGTATAAAAGAAAGAAATATAATTAATAAATAAGACCAAATCAATAATGGAAAAGATGTAAGGAATTTAATTTTAATGAAATTCATTTCATGGGTTTATACCTAAATTTGCAAGAGTATGTAAGTGCAGGAAAAGAAGTTTTATTTTTGTTATGTGCATTATAGAGTAAATAAACCTTTTGTTCATTGCCAATGTGAATTAAATTAATTATTGCAAATAAACCATTTCTGCTCCTAAGTTCGCCGAAAAGAATCTGGCCCGAAATTAGTAGATACATATATATAATTTTCTTGCAGTTGGTAAGGCAAGATGGCGCCCGAAGAAATTAGATGTAAACAGAACAGTGAATAACAAAATTTTTAAATCAATTACATTTTATTTATATCAATAAAAGTTATATAACATTGTTGCAATCATATCGTATGTGTTGGATTGGTTCATATGATTTGCCCTCAACAGCCTTGAATCTTTTCCATACTGTGGCTGTCAGGGCATTATTCATTATTCACAAAGCTCTTCCATGATGTTCTTTTTGCTTCAAGTATTGCTTTTTTTAGCCACTGCAGTCGCTCAGATATAGCAAATTTTATTCTGGATAGTGTTAAAGCATTGCCGTTTTCTCCTTGCCTGCTGTTTTAGTAAAGTAAGCTTTGTGCTCTTCCAACATATGTTCAACCTTGGATTTCGTATTTTGTTTCCTTTCGTCCTTTTAGGGATGCTTGATTCTGCTGCAATCTCAATCAATTTTGTGGTTGTTTCGAGGTCCACTAATTCAATTGCAGTTGTTTGTTTTTTAACCATTTCTCAGTAAAGATTCTATCCATTCATGAAGAATTGTGCCTCTATTGTTGTTTTTGGTGGTATTTTACGTGCTGTGCTTTGCACTGGTATCTCCTACAATGATTGTGTATTTATTCTACAATGTGTGGATATAATGAAAGTAAAATCATTATATAATAAAATATGTTCACTCCAAGCTAGTTACATTAATATTTATTACAATATTAAATAAAATCTACAATTCAAAATTACACGTTACCTGTATTTGTATTGATCCAAAATTCCAGAACCATGACATCAAAACCAACAGAGAAAACATGAAGTAGATTGTGCTGTTTTGATGATGCCTTCTGCGATGAGTGCATTGACAAGTTTGTTCTTAAATTTGGAGGAAAACATTTTCCTATAAATCAATGTTTACATGAAAGTATTTGACAAACACACAAGAGAATTTAATTATTTCTAATTAACAAACTTGTGTTTTATATAATAATATTTTTGCATTGCTATTACTCTTGGAGAGTAACAATGTTTTGTAAGTTAACTAGAACATAATCTGTATCATATATAAAAAATTAATAGTGTTATTAAGGATAACCCACTTTAAAAGAACCATACTTTTTATTAAAATATTTTGTGTCCCTTTGTTTATTAAATGACTCTCATATAATACTCTATGCTTATCAAATTTTCATATTTTGTTCTACCACAACTAACCATCATGGCACCAAGATTCAGATAGATTGTCTGAAAATGATTCCATCACTGTTGAATCAGACCCTGGTGTTGTCAGGTAATTTGATTGTGGTACTCGAGATGTCGGAGATGACTGTGTTAACTGTAATTTGTCCCACTTGACCCAGAGAGCAGCAGAGAAACCGTTTATCCACATGGACCATCCGAGGTCGGTGTTTATTGGTAATGCCAATGCACTTTGTGCCCATGATGACTGCAGACCTTAACAAACAGTAGCCTATTGTGATTTGTAGCATTGTAGCACACACAATTTGACAAAGATTAGCACAAGTATTTTACTGACTTAAAAATGGAATTTTATGTCTATAAAAACAAATTAATGGTGCATGTGATGGAGGGTTTCCTAAAGGTTTTTTTTTTTGTTACTTTGACAATGTTAATAAACTTATCAAATACTATACATCGTCTGGCAAAAGGCACTGTTTTAAGAAAACATGCACGTGTGCACACAATAAATAATAAAATTTTGAAATATTTTTTGTAACTGTGAGTTTTGTCTATTAGAAAATTATCACTCACACAAAAAACCCCTGCCTTTTATAACACAAAATCAGATTTAATAATATTAAAGTAATCAATTAATATCACTATTAATAACAAAGTAGTGATTCATATTATATAATTATTCTTCTTCCTCAAAGCATTATAGTTATGAATGGACCTTAGCTTCCTCTACTATTTGCCTCCACTCATTTCTTTTTTCTGCCAGGTGACTCTAATTCCCACTTCAGCTTCCACCTCCTACAGCCATTACCTTCCTACCTGTTTCACTTTTCTGTCCTAAACATACATGATTCTCTGCGACTGCCTGTTTTGACCCATTCTCTACATATACCCCAATCCTTTTGGACTTGACAAATCATACTCAATCTCCCCCTATGATAATTATGAGATAGAGATCATCTATCTCAAAATTGTCCTCCTCCTCCAAATATCTCTTTCTTTTACTTGTTTTAGATAATTCTATCCAAGCTATATGGCTAATAAGCAATTCTGATATAATCTAAAGTATTATTTTATTTGTGTACAAGAGTTTGTCATTATTTTCCCTTATCTTCATTGATTCAAATTAAATGCACCTTTTATCTTGTGCTCTATCTGTTTAATATTTGACACTGAACAGCATTACATTAATTGAAAATAAAGTTTTCTCCTTTTTTGAATATATACACCATGTCTGCACCTACTAGCAAGCAGTGCTTTCAATGTTTGTATCTTTATATAATTTTTCATGTTTACTTGCAAACATCTGTATTTTACTGGCCATGAATCCATACAATTTTCCTACCTGTGTGTAACGGGACAAAAAGGGCAGAATCATTTTTAACATTATGCAATAATTCACGATCTATGTAACCCTTGGTAAAATACGAATTTAGAAATCTGAATGGTATGACTAAGCGAGTATGACGTAGGCATTGCCATCTCAAACTAAATAAACCGAACCTTATAAGGCAAGGAATTTTGTGATCCATCTGAAGTCACGATGGTACCATGAGGGGAACACGTGTTTTCCAATATTGAAAAGCAGTTCGGCTTCTACAAGCTTCCAGACTCTTCGATGTGTCCAGACAAGCGAGGAAGCGGGGATCAAGGGGAACCATGTGACTGGCCCGGATAGTATACGATTGCCAGTCCCAATTCGCCCCAGTCGAGAAACACTTCAAAGCCGTACGGTTGTGTTGAACCGAGCCCGCGGCCAAATTAAAAGTAGGCCTACAAAAGTTGTGAATATGAATCTAAAACAGTTATAAATAAGTTTTTTCAAGAAGAAAATGCAATTGGACATTTTAATTAACAGTGTGCAACAGTTTTTTGAGTGTTGGAGCAAAAGTGAACTGAACAAGTAATGGCATAACATTTGGAATAGCATCAACAGCTAAGTACTAGTAAAACTAGATCGACTGGCCAACATTTAATAACTATTTGTCTATTATTAAAATACTCCATTCAGAAATAGTAATGAGATCTCAAATTTAGGGGGGTTTTAAGAGAGTAAGAGGGAGAGAGTGAATGCAAAGTACTGGTTCGCCTTAGTGTAATATATCAATTCTAGTTTTGTTTAAATAATTATTTGTGTTCACTAGTGAGTGATTTGTTAACCAAAAGATGAATATGGTTAGCAATCTTTGAATTGCTAACTGAAAATAAATTCCGAGTTCAATATAACTATAACCATGTGTTCAGTGTAGTTATTGCGCCGAAACCTAACCTGTTTTCTGCATCAAAATCTCGCCTAAACGAGCCTGTGAGAACTTCTGAGTCAAGGGAACTAAGATTATCTAAATTATTCAAGTGTTTTTTAAGGGGAAGACTGAGATGGTTTATATATGTTAACCTCAAAATATATTGGCAGCCCTGTAATATTCTGGTGGAGTCTAAGGTAAGTGCATAAAGAAGATCGCGGAAGTAAGTAATATAAAGGTGGGTATGTTTGCAAAACGTTGGTAAGTTTACATGTGTTCCCTTCTACTTGAAAGGAATGTTTTTAATTATTACTTCATATAATAATTTACAGGTTACAAGAGAATTATAAATAAACTCAGAGCACAGTGGTACTGATTACACTAAGAATAACAAAGTAAGGTTGGTAAACAATTAATTAAATGAATATGTAAACAAACTACAATAGACAATATCAATAACTGGATTCATAAAACAAATGCTAGTATTTTTAGCTTTACCATTAGTCAGATAAAATAAAAAACAGAAAAATATACTCCTTAGATGTGAACAGTTTTACGAGGGAAAATGTAAGCAAAATATACCAGAATGACAAAATCAAAATGTTGATAACACTTCACTGATAAAGAAGTAGCATCACTGCTTTTCTGTCTTCTTGAAGAATTCAGTAATGCAATGAACATTTTAAATAAACAGGTTTCCATTGTCTATTGTATTGAATTTATTGTTCATAGCCTAAAGGTACCATACATACGATGTGCAATACAATTTTTATTACTCACATTCTTAAAAATGATCGATTTCGGTCACAGACCATCATCAGGTCATATACAGCACACTTGCGGTCACAATATCGTAAAACAGCCACTATTTACAAAAACGAATTCGTAGACATTGATTAATGAATGTGATACGTACGTCGTCATCCAAAGTTTCCCGAGAACTGATTTTGTTACAGATTGTTTATGTTTACATTCCGTTCTAAATATTATATCAGCTGATTACTGAATGTTGATTTTCATTTTGCCGCAATATTTCAAATGTGATATGATTTTTGAAGTCCGTCATGATGTTCAATAGATTTTCATGGCCCTCTTCTTTTACATGTTTGTATATTCGGTATTGTTCATATTGTGACAGTACATAAAGACCTGTTATAATAATTATGGTATTAAGGGATTTCATATTGTATTTTTATTATATTTATGAATGTCAACCATGGTTAGGTCAGTTTTACCCATGTCCAAAGAAACAACGCATATTCAACAAGAGTGGAATGATTCCAAGGTCACTGGCTGACGTGTGCAACCGAACACATATAATGGCGGTATAAGTGAACACAAACTCTAAATATAAAATCTCATTGGCCAGCAATGTGTGTCGTCATTAATATATGATAATGACGTACCAGTAATAACGTATAAACCAAGGCGTTGGCCGTAGAAACAAAAGACGGTGACGTCATATATATTACTACATACGCAGATTTTGCATATAACCCGTTCCCAGTCTGCATTACCAACTCAGAGCATACACATGTTCAATTGTGTGCTGGTCAGTTATTGCCAGCAAAGGTGTTGAAAATTTATAAAAATGTAATCACACAATGTAACTAACTTCAGTGAACAGTTTAAATGAAGTAATCTAAATTCAGTGCACTCAGGAACAGACAGATCACAAAGTTTGGCCGAACATCCGCCGACCATCATGGGAATAGTCTGAGGAACGCCATTACCACTACAACTCAGGGAAGTCCTTTTAAATATTCCAAATTCTAAATAGTCAAATGAGCTCAAAAATATTATTAAGACAAAATGTAATCACAATCAACGTATGAAATGTGTGAGTGAGAAAGTGAGAGTGAATGGTTGCCGGCATTTAAAAACCATAGTCTGAGGGTTGGTTCGTGTTATGCACATATATTATTTAATGAGTATAACGAAACAAGTAACTTTGAATTCAATACTGCAGTTTTAAAATACATTTGTTTAAAAGATTAAAATTCAGAATAAAGCAAATGCTATATAGAGGTCAAAGCATGGTAAAAAGGCGGAAGTCATGAAGCCGCCATTTTGATAATTGTTTAGATGAGAAATGACTCCAATTGTTCATAACATTAAAATATTGAAATAAAATAAATCATAGATTGTTTAACTACATGTTGTGCAAATGGTTATTTCGAAAACCCGACTACCTCTGTCTTTTCGCTTAACGAAGCCCTGGACCCGAAAGATAAAATTAATGGTGATAATAAACCCACATGTTTACAGCAGATGTGTGGTGAGTACTGTTTTATTTAGAATTTAAAACAAAAATAGTTTATCATATTTGTATAAGATATGAGAGTTAACAGATGTCGCCCAGAACTAGGGACCCTATTTATTTGTATAAAATGTTTGAAAGTTAACAGATGGCGCCCTGAACATAAGACTTTATATAAAAATTTACATTATATAAATAAGCCAAAAGCAGAGGCAGACGGGTAGCGAAGTATACGTAAAACAGAAGCAACGTAGGTTAACAGTATAGGTTATGTTATTGTTTGAATGAAGTACAGAACAACTACTAAAAATAAAATTTATTATTAATATGATCAAAATGGCAGATAACGAAAACATTAGTATAAATAATACAGCAACAGAATCTCTATTATTAAGTGAACCACAAGCTAACTCAACACCCATTATAAATAATAAAGTCTCATTAGAAGACCTTTTTCAGTTGATGAAGATACAGAATAATGAGTTAAAAGAGCAGAGCATTAAGTTCGATACAAAATTAGATAATTTTAATGATAAATTAAACCAGTTTGATGAACAATTTAATGATATCAAAGAAGAAATTTAAAAAAAAATTGTAATATCGACAAAAGATTAAATGAGATACATGAACGATTAGACGAGATAGAATTAGAAAATAAGAAGGGAGTAGACAAATTAGATATAAAAAAAGACAAGGTAAGTGGGGGAGAAAATTATGACAAAATAAATAAAAGTATGATATTAGAAAATGATTATGTAAACAGGGGTAGTGATAATGAGATTTTATGGGGAATAGAATATGATAATGATGGAATGATAGTGTGTGTTGAAGGGTTAAAGAGAGTATATAAAGAGAGTATAATTGTAAAAGAGTTGCAGGGGGTAGATTTTTCCTTAATGATTGAGTAGGGGGTGAAGCCCATGTGTTTAGGAAGGACGAGAGTGCCTTTGATGTATATTTGGGAGACGATAGGTCTACAAATAAAGTTGTCCTTGGTTTTTTTAGTACACTTCACAGGTGGTGCAATAGTTGTGAATTAGTGTCCCCTGCAAATGTAGAAAGAGAGAGTAGCTTGGTGTGATAGAGAGAGATGTTTTGAAAGTGAGAGGTATTGTGAGAGAAAAAGAGAAATAGAGATTTTTAAGATGGGTAGAACTTATGAAGAATTTATGGAAAGGTTAGGAGTAGAGATGATGTATAATAAAAGTAAATACTTACCTTGTAATGAAACGGAAGGAGTAGGAGATAAGGGAAATAATGATTTTATAAATTACCTAATTATGACTAATAATACAGGAGGTGACAGGACAATGACCAATCATGACAGATTAAATGAGTTTGAGGATAATGATGAACATTCGAATGGTATATGTATTTATGATGTTAGTATAAGAGAGTCAATATTAAGCAATGTATATAGATATAAGATAAGATTATTGTTTGACGATGGAGGGTAGATATTTTATTGTGTTTATGAACATTTTAATAATGTGATAGTGTTTTTCAAGATGGACTGCTTATGAACTGATCTATGGTAAATGGTTAAATGATAATTTGGACTGTATATTTTTGTGTATATTAATGGCAATGTATTTGTGTATTTTTGATGTTATGTATTTTATGTATTTGTTATGTAAACCATGTACTGTAGAATTTTAAATTAGTGAAGAGAGTTTAATAATTATGAGATTTAGGTTCTAGTAGATAATAAATGGAACATGTAATATATTTGGCTATTGAGAGGTACTGTTATTAGTAGGTGAGTGATGAATTTTCTAACGATTATATTAAGGTGAAATGTTGTAAAAGAGGTTTGGGGATAGTGATAAATAAGGGCATTGGAGTTAGTTAAATAGAGTTAATGGGAGTTAGTGAAAATAAGAATGTTGAGATACAGATAATACATAAAGAGGTGTTGTAGCGGGTCAATTTTTGGGTGTTTTTATTTTTACCGTATGGGGCAAGTACATTTTTATTTCTTTCATTTTGGTGCGGGCTTGTAAAAAGAAGTTGTGAAAATTATTGGGTAACAAAATTCATTCCGTTATAATAGAACGCATTGCAACGTTATTTTCCAAGCAACAGCACGATGTTGAGAAACAGCGTTTGGAACAAAGGCGATGCGCAATTTCAGTGGTGTGACACGGCAGAGGAATGCGCACCTCCACCAAAATTCTAAGAACTCTGTACATGTGGGTCAACGCTCAAGCGCAACTACACCCGCACGCGCCCAAAGGACGCTCTCGACAAAAACTCAAGATGGTCAGAGAGTGAAATTTTCATCGTTCCGTTGGATTCACTACGGAAGTGTCGTTTAGACCAAGCCCACTTAAATGACGTCAGCCAATGCCTACAGAAGATCATATGCGACATTGACTCAAAAAACAACATGCATAGCATGGGCTGAAGCTTCGGCGACGACGCCCAAGGCAGTGAGTTCCAGTGTTGAAAACTGTGGAGAGGGAACAGAGAACCAACTTCTCCCCAGTACCTCTTACCTACCGACCGCATGCGGTTCATCTAAATTTCAGTAACAGTTTTTTTCTTTAGGTCGGCCGACCTCACCGTTAACAGTTGTAATGTAATCAACAGTGTATAAAGGGACTAACAACAGTCAGTAATGAGCTTAAAAGATTTAATAGTTTCGCAGATCTTTCGGACACCTGAAACGGGGACTTAGTACGGGCGCGATGACCGCGTGGTCGATGTGGGGGCTTTATTATATGAAGATGTGTTAGGGGGCTTCTGATTTGTATAAAATGTGAAGGGGTTTTTAGTTTGGTATAAATGTGAGTGTGGCAAAGCTGGGCGGCTTTCTGTGTATATTTGTGTTTGCCTTTTATGTTTGTGTCCTAGAAAAAATAAGGTAAGCCGTAGATTGTAAGTCAGATTACAACAGAGTCACGTGTTGCACAACACCTGAAACATGTATTTACTAATTGTATGTTCTTAATTTCACTAAAGTAACAGTAAAACATTAAATGGAAATTCTCTTCATATAAATGTGATGTGCAAATTATTCTCACAACCTTAAGAAATTGCGTCTGCATCCCAAACATACGTATGACGCAACCTTGAAGCCACGCAATGGTAATTAGGAGTGTGTTAACATTAATTTTAAATTAATACGATATCATTTAATATAGAACGTTTCATTGGCGCCACGAAAGGGACGAATTTAATAAAATAAATTCCATACCTATAAATGGGATGCAATCGTAATTTGAAGGTTGCGTGAGAATACGCAAAAGGTACTTATGTAAAGTTAAGTTACGCTAAGTAAGTAAAGAATATTTGTTCACATATGAAACAGAATAAATACCTAAAAATAATAATAATGGAAAATACAACAGAGAACGGAGTCGATTTATCCGACTCGACTGTGATAAGTGAAACAGCTGAAGTTGACGAATCAGCTGTGATGAGTAGTCCTGAAATACATTCAACACCGAATGTAGGTCAAGACGATAAAAGTATGAATGTAAATAACACAAATGAAAAAGATAATACAGAGGATTCAGGGATTCAAGCAACCCCGACCTCAACAAAATACAATAAGGTGAATGACGATCTAATGAGTATTATACTTAATCAATTAGAAAAAATGAATAATAAATTATTTGAAAAAATGAATAATAAATTAGATAGTCGCTTTGACAATAATGACATAAAATTAGATAAATTTGATAGTCGTTTTGACAGTAATGACATAAAATTAGATAGACAAAGTAGGGAGATTAATGAGTTGAAACATGACATTCAAGAAATTAATAGACGTTGTGAAAATACCAAAGTAGAATGTACTGATAAAATTAACCAAGTAGATGCCAAGTTAGACAATTCGATACAGCAGATGAATGTTAAATTTAGTGAAATAGAAAACCAGATATCAGAAAGAGTTGATAAACAAATAAATGAGAATAACGAGTATTTAATAAATTCAATGAATGAGCATAACAATGACATAGAATCTAAAATTAATAAATGTAGTATTGAAACGGAATGTAAGTTGAGTAGCGTAGTAACGACAGTTGAAAAAATTAGTCAGAACTGTGATGAACACCAAAATAAGGTAGACTATAAAATAAATGAAATTGAAAATAATTATAAGACAGAAATACAAGCAGTAAATGAATCTATCGATGTGATAGCAAAGAATAACGTACAGTCCGAGTATAGTAATGACAAAAAATTATATTCACTCGAACAGAATATTAATAATATGAGAGATGAATTAAGTGTAGTAAAAAATCAAAATGTAACCAATGTCACTGAACGTATATTTATGACACGTGACACAAACAATGAAATAGAATTAGAAACTTTTAGTAATGAAAATAGGAGAGTGCATCCAATGCAATTTTTAAATCGAGTACGGGAGTTTGACAGATTTAATGGTAGTAGCTGGGAGGTTAAACTTATAAAAATTTTGAAATGTTTTAAAGGTGATTCAGAGATATGGGCGGAGACACATCGAAACGAATGGGAGAGTTATGGAGATTTTGAAAGAGCATTTCGGAACAAATACTGGTCGGAGGAGGAGCAGGAGATACTGCGAAGCCAAATAATGGGAACTGGGAGTTTTGGAAGAAACAACCGTAGTATCACAGTATATACGATGAAGCTGTACAACGAAGCGAAGTATTTGGAACCACCGTTGCCATTCCAGTCGTTTGTACGCCACGTTAGCAAGCACCTACCAAGGGAGGTGCAGATCACATTGATGACCAGAGAGGTAAGCGACATAAATGAATTAGAAAAAATATTAGACGTTTTTCAGAATATTAAGGAACAGGAAGACAGCAGACGCATACAACAACATAATATACAAAATGGAGGTAATTATGTACCAAGAGGAGGACCAAACGGAGGAAACGCACACAATGGTCGAGAACGGGACAGACGATACCCAATGTGGAAATGTGACGGGTGTCTGGTGGAAAATTATGCTGATCGTAATTTCTGTTATAGATGTAGAAGGGCGAGGCCCGGGCAGCAGCCGAGGACACCACCGAGGTTCAACAACCCACAGCAGAGGAACGGTGAACGACGAGTAGAGAATCTGAGAAATGAAGGAGGAAATCAGCAGATGGGCAGAGTGTACACGCCCCATAACGCAGACGCAAGAATGGGAAACTAAGGAGGACAATGGATGAGGAGGCGCGGCCATTGTCGAGGAATAATCACGGGGTCCACGAAAATAAATACAGGAATAACACGATTCATACGGACTTGGCCACAGAATTGTTGGAAGAAGAGGAGACGGAAACGAGGAGACAAGAGGCGTGGTTGACTGAGGTAAAACTGGAGATAGAAGGTAAGTCAATCTTGACACTTATAGATACAGGTAGCGAAATATCTGTAATAGCAGAACATGTACTCAATAAATTGAAAGAAACTAACAAACATATTCCGTCTTTGCCAGTAGCAGGGGTAGCAATTGTAGGTATTACGGGTGTTAGAAGTAAACGGGTTACAACACAAGTCCAGTTGAACATGTTAATAAATGGGGAAAACTATGAGAATACATTTTTAGTTGTAAGAGGTTTAAATTTAGAAGTGATTTTGGGTAACGATTTTTTAATAAGAAACAATGCGGTCATTAACTTTCGAAAAAGGATTTTAGAATTGAGTAATGAAAATAAACAAATAACAGTTAATTTTGAACGGGTTCTAGACACAGTAAAGATTTCGGGTATAAGGGTTATACCAGATAAGACCATAAATAGGGATATGGAATTTAGTATACATGCATGTAGAGAGAGTGTGAGTGAAGAGAGTGGAGATAGAATATGGGCCGAAAGAGAGGTTAAATTTTGTGGGGAAGGCGAAGAAATGGGGAGTTCTCAGCGTAAAGCGCTGTGGCGGGTAGTTGAGGATTATCGGGGAGTGTTTGCCGGGGAACCAGGAAGGGCAAAAGGTTATGAATGTGAATTAAGGGTGAGGGAGCATGCGCCATATGTCCAACGTAGTTATCCGGTACCATATTCGAAAAGGGAGGCTGTACAATCAGAATTAGATAGGATGTTAGCGGGGGATATTATAGAAAGGTCGGTATCAACTTATTCCAACCCTTTAGTAGTAGTAATCAAAAAAGATGGGAGAGTGAGGTTATGTCTAGATGCCCGCAAAATCAATCAAATAATCATTCCAGACAGGGAGTCACCCGAAGCGATAGAAGAGATTTTTCAGAAATTTAGTGGGGTGAAATACATGACTTCTTTAGACCTGACCGCCGGATATTGGCAAGTCCCGTTGGCAGTAAATAGTAGAAAATATACAGCGTTCTTGTTCAACGGAAAAAACTATCAATTTAAGCGTTTGCCGTTTGGTTTGAACACCAGTGTAGCTAGTTTTATTAAGTGTCTCGACGAAATTTTGCAACCACATAACTTAGATTTTCTAACCATATACGTAGACGACATACTAATAGCTTCTAGAACATTTGAAGAACATGTAGAGCATTTGGAATATGTATTGGAGAAATTATATCAGGGAGGTTTGACGGTGAATTGGGACAAATCAAAATTTTTGCAAACCGAAATACATTTTTTAGGTTTCATAATAACACCTACAGGAATACGTGCTAACCCGGATAAAGAAGAATCCATCTTGACATTCCCGGAGCCAAAAAATATAAAGCAGTTGCAGAGTTTTCTTGGTCTTTGTAATTTTTACAGGAAGTTTCAGCGGAACTACGCCCAGACGACGGCCCGACTCAGCGCAGTGTTACAAAAGAACAAGCAATGGAGATGGGGTGACAACGAAAGAGCAGCGTTCAATGACATCAAAATTAAGTTCGCAGACATGATACTAATGAATCATCCCAATTTTAATGACAAATTTTATTTACAGACAGATGCTAGTAACATAGCGTTGGGAGCAGAACTTTACCAAGAGGACGAGGAGAAGGAACATAAAACCATCGCCTTCGCCAGCCGGACGTTGCTAGCCGCCGAGCGCAATTATACCACCACAGAGAAGGAGCTCCTCAGTATAGTGTTCGCCGTGAGGAAGTTCCGAACGTATCTGCTGGGTAACAGAACCATCATCAGGACGGACCATAGGGCGCTATCGTTCCTCAATACTTGTAAACTCACACACAGCCGGATTACCAGGTGGGTGTTAGCTCTTCAAGAGTATAATTTTTCTTGGGAATATATCAAGGGTGTAGAGAACAGGGTGCCAGACACACTATCACGAATAGACACAGACAGAAATAGAACAGGTAGAGATATTAAAGAGATAGAGATTTATAGACTGTCCCGGGAAGATAAACTTTTTGGGGAGGAATTAAAAGATATAAATGTAATGCAAAGAGCTGATAATAAATTAAATAAAATAATTACTAGTATAGAATCAGATATAGACGAATTAGGGTATAAGCAATATTTTCAAGTGTTCAAAGGGAGTTTGTTTAAAAAAGTAGAGGGGAGAGAGAGAGATTGGAGGTTAGTCATACCTGAAGGGTTGATAGAGAAAATAGTGTGGGACTGTCACTTTAGATACGGGCATTTTGGGGCACGGAAGTGTGTGAATGTATTAAAGGAATCTTGTTTATTTAAGAACATGGAGAAACGAGTCCGAAGAATACTTAGAGTTTGTGAGTTATGTCAGAAATCCAAAGTTGTAAATTATAGGTTAGAGGGAGAACTAAATTATATTAAAGTAGAAAAACCATTCGATTTAGTAGCTGTAGATTTGTACGGCCCATTGCCGAAAGGTAGGGGTGGAGTGATGCATATTTTTGTTGTACTTGATACTTTTTCTAAATATGTCAGGCTATATAGTGTAAAGCGAGCCACAAGTAAGGTGCTGAGCGAGAAAATCACACGCGACTACATGATCAACGTGGGAAAGCCGAAGGTGATATTATCCGACCATGGGCCGCAGTTCATCAGCGGAAGATGGCGCCAGACTCTTGGATGGGAAGGTATTATCCCAAAGCACACTGCCGTATATCATCCACAGTCGAATCAAGCTGAGAGAGTCATGAGGGAGTTGGGCAGAATTTTTCGAACATACTGCCATGCCAAACATAGCGAGTGGCCAATCTATGTGCAGAAGATTGAAAACTGGCTAAACTCCACCACCCACGAGTCGACGGGGTTCACGCCTTATGAGCTAATAAGAGGAAAGCGTCCACAGAGGATTCTGGAACAACTAATTGAATATCCACCGGAAACCAACACTATTGGTAACGATATTAAACTGAGACTAGCCAATGAAAGTTTGTTGACGAAAGGGGAGAGGAGAAAACAGAAACATGACATGAAAGGTAAGTGGACGCAGTATGAGATTGGACAGCTGGTATTGGTACGACGACACGATTTATCAAGTGCACAAGATAAGGAGATCAAGAAGTTTTTCTTATTGTACGAGGGGCCGTACGAGGTAGTGGAAATAAAAATGAAAAATTCATATGTGTTACAGAATAGAGAAACCAGGGAGATAGTGGGTACGCACAATGCTACAAATGTGAAATTATTTTGGTCAGCATAAGTATTTTGTTAATTTGTAAAGGTATGAATATTATTTAATTATTCTTTTATGTTTTTAGAAGGGCTCCTCCCCCATTTTCGGGCGGCCACGATCTTACCAGTCCTGGCCGTGGAATTCGGAAATCGGAGGCGGGCCATGGTTGTCAGGATCTTCCTTCGGGCAGTGAAAACAACTGTGGTCCGACTTCACAAAATTGGTATCAATTAGAAATTTAACTACATTATTGAACGGGGAGGGGGACCCCTAAGGTATGTGGAGATAAATTTTATACACTCAAGATGCATAAATAAGCACAACACCACATACCAACATTGCCTAAGGGAGAGTATGAAGACAAAAATAAAGTGAGGCAATGTTTCAAGTATTATTTCACCACTGTCATTTGCAAAATAAAAATTTAGCAAATGATAGAAGTTCCAGTATATTAAGAAAAATGGATTTTGTGGAGATGGGTTAGGGGCTGGGCAGACGGCATGCCTGGATGAATGAGAGGGAGAGTAGATTTGTATAAATTGTAATTAAGGTAGTTGAAAAAAAAAAAAAAAAAACAAAGGTAATGGGATTTAATGGTAGATTGGGGGAACGTGAATTCACGTATCTTGTCTGGCCGTCCCCTATTCCATCTCGGCAAAACCCCCGTTTCAGGCGGGGATACTGACCACTTAGTTATAAATTATAAGTTATAAATTTAAAATGTAAATAAATTTTAGAATTAAGTGACCAAATATAATTGTCAAGTTTTAGTATCAGTGAATATGGGAACGTTTTGAAACGATGTGTAACAAAATATAAACTTGTTGTCAATACAAGAAGTGGGGATGATTTTGGGGGGTAGTTTGGTGCTCGATGAAGTGATAAGAACAATGGAGTGTGGAACTGCAAATGTAGAAAGATTAATTTCATTTATTAAGTAATTAGTTAGTTATTAAGTGGCTACTGTGGGGGTGGCCTGTGCTCTCACAAGTAGCGAAAAGGGTTGGGGGTAGCAGTGAGTGTTACCTCCATCGGAGGCCAAACTGGCGATAAATGTGCGGCACACCTTATCCGTGTAAAATAAAAATTTTACACACAATATTAAATAACGTGTCGCACATAATAACATTGATGTGAAACAGGCAGTGAAATTAAAGTTAGATTTCCTCGACTTTTCGGGTGGTTACTGCCTTACCAGCACTAACCGTGGTTTTGGCTAGCGGCCAGCTATGGTCATATCAAGTCCCTTGACCATAGCTGACTTGAAATTGGTATAAATTTGAAATTTAATGGGGGGACAATTAGAGGAAATCTCCGGAACTATGAACAGCGGCTGCCACTCTGTTCGAGGAGGAACAGCAAGACCGGTGGCAGATCCGTTTTAAGGGTGTATGATTTTATAACAAGAACATGATGATGTTCACTAACTTTAAAACTTAACAGCGGAAGCAGAGACACGGAGAGGTAAAACCCTGCTCCAAAATATACCGTCTCTGTGGAAGCGAAAGGGCGAGACAGTCCTCCATAATCTGAAATAGAGTGTGTGGCTGGGAGGTGACGTAAAGGAGTCACGAATTTAAAATTTTATGACGTAAAAGTTTTGCTTATTCAAGGTTTAATCCAATCTGCTATGCTTGTAAGGTAAAATGCTTGTGCTCTGTCCACATAATTATATGCTCAGACTCGTAAATTAAGGTGTTCATGCTATAATTTTAAGTGTATTATTTTATTGTTGTCTATTAGATAAGAATATGTAATTTTATTATGTGTGTATTTTTTTTTTTAAGCCAATAAGTAAATCGTCTGGCAGGCTAATATAAATAACCAGAATCAGAGAAATGGGAAACAATGAGGTGAGAAGGGAGAATAAATAAAAATAAATATGTATCTTCCATGTAATTTGTTCAATTTTAAGATGTATTTTCATGGTGTTAGGAGGATCAGCTGATCAGCAATAACGTCACTGGTATATTGGTTTGTAAATGTTACAAGTAATTAATGTTTAGTGTACTACAGATATTTTGAAGTAAAGATAAAAAGAATATGAGAAATAAAATAACAATAATTTATGCCAATTAATAAAAGATAATTGATGGGTGATAAATGTTTTATGGGACACGTAGACCTGTCCAAATTGAATGAAAAGTTGAATTTGAAATGATAGAGATGTAATGTTGTTTTTGAGTTAATGTAAAGTAACAGAGTTGGTGAAGTATTAATGTTGACACAGGAGTAATGGAGACTTTATGTAGATTTTGAGTGATATATTGTTGTTTTTATAGTTAATGAGGTTATTTTGTGTAATTGTAGTAATGTAATGAGATTGAGATTTTTGGGGATGGCAATTTTGTATTAGGGGGTAGTGTATTTGGGGAGTCCGCAACAAGGGTTGGGACGGGATAGGAATAGATTTTTGTGGGGAAGGGGCCGCCTTAGGTAAAGACCAGGGGCCAAATAAGGGAATTGAGTTTTTTGGGGGCGGGGAAACACGTATCCTATGTACAAAGGGTTAGAGAGTATTTTATATGTAGAGAAGGTAGCGATTTGTGTTAAATGGTAAGTTGGGGTTTAGAGTGTCCTGATTAGTAGAGATTTTGATAGAGATGGGTGTCATGATATTTGAAGTTGATGAATATTAGAGTCAGAGGGAGAAAGTTTATATAAGTATAGAGATCTAATACAGTAAATGAGAATAAATAGTTCAAATCACCCACAGTAGAATAAAGTAAGATTGTTGAATAAAGAGAGAGATTGATGATAAAGAATATAAAATTTTTATTTTTTCGAAGCCAGCGACAAACTTTTGGTAGAATTGAAAATAATGTAAAGTTAAGAATTGTTTATGTTATTATTATGTAAAAGTCAATTTGATTATTATATTAATATTTTGTTCATTTTAAATATTTCATTTTATTATGTTTTGTGCTTCGAGTTAGATTGCTACAGATGTTTAATGGAGGTGCAGAGAGTATACATAACATATGTAGGTCAAGGGTTTTGGACTTGACCTAGTTACGATCAGCTGATGGGGTCATACACCTACTAAGCTTGTGTATAGTAGGAAGCTAATTTTAATTTGTTTGTTTAATTAATTCAAACCAATATTTGAATAATTTTAATAAATGTTATTTAATAAATGAATTTAATAAAATTTTTTAATGAATAAATTTAAATTTTTTTTGGAATTGTAAAATTTTTTTAAATTTTAATTTTTTTGAAGAGAAAAAAAAAACTTGATTTTTCGCCTGCCAGCGTATGGATATTGTAGATGATGATTTTTTTTATTATGTGTGCATTAACCATGTTTCTTTTATTGTATTGCATTATGTTGGTAGACTATAAGTGATTCTCCTGTTAGAATAAGGATGTGTTTATATTATTAGAAATGTCTAGGTTAAGTCATTTGAAACAAAAATTAGAAAAAAGAGGAAGAGAATTTTTTGATAAAAGATTTTTTTTTTTTGAATTTTGAATTTTTTAAATTTTTAGTAAATTTTAAAAGAAATTTTTATTTTTAATGTGTTATGGTAATATGTAATGTTAGTGTGTGTGAGCCCAGTATTTGCTAAAGGCAGCCCAGCTTTCAAAAAGGGGGAACCATATCGGCGGAGGAGCTGGGATAATTTTAGCCAGGGATTGAGGATTTTTGGGGTAGCATGTTAGAAGGCGAGGTGCACCGTGGTGAGAGTCTGTTCGATTTCTCGGTGTTGGGATCTCTTACGGAGAAGTCCAGTGACCTCGTTCAGATGAGTCCATAGTCGCTAAGCCAGGGGGGTCGTGTACCCATGAGATTAAGAACAAGGGGGTTGTTGGCACCAGTTCCTCACCGGTCCTCTTCGGGGTTATCGATGAGATTTCTTCTGTCGTGAACAGTAGAATTCTCATCGAGGGGGTATTGTAGCGGGTCAATTTTTGGGTGTTTTTATTTTTACCGTATGGGGCAAGTACATTTTTATTTCTTTCATTTTGGTGCGGGCTTGTAAAAAGAAGTTGTGAAAATTATTGGGTAACAAAATTCATTCCGTTATAATAGAACGCATTGCAACGTTATTTTCCAAGCAACAGCACGATGTTGAGAAACAGCGTTTGGAACAAAGGCGATGCGCAATTTCAGTGGTGTGACACGGCAGAGGAATGCGCACCTCCACCAAAATTCTAAGAACTCTGTACATGTGGGTCAACGCTCAAGCGCAACTACACCCGCATGCGCTCAAAGGACGCTCTCGACAAAAACTCAAGATGGCCAGAGAGTGAAATTTTCATCGTTCCGTTGGATTCACTACGGAAGTGTCGTTTAGACCAAGCCCACTTAAATGACGTCAGCCAATGCCTACAGAAGATCATATGCGACATTGACTCAAAAAACAACATGCATAGCATGGGCTGAAGCTTCGGCGACGACGCCCAAGGCAGTGAGTTCCAGTGTTGAAAACTGTGGAGAGGGAACAGAGAACCAACTTCTCCCCAGTACCTCTTACCTACCGACCGCATGCGGTTCATCTAAATTTCAGTAACAGTTTTTTTCTTTAGGTCGGCCGACCTCACCGTTAACAGTTGTAATGTAATCAACAGTGTATAAAGGGACTAACAACAGTCAGTAGTGAGCTTAAAAGATTTAATAGTTTCGCAGATCTTTCGGACACCTGAACGGGGACTTAGTACGGGCGCGATGACCGCGTGGTCGATGTGGGGGCTTTATTATATGAAGATGTGTTAGGGGGCTTCTGATTTGTATAAAATGTGAAGGGGTTTTTAGTTTGGTATAAATGTGAGTGTGGCAAAGCTGGGCGGCTTTCTGTGTATATTTGTGTTTGCCTTTTATGTTTGTGTCCTAGAAAATCTAAGGTAAGCCGTAGATTGTAAGTCAGATTACAACAGAGTCACGTGTTGCACAACACCTGAAACATGTATTTACTAATTGTATGTTCTTAATTTCACTAAAGTAACAGTAAAACATTAAATGGAAATTCTCTTCATATAAATGTGTTGTGCAAATTATTCTCACAACCTTAAGAAATTGCGTCTGCATCCCAAACATACGTATGACGCAACCTTGAAGCCACGCAATGGTAATTAGGAGTGTGTTAACATTAATTTTAAATTAATACGATATCATTTAATATAGAACGTTTCAGTGTTAGATATTTTAGGGACACAGTAGTTAGTGATTATATGTAGAGGTGAGTAATGTGAATGGTACTTATATTTGTTGATGATGATATTTTGTAGTAAGGATCCGGTGTAAGGAGTGATCAGCGTGCGACATGGCAAGGGACCAGTGTGCAGCGTTGTGGCAGGCAGAGCAATTTTGGATTAGTGTTTGCCGATATTGGATTATAGAGATATTGGTGTCATAATATATAAATATGGGTGTTAGTAGAGGTTGTTAGTAGAAAAAAGGGGTAGTAAGGTTAGATGGACAAATGCCAAAATAAGAGATAGAGAATAATAGAGAGTCACCCAACAAGATCAAAATGTGAAAAGGTTAGAGAAAGGAAAATTCATAGTAGGAAGGTAATGTAACTGAAAGGTAAATGATAAATTTGAAATTGTTTTATAGAATCTAAGGATATAATGAATGTTAAATAATAAAAGTTAATAGAAAGTTGAAGCCGTAATGTCTTACAAGTTTTAATACAAGTCATGTAAATATAAATTGTTTAATGTAAGGTAAATGTAACAATCTTAATGTGTAATGTACAATGTTTTACTATGTTTTTAATATGTTGATGGTAATAATGTGTGGCTGGGCGGTTACTACAAGGGTAGTAACGATAATACAATATTAAACTTTAAAGAAATGATATTGGTGTTGGTTATCGAGTATGTAATTATGATTCTGTTGTAAAGGAAAAAAAATAAGAGTAAAGAAAGTTGAGTAAAGAAAATATAAATAGTTTTGAAGTTGTTTGCCATGATAGATATATATTTCAATGCTATATAAAGTAAAATAGTAGAGTTAGTGGTTGTTGCTTAGAAAAGTAAAATGTGTTTTTCTGCTTAGGATAAGAATATATGTTTCCATGTGGTAAAGAGAGTAAATATAATTGACTGGAGTCAGAAAGTTGTACTAAATACAGGGTTGTTAAAAAGGAGAGGGAGTTTTCTATCCTAACTCTTGTTATACATTGTTCGAGAATTTTAGCTTTAAGCAAACCAATGCCTCAAAACGCAAACCAATGCACTAAGGGGAGACATATCAGTTGTGGATATGGAGACAGATAAGGCCACTATTTTAAAATTTGTATTGCATGTTTCAGAGTTTGGTGGTGTTGTGACCGTGGTCCTGAGCTGGCCGGTGCATCAGAACAGGAGCGTTAAGTGCCTAATGGCCCTATGGTGTTGGGATCTGTCCTGAGAAGTCCAGTAAGGTCAGATGGTACGATCAGCATCATTGGACCAAGGGTAAGTGATTATACTTCTTTTATATTAACACTACAGGGGGTTGTGGCAACATATCTGAACTGATCCTTTTAGAAACGTATGAATGAGTCAATGAAAGTTTTTATGTTTCGACATAAAACCTTTCATTGAGGGGGTTTTGTGACAGTACATAAAGGCCTGTTATCATAATTATGGTATTAAGGGATTTCATATTGTATTTTTATTATATTTATGAATGTCAACCATGGTTAGGTCAGTTTTACCCATGTCCAAAGAAACAACGCATATTCAACAAGAGTGGAATGATTCCAAGGTCACCGGCTGACGTGTGCAACCGAACACATATAATGGCGGTATAAGTGAACACAAACTCTAAATATAAAATCTCATTGGCCAGCAATGTGTGTCGTCATTAATATATGATAATGACGTACCAGTAATAACGTATAAACCAAGGCGTTGGCCGTAGAAACAAAAGATGGTGACGTCATATATATTACTACATACGCAGATTTTGCATATAACCCGTTCCCAGTCTGCATTACCAACTCAGAGCGTACACATGTTCAATTGTGTGCTGGTCAGTTATTGCCAGCAAAGGTGTTGAAAATTTATAAAAATGTAATCACGCAATGTAACTAGCTTCAGTGAACAGTTTAAATGAAGTAATCTAAATTCAGTGCACTCAGGAACAGACAGATCACAAAGTTCGGCCGAACATCCGCTGACCATCATGGGAATAGTCTGAGGAACGCCATTACCACTACAACTCAGGGAAGTCCTTTTAAATATTCCAAATTCTAAATAGTCAAATGAGCTCAAAAATATTATTAAGACAAAATGTAATCACACTCAACGTATGAAATGTGTGAGTGAGAAAGTGAGAGTGAATGGTTGCCGGCATTTAAAAACCATAGTCTGAGGCTTTGGTTCGTGTTATGCACGTATTATTATTTAATGATAATCCATAAAACAATAATCCAGAACCACCTAAAATGAATAGCCTAATAAAAATACACAAATTAAACAACCCAATACGTCCATTAATCAATTTCAAAAAAGCCCCTACATACAGAATAGCAAAAATAATAGCACAAAAACTAAAAAGTAACCATCTAACAAATAACCATCATAACATAAAAAATACATACGAATTAATAGACATACTAAAAATAATAAATATAAATGAAAATACATTTTTCACATCATATGACATAACAAACATGTACACCAATATCCCAGTAGAAGAAACAATTGACATAATAATAAACAAACTTAAAGAACAAAATGAAAACAAACAATATATAACCGAAATAAAAAATAGTCTCCAACTAATACTAAAACAAAATTACTTTGAATTTAATAGCAAAATTTATCAACAGAAAGAAGGTTTAGCAATGGGATCACCATTATCAAGCATAATAGCAGAAATATTCCTACAACACATAGACACCAAAATACAAAATATCATAAAAACACATGACCCAAATGGCATATGGATAAGATATGTAGATGATGGACTATATGTATCAAATAACAAAAACACAAATGCAGAGAACATATTGAAACAAATCAATAACATACATCCTAAAATACAATTCACAGAAGAAAAAGAAAAACATAACAAAATCAACTATTTAGACATAACCATCACAAGATACAACAAACACATACAATATGCAATATATAGAAAACCAACTTCCACTAACATCATTATACCTAACCATTCTGACCACCCACCACAACATAAAATGGCAGCATTTTATTCGTTATTTAACAGAATGTACAAAATACCCCTAATCAAACAAGAAACTGACAAAGAAAGAAATATAATATACCAAATTGGTTATGAAAATGGATACAATAAAAATACTATGATCAAAATAGAAAATAAAATCAAATACAAAATAAAAACTGAACAATTAAGAATTAATCAAAATGAACAAAACATAAATAATAACAACAACAAAAAATGGGCCACATTCACATACATAAATAATAAAATGACAAAACTAACAAAACTATTTAAAAACACAGATATAAAAATAGCATACAAAACTAATAAAAATAAATTACAAATTCTAAATAGCTCACACAATAAAGATAATACAACTAATGGTATATACAAAATTGAATGCCAAGATTGCAATAAATGTTACATAGGACAAACAAAAAAACAGCTAAAAAAACGTTATTTTGAACACCTAAACGCATACAAAAAACCACAAATATATATAAACCCAATTTAGCCACACATGCAATAAACACAGGACATGAATTCCCAAACATAACCAATGTATCACTAATAAAACATATACCACACAAAGGCACCATAATGAACATTTAGGAAAATTTACAGATATACAAACATAAAACACAAAACAAACTAATACCAGAACAAATACAAATCAATACAAAACATGACACAATATTCAAAGCACTCAACATCGAAAATACACAAAATACAAAAACATATACCACAACCACACACAATAATACAACTTTAAAAGACCAAAGACCAACAAACAACCTTAATAACATCCAACAGCCAACACACAAAAACTTCACCAGAAACAAGATGGCGAAGGCTGAAGATGAGAGAACAGGAACTCTCGAAACATGTTCCTAATAGGGAAAAAAGTATATCTTGAGGTAAATTTAGTTATAAATATTAAAGTATTATTTAATGAGTATAACGAAACAAGTAACTTTGAATTCAATACTGCAGTTTTAAAATACATTTGTTTAAAAGATTAAAATTCAGAATAAAGCAAATGCTATATAGAGGTCAAAGCATGGTAAAAAGGCGGAAGTCATGAAGCCGCCATTTTGATAATTGTTTAGATGAGAAATGACTCCAATTGTTCATAACATTAAAATATTGAAATAAAATAAATCATAGATTGTTTAACTACATGTTGTGCAAATGGTTATTTCGAAAACCCGACTACCTCTGTCTTTTCGCTTAACGAAGCCCTGGACCCGAAAGATAAAATTAATGGTGATAATAAACCCACATATTTACAGCGGATGTGTGGTGAGTACTGTTTTATTTAGAATTAAAAACATAAAAATAACTTGTCATATTTGTATAAGATATGTAAGTTAACAATATATATTCGATCTTATTTCATCACTGCATGTTTTCAGTACGGTTAAATGTTGCTGTATTGGACCATATTCACAAGACTGTTGTTTTATGTGTTTGGCTACTGTTGAGTTCGGATCTGAGTGTTGAGAATTTTGGTATGTTCAATATATCTGTGTTTAAACGATCTTGAAGTGAATCCTATGTATTTTTTGTTGCACCGTACATTACATTCTGTCGAGTTCACAGGCTGACATTGATATTGGTAGACTCCAGCTTTTTCATAAATGCTTTTCTTTTTTGTACTGCTTATTTTCAGATTGTTGTAGATGTCATTGCTTGTTCTGAACGCTAATTGATAGTAGTATTTTGCAAATGTTCTAGCTAAATTTTGAGAGTTGTCGTCAATGTAATGTGCAGGCATATACGTTTTCTTCCTTTTGATTGATATGTTATTTGTTTTTGATTTTTTCCTTTTTGTTTTTCAATGATTTTATCGATCATTTGAGGCTGATATCCATTGCTTTGAGCTATTTGCTTTATGAGCAATATACAGTGTTGTGAATATGGTCCAATACAGCAACATTTAACCGTATTGAAAACATGCAGTGATGAAATAAGATCGAATATATATGAACAATACCGAATATACGAACATGTAAAAGAAGAGGGCCATGAAAATCTATTGAACATCATGACGGACTTCAAAAATCATATCACATTTGAAATATTGTGGCAAAATAAAAATCAACATTCAGTAATCAGCTGATATAATATACAGAACGGAATGTAAACATAAACACTCTGTAACAAAATCAGTTCTCGGGAAACTTTGGACAACGACGTACGTATCACGTTTATTAATCAATGTCTACGAATTCGTTTTTGTAAATAGTGGCTGTGTTACGATATTGTGACCGCAAGTGTGCTGTATATGACCTGACGATGGTCTGTGACCGAAATCGATCACAGTGGGTAAACAGACACGAGATGGATTTATTTGCAGACACCAAAAGAATACGTCTATAATCGTTGACAGTCTGAATTAAAATTAATAAAATCATTAATTTTGATCAATTGCTTAGAAACAGAGTAATGTGAATAATAAAAATTTTATTGCACATCGTATGTATGGTACCTTTAGGCTATGAACAATAAATACAATACAATAGAAAATTGAAATTAGAGGTACCATTAGTAAACAATAAGTGTGTGTATATTATAAATACATCACATTATCATTAGAAACAGGTTTCCGTTCACAAATGTTAATCCATTTATATTTATATGTAATAAATGTTACAAGTTACATTACAGCACTGCCCCAGAGCTCCCCTGGGCAAATACACAGTCTTCCCACTTTTCAATGTGAGATTATAAACTGACAACAGTGATTAGTAAAAACAATTGGTAAGAAAACTAAATATTATTCCAATCGAATACAAACCCGATGACACATGTTGCTGATGCATTGTGATTGCAGTTTTTTCAGCAGGCGAAGCACTTGGCCTAAGCAGTACTTTGCTTTCCACATTTGTTGATGGGAACATCATCACACTTGTAGGCTGCAGTTCATAGCTAGAGACCAGCTTTATTAATGGCAGCAATAAACACTCCTAGTTAAATACAATCATATACATTACTATAGTTATATAAATGCTTCTGATTTTAATTGTATTATACAAATGCCCTTATTACTAACTTTACTGCATAATTCAAATGATTGTAACATACTGCCTATATACTTCTTTGTCAAGACAGTAAAATGAATCTAGAATTTGGTCTGGGGGGTGGGTCCGTTTGAGCCAGCTTCATACGAAAGAAAAAAGTTCACCCCCCACCACCATAAATATACCCCTCTGTCAAGAACTCTGCACTACTATAGTTAACCTTAATGTAGGCATGGGTAAGTAACTTTGTTTTACACTTTTCAATGCAATGCTTTATTTATACATGTCACCATATTTACAGCTAATCCTCATGGATGTGTTTATTTCTTATACAAAGTAGCTTCAAAAGTTCTGAGAATCAGCGCCTTACATTTAAAATAATAATTATGTGAGGGGAATTATTGTTTCATAAGTTGGAAATGCTCAAGACATCACAATGTAGTCAGTCCTTGTGTTCTTCCTGCCCATCCAACAATAGCACAGTTGTGTGTTTCTTTAACATACGTGTGACATCATTGCAGTTTAAAATGTCTGTAATTGAACAGCATACAAATATCAAACGTTGAGTTTGTAACATTCTAATTACTTGTAAAATACATTTGTTTATTGATTACGAATAATTTTCACTCTCAAAATTCTTACCTGCATGAGGGGTCCAGGATCCTTTTACGCGAACTCGTGACCTATAAGGGGTTGTTGTGTTGAGCCATATAATAAACATCGACACTCATTTACTGCATTAACTAGTTTTGTTTTATTCAACATTTTTTGTATGCTTTTTTTTAAGTTTCCTTACTTTCTACTTTCCTTCTCAAAAACCATTACTGAGTTTTTACTTACTTTTCAAAAACACAAAACAAGAATTAAAGAATTTCCTTATTCAACTAGCTAGATTAAATAGCTCTTATAAGGCAACCCAGCACTTGCTCATTCATTCTTTCATACTTTTCACCCCCCTGATTTAGCGCTCTTTTTGATTTTTCATATTTATATTTGTTTAAATTATATGATTACTTCCCTGTTATTGCCTCAGGCACGTGGTGGAATCACTACCGGTTTTTTGTTCACGTGGTTTTTCCGAAATACACTCTAACTCGTTAAATTTTGATCACTGGTTGCTGTCTGATGTTTTACTGTTATTGTAGTACTTTATATCATTTTTATTTAGAGTTTATTCACATTTTTACCAATTTTCTTATATTTTGGCTCGCGAGCCTTTTTACACTGAACCGCGCGGTTCTGCTAGATGACGCTAAGTGCTTTTGTCGACTGAAGTTTATTTATTGTTTATTACCACAATTTTCAAATTTTCGGCCAGTCGGTCCACATTGTTGAATAGTTTTTAGGTTAGATTTTACATTAACGTATCTGCGCGGTTCCGAAGTTATAAGCCGACTCTCTCCTTTCAAGATGGCCAAGCGTCCCCCGGTGTTTGGCTACTTGGTTCGTGATTGGCTGGACGGGCGTCACGTGATATCTCATTACATCGCCGGCGGTGGCAAGAAAAACTGTGCGTGCTCTTCACCATGTCAAAACAGGCACACGCGCGCTCGGACACATTCCGATGCTCCAGGATTCGTAGCATGTTGCCTGGCTTATTGTACAAACTGACAACTGGGTGTTTCAAAAGTGAGTTTCGATTATTAAAACTGAGGCTCTGTGTGGGTGACTCCCCATTATTACAACTGATAAAAGAATAAAATGACTCCCATACTTCTGTACTGTTACAATACCCCCCCAATGAGAGGTTTTCTGCTGAGACAGAAAAACTCTCATTGCTAAAAACCTAAGAGGACCAACTAGGATATGGTGCCAACAACCCCCTTAAATCCTTATTACAATCATGGGTAACTTACCCCCCTAGTCTGGTGACTGCGGCTGCACCTGAATGACATTACTGGACTTCTCTGATCGAGATCCCAACACCATAAAATCAGACAGGCACTCACCACAGTATCACCTAACTCTGTAACATTCAATAAAAAATGTCAATAATTGGCCTTACACCAAACCAGATCCTCAACTGATGTATTTCCCCCTTAGACGTACTGGATTGCCTTTAGCAAAGTACTGGGTGCATACATATGTGCTTTCCTATCTTAAACATATCATGCTCTGATTCAAATACACCTTCTTAATTTACAAAGCCCTAACCTCAAAATAAACATTATCAATTTTAAGTTAATATAATCTACAATTCATTAGCATTATACTTTTTATTTTAACTTCTATTAGTCAAACACTTTAACTGTTTACCTTTCATTATTCCAAATCAAAAATAAATTATTTAAATTTCAATCATTTATCCAAATAAATCTATGTTCATTACCAAATTCACATTTTAATTTAATTTAAATCATCTCTTTCAATTAATTACTTTAATTGCATTATGTATTTATTTACTTCCATAATAAAATTTATCTATCATCTTTGTCACCTTCGAATCAAAATAATTTACTAGCAATTTTTTTTTAATGAATTTAATTTTCAGAATTATATATTTTGACAATTATTAAACAATAAAAAAGCTTATTACCATCATCAAATCAATTCCTAATATTGTTTCAAAATTTTGCACCTTGTTTTGTGGGTAATCATTTGATTACTGGGTCAATTCTCGTGAAGTTTGTTCCCGTCCTGAAATTGCGCGTTACGTGTTTGCGACTGTCAGGCGTGTGGGGAACGGTTCGGTTTTAGGTTATCCGGGTTTCGGTATAGCCTGCCTTTATATTTAATTTTTTGGCATTGACTATTACCTTTTGGTGCGGTTTATATTTTGCATATGCGATCTCCTGTCCATACACGCTGCGTTGACCATCAATTTTTGCATTTAATGTGTCCAAGTTATTGTGTTTGGTTCGGTAACTGGTGAATTGTTGTATATTGTACTTTGCTGTGTTTTTGTGTGTATTTATTTTATTTAGTATTATACATGTTTTTTGGGTGCACTTTTGTGTACCATTATTTTGCACCGTATGTGCTGTAATCTTGTGCAACTTGTGTTTTTTTTGTCGTGCTTTTGCACTGTGTAAATCAATTTGTTGCGTGTTTTTTGAGTATGTAATTTATTGTGTTTGGTACTATTCGCCGGTTGGATTGTGTAAGTTGTATTTTGCCTTGCACTAATTTACTTTTGTATTTATCTTGCTCGGTATTGTTTATGAAAACTAGTTGCGTCAGACGCCTAGTTATCTCGATCACTGTTAGGCTAGGTCTGTTCGTGATTATTGTTCAATTTCTAATTTTCTCATTCAGGGTGGTTGTCGGTTGCGCGATATTTTTTAATTCAGTATGCCTGCTAAATTGTCGCTGGCAGCTTTTGACCGGACCACTTCGGTGGGAATACTTGCGTTGCAACATTTAATAAATAAGTTGGAAGGGTTGCCGCAATTGAGAGACGTGGATCAGCATGAGGCCGGTATTTTGGCCTCCAGGTTGTCCGAAGAATATCAGGACCTTCTAGGTAAGGTAGATCCTTACCTATCGGCCGAGTCATTGCCCCAGGGATTGGACAAGGACAACATTTTTTCGGTGGTAGCTCAAATTAAGGATATTTATGTCCGGGGTAGCATTTTAGCATCAAAACTAACTAAACCAGAGATACCGGTTGGTTCCGGTCGGTTTTCATCGGCAAGTGGCGGGCACTCAGGTGTTCTCGTTCATGAGTTCCCGAAGCTTTCTTTACCTTGTTTTGATGGCCAGGCCAAATGTTGGTCCGAGTTTTGGTCAAAGTTCACCACATTAGTGGACGAAAGTCCTGCCCTCACTCCAAAGCAGAAATTGTTATATTTACTGACTCATCTTAAGGGTGAGGCTTATGAGAAGGTTGCCACGCTTCCCATAGTTGACGATAGTTATTCGCTTGCACTGTCAACTCTTAAAAGTCGTTATCACAATCCTCATTTAGCCGCCCGGGTTTATTGTACCAATCTGCTTCAGTTACCAGCCGCTTCTATGTGATCAGCTGCGTCTATTAGAAAATTGGTGGACAGCTTCAATGCTAACTTTTCGGCGTTGTCAGCTCTAAACATTGCTGATATATATCAAGCAATATATGCGTCTTTTGTATTGTCAAGGCTGGATCTATCATTGCGTGAATGCTTTGAGGCGTCTGTTATGGACAAAGAGAATCTCCCTGCCCTAACAGAAATTATGACATTTTTAACCGCTATGGCGGAACAGAAAGAACAGGCATCTTTGGAATCGGCTTTACCTGCTCTTCCTAGCACTAGCCAGCAGAAAACCCAGAAGGTTTCCTTTTCTAAGGCTACTCCTCTTGCTGTGTCTACGTTATCTGAGGAGGTTACGCAACGGGATGCATCTAGTTCACGTTGCCTTCATTGCGATTCCCGGACCCATGTGCTTCTCAAGTGTCCAGCGTGGCTGAGTAAGGACCCTAGGGCTCGATTTCAAAGTCTTAAAAATAAAAAATGTTGTCTTTCGTGCCTCCAACATAAACATTCGGGATGGTGCAAAACGTGTGGCTCTAAGTACCACCACACTTTACTTCATTTCAAAAATGCCCGTCCGTCTCCGTCTCGTTCACAGATTTCTGAAACAGCTGAACTCAAGGCTTCGGGGTCATCGCTTGTTAACCAAGTTGATCTGTCTAGCACTACTCTGACCGTGTCTCTGCCCCATCCTGCAGGGGTTCTGTTAGCCACATGTCTGGCCGTCTTGTCGTCTCCCAATGGTGGTTATATTGTAGTTAGGGCCATCCTGGATAGCACGTCCCATGCTTCTTTCATAACTGAAGCATGTGCATCTCGCTTAAAGTGCGCTTGTTTTGACGCTTCAGTAAGTGTCAATGGGGTAGGTGATATTGCCACCAAAGCAAAAAAGGTGTGCCATCTGTCCTTGGAAACTTTAAAACGCGAGGTTGTGGCGTCTAACCATGCTTTCATAATTCTTTCTAAGATCTCATCGGACTCACCTAGGTTCCAGGTGTTGCCTGAAGTTAAGCAGGCTACAAAAGACCTTTTGTTAGCTGACCCTACCTTCGATGTAGCAGCCCCAATTGATGCGTTGTTTGGAGCCGATATTGTAGCGGCTATTCTTATGGGAGAGACTATTCCTTTGGGTGCAGGTTTGCCTGTTGCAGTTAGGACACGTTTTGGGTTTGTGATTATATGGGTCGAGCGCCAATTTCACTTAATTGTGCATTGACTTGTGCTAGCGGTCTCATTGGCCTTCCTTTGGATCTAGTATCTGCACATCAGCTTCACTGTCATTTCCACCACTTTTATCCTTCCGTCACAACGTTATCAACGGATACAACAAACCTACTTGAGCAAGTTCATCGGTTTTGGGAGGTCGAACAGCCTCCAACTGTGCCCCACCAATTATCTGAAGAGGATCACTTTGCTGAAAGGTTTTACATGGAGTCGACAAGTCGGTTGCCGTCGGGTCGTTACCAGGTGCGCTTGCCGTTCTTCAAAAACTCTTCTCACACTTTGGGAAATTCCCTTAAGGGAGCCATGTCTCGGTTTTTTGCGTTAGAAAGAAAATTTGCGTCTAACAGTCAGTTTAAGAGCCAGTATGTGCAATTTATAACGGATTATGTCGCTCAGGGGCATATGTCGTTGGTGTCTGACCCCAATTTTCCAAAATATTTCATCCCTCATCATGGTGTCTTTAAAGTTAGAGGTGATACTTCAAAAATAAGGGTGGTGTTTGACGCCAGCATGAAGACGTCCTCCGGGATTTCCTTAAATGACGTGTTATGCGTCGGGCCTAAGTTGCAGACTTTGCTGTCCGACGTTTTAACTTTGTTTCGGCGGTTTAGCCATGTTTTCATGTGCGACATCAAACAGACGTATCGCCAAATTGCTATGCATCCTGATGACTTGGCGTACCTGTGTATTTTATGGCGTGAGGAGGTTACCGCCCCACTAAGGGTTTTCGCTTTGCGTACCGTTACTTACGGGCTGGCTTGCGCCCCCTTTCAGGCGTTGCGAACCTTGCAGCGGCTGGCTCAGGATGAGGCAATTAATTTTCCTGCGGGAGCGGCGGTACTTAGCCGTAATATTTTTGTTGATGATATTGCTGCTGGTGCTGATTCAAAATCAGAGCTTTGCAAATTACAACAGGAACTAATTCTGTTGTTGTCTTCAGGAGGGTTCAATTTGAAAAAATGGTGTACTAATCAACCCGACTGCCTACCTGAATCAGCCGCTCCGAGTGATTCCGTCGTTGCTAAGGATAAGGATATTCTGGGTTTAAGTTGGGACCATTCAACCGATTGCTTCTCATTTCCTCCTCTGGCCTGTTGCAGCAATCCTCATGTTTCATTTACCAAACGTGTCGTGTTATCCCAGATGGCACAATTATTTGACCCATGTGGTTGGCTTTCGCCAGTGATTTTCAGGGCCAAGGCTTTTTTCCAAAAACTCTGGGCTGAGGGCTTGGAATGGGATGCTCCTCTAAGTGATGACTTAAATGATTATTGGAGTCAATTCCTGTCCTCTTTGAATCATCTTTCGGTAATTACTATTTCTCGGCCATTCCTCCCTAAAGGTGGGCGTATTGCAAGGGTTATATTATATGGTTTCTGTGATACTTCCCAGTTGGGTTACGCGGCCGTCCTTTTCCTGTCCATTTACACTGACTCTGCTCCTCCGGTGGTTTCGTTGGTGTCTTCTAAAACTAAAGTGGCACCTCTTAAAACTTTATCAATCCCACGTTTGGAGTTGTTGGGAGCTTATCTTTTAACCAAACTTGTTCGTCATTATGTTGGCTTATTCTCTTCATGCATTCAAATGAGTCAAGTTTTCTTATGGACGGACTCGACGACTGTTTTGGATCGGCTGAATATGCCTACTTTTAAATTGAAGACGTTTATTGCTAATCGGGTGGCTGCCATTACCGAGTGGACCGATACTAAGTCTTGGCGTCATGTTCATGGTGTCTCTAACCCCGCTGATTTAGCCTCTAGAGGTACGTCACTCTCCAGCCTCCAGTCGTCGACATTGTGGTGGTCAGGGCCAGATTGGTTAAAGCTTGATGCTCTGCACTGGCCCCCTATTAATTATCGCCCGAATCACGACGTGCAAGATGTTGCCTTGGAGACGAAGGTCTCTTCGTTTCTCACTCAGGAGCCCCGAGTGGAATTGTTTGAGCACTTGTCCTCGTGGCCCTTAGAGGTGGGGGTGACCTAAATTATACAGGTTGCCTATATCTTCTTGATTGGGTTTGTCTTGTTTTTCGGGTGAGCAGAATTAGTTTCAATGATTGTGTTGTGGACTTACTTGACACTTTTCTGGGATTTCCCAAGTGATTCCTTCCAGCTGTTGTCCGCAGTGAAGTTTACATTGTGGGATGTTTCTGGCATGGCGTTGTGCCAGTTTATTGGGAGTTATGGATGCTCAACAAATCAACAACAAAAAAATAAGCAAAAAACAAAGTGATAAAAAATAAAGGGAACAAAAAATAAAAAAAGAAAAAAAAACTTAAAAAACTAGGGAATATTAACCAAGTTGATTTGCTGAGTTTTACATTGTGTTTGGCTGGGCCATTGTTTATTGCATGTTGTTGGATTTTGTCTGCTCTACCCGAACCTTTCGGATTGCTCGCCTGGTCGATGCGCCCGCGGCGGAGTTATTTGGCATGTTTTTCTAATTAATTGCATGTTTTTCTGCATGTTTGTATTTTCTTGTGTTTGCGTGTGACCCCCTCCTATGTTGGAGGGTAATTTTCAGAGAGTGTTCCTGTTCACTAAAAGCAAAATTTTTTGTAATGTATTTTGGCCATGTCTTTTGGTGTAGTTGGTGGTTGACCCATTGCGGTCAACGGGGGCCGGTGTTCGATATTTCGGATCGAACCGGTCAACAATTTTCATTTTTCCGAAGTTGGCACTATGACGTTTGTAGGGTCCATTCATGCACTGGACCTGAAGCCTTTGTCGTACGCCAACCATCTTAGTGTTAACATCCACAAGTCGGGACTCCTCGGCAGGTAGAAATCCTTGCATGTAACCTATCCTCTTCCCAACCAGTCTATCCTGCCTGAGTGTCAGGACCAACCCATTCGTGAGATTACGGTAAGTCATTTTAATATTATTTATTTCTTGTTAGCAACTCTGCATGCTACAATGCTATAGAGCTCACCAGAGGCTATCAAATTATACAGTAAGAAAGCCGTCTTACTTTCAATACTTCAAAATAATATCGTACACATTATATTATTACCATCAATATAATACTTATCTAATTCTTCATATATTTCCACAATACTATTTGAATTAATATGCTTATTCCATATTACTATCTCATATAATTTGTCACGATCGGGTATGGTCCTGTCGCCTTTAGTATAATTTGTCATAATCAGGTAAGTTATATTATCATCTTTAATAACATCATCTATTGCTTCTATATCAGCTTCAATGCAAGGTACGTATTCACTATAATTATCAACCCTCTCTATTCCTAACCTTTCTAGAAATTCTCTATAATTTCTATTCACCTTAAATAATTTTATCTCTCTATCTACCCACAACTCTCTCTCTAAATATCTCTCACCGTAACACCAAGTCACACTCTCTCTCTCTCTCTCAATATATGCAGGGGACACTACAACTTTATTGCTGCACCACCTATCAGGTGCACAAAAAATCCAGGGACGGCTATTTGCAGACCATGTGTCTTCCAAATACGCTCGTGAAGCCTTTTCTTCACCCCCCACTACAACATCATGGAAAAAATTTACCCCCTGCAACCCCTCTACCTGTATACTCTTTCTCCACTTTCTCTCTGACTCATCAACACACACTAACATTCCATCATTAATTTCTACTCCCTCTAAAATTTCATCAGTACTCTCTATATTCACACCATTATTTTCTAACACCATATTTTTACTTCTATTGTCATAATTCTCACCCCTACTTACCTTGTCGTCTTTATTTTCATTTAATATATTTGTTTCTCTACTATTCTCTATCCCCATTTTACTCTCGTAATTTTCGTCTACTTCCTTCTTTATAAAGTTATCAATTATGTTATTTACTCTGTTTATTTGTCTATCAAACACCTCGCTAACTGATGCTACTATTTTTTCCTGAATATTTTCGTAACATGTATTTATTTCATTAATCTGTTTATCCAAATTAAAACTTTGTCTCTTAATTTCGTTTTTCACTTCATCAAACTTTACATTTTGTTCATTAAATTTTTCATCAAATTTATTTTTAATTTCTTTAATTTCGCTTTTTTGCTCACTCATTTTAATATCGCTGACATCAAAGCGACTATTTATTACATTAAATTGTTTCTGTGAAAAATTCATTATATCATTGTCAAATTGACTGTTACATCTCGTTGAGGTTGGAGTTGATTGAGCATCCGAGTCATCTATAGCTGATTCAGTTAAACTGTATTCTTTGGACCAATTTACTGGGGTTGAATAAACCCCTGGTTCTCCCACACCAGCCGACTCGCTCATTTCAACTACAATCTCTTTATTGTTTGCCATTTTAGAGTTTTAAATATATATATATATAAAATATTACTGTATATCTACCATATACTCTACACAACATAACCTAATTTCTTACATATCACGTCACACATTAATCCAATAACCGTCCTATCTCTTTTGCAGGCTTATTTATATAAATAAAATTTTATATAAAGTCACTAGTTCGGGCTGCCATTTGTTAATAAACAAATATATAAAATTATTAAAGTCCCAGTTCGGGTCGGCATTTGTTATTTAACTCACTTACGATTATATTTCAAGTGACTTACCTTGTGCGATCTGATTAACACTCACTTGTTGACATACTATTCAGGCACCATTGTTGTGTTACCAACATTACGTAATTTTTGCCTTCGGGTCCAAGGTTCTTTTTAAGCGAAGCTGAGATTGAACGGTTATCAGAAATGATAGACACTAATATTTCTATTGACAACTGGTAATTTAATTTCAAACATTTTGGAAACACAACATACATGAAAAAACAAAATGGGTGCTTGTTTCTTTAGCAAGCCCAAACAACATGGCTGCGAATCACTTTCGCTGCATGAATATTACATATGCCTCAATTACATAATATATCTTGTATGTTTGAGTTACTCTAAAAATGGTTTAAAACATATTGCATGTCACGGTACAATTCTGGTACGATAATAATTTTGTAAAACTATGGTCCTAAAAACCATAATTATTGTATTTTTATTCTCTAACCATTTATTTTGTAATAATAATAATTTTATTTCATAATCCCTATAAAGTTTTGGTGAATAAACTGTAGAATATTTTAAACAACGCACTTTGGAGTTAACAGGATTTTGGTCGAATTCGCGGAAAAACTACAAATGTCGCAAAAACTATTTGTCACAGATAGTCAGTAAACAACCAAGCCCACGATTACGTCAGACGCAAGGAATGTAAGATGCATTGTATGCGACTGGGCTGGGCTGCAGAACAAAGAACTCGTGACATAGTTTTGCCCCACCTATGCAATGTTTAACAAAGACTCTGGGTCATTTTCGCCTGGACCGTGAATTGGGCCGGTCGGCACTTCACGCGGCCGGCGTATTCACTAAGTGTGTTTATGTAAATTTTACACCACCAAAAGTGGATTAAATAACAGTGGTCCGGTACAGTGCAATTCGGCAAAGTGTGAGTGAGATGTGATCGTCCAGAATTGGCGAACTCGCGGTGTGCGACGTTCTCAAAACTGGAAGCTAATTATCAGCTACAACCTTTTGTAATATCAAAGAAAATAGGAAAATGACCAATATTCAGTTCAATATATAAGTTTAATACCAGAAATGCATTTCAATAAAAATTTATTCATAAAAATGAGCTCATAAAAAACTGATAATTGTACGAGAGAGAGAGAGAGAGAGAGAGAGAGAGAGAGAGAGAGAGAGAGAGAGAGAGAGAGAGAGAGAGAGAGAGAGAGAGTGAACAAAATACTATTTAAAAAGTGCTGGGTTGTGCAAGTATAAATATATATATATATATATATATTGTCACGACACAAATAGCCAACCCCGTACCAGAGATAAAAAATATATTTATAATTGTAAACAAATACTTCTTATCAAATGAACTGATTGATTTTAAATAAAAGCATAAGGAATATAACACGACAAAACGACGACTTTAACCCAACCCAAGTGATTGAGACAAAAACATAAACATAAAGAAGGGGACCACGGAACATACTTAGTAAAATGTAAATATTTTAAAGTGATTGAGACAAAAACATAAACATAAAGAAGGGAACCACGGAACATACTTAGTAAAATGTAAATATTTTAAAGTGATTGAGACAACAACCCAAACATAAAGAAGGGAACCACAAATAAACCACGAGAATGAGAAAATAATAAACCTAAGCCACAAGGAAACAAGTTTATGGGTTTAAATGACCCCAAAAATGTCCCAAGAAACGGATGAAAGGACCTAATATATTAAACAAACAAGGAAAATGAAGAAGGAGGGAGACGAGCAAAAGTGAAAACCAAGAATGGCTCACCAAAATAAGTAAAATAGCACTCACCAAGAACATTGAAACCAAAACAAGGGTTATCAGGAGGAAGGAGAGATAACGGTTACTACCCATTAAAAAGGCAACCAGAAACCACAAATTAGAATTGTTATTAGTCAGTAAGTATTAGTTATTAAGTAATAATTGTCATTAGGATTAAGTCATGAAAGAGAAATAAGTATAGGGGTCACCCACTATCAAACAAATGATATAAACAGTGATATAGTGTAATAGTGTAGGTGTAAGAACCCCAAAGTGAAGTGTGACACTAATGAAATTGTAATTAACAATAAGTGATTTACAAGTGAAGGTAAGGTAAAAGTTGGAAATAAACAGTGCATAGATAACTGATAAATAAGTAGTATTAAGAGTGAATTATAGTATAAGGGATAGAAAAACACTAGAAGTGATAATGACTTTTTATTTAAAAAGATGTTCAATAGAGTTAAGTTAACTATAGCCAGTAGTAAGTAAAAAGGGAGGATTCCAGAATAGAATAAATTGAAGGTGTTACCATGGAGGGAATATAAAAATTGTTTAGAGATTGAGAAGTCAAAAAACTAACAAAGATACCTAATTTATAAAGGACTATTATTAATTTAATAACAAGTGATGTTGTTTATCACAACACAGATAATATGTGTTATAAACTAAAAAATTAGCAAATAAGGATAAGTTAGGAGTGAGTGATGATATCTCTTAATCAAAACAATAACTCTAATAACTTATAAAAAATTGTGTTCATGTTATTGTTAGAAGAGGATATGGCTGAATGCAATGTGCAGTCCATAAACCTAATGTTATATTTTTAAGATTGAAATAAGGAGAGCAATATTGAATAATAAACAAAACACCTACAGACTCAAAACACAACACAACTAATAAAAATAACAAAGTAAGCCCAATAGGCTGAAACAAAATGTGATTTGAACGAAATAAGTAAATTATTATAATGGCTACTTAGGCCTAGAAAAAACATAACTGTCAGAACCAAACATACAAAGATTATAACAAATTGAATCAGAATTTAGAAAATCTGAGGTGAAGGAATCACCAAGGATAAATTGTAGATCATTTATAACACAAAATATTGTAATAGGCATTATTATATAAAAAGAAATGTAATTAACAAGCATTAACATAATTGTAAAAACTTAAAATCTGAAAATACCCAAGCTTGTGGGGTATCAAAATAATCTATGAACGAGAATAAATACTATAGTGACAATATTTAATAACCAGGAAGGAAGATGGAGGAATAACAGTAATCAGAAGATATACGAAGGATTCGAAGTTTCGATGACAATACATCAACTCAAAATAAGCCTATTCGAAAAATACCGTTACTATAGAAACAGCGGTTGTTGACAGAAAAATACCGTTAGAAATTAGTTGAGAGAAAAAAAGAAGCGAAGCGTCATCAAGCCATACAGATGCAGAAGCTCGGAAGAAGGTTTTTTCAGTGTAAATCATGAAAATAATAGTATAAAGTTGCTGAAAACTAATCGTCAAAGAAGCAGATGACCACGACAACCAATATTACAAGACCCAAGACCTGAATAAACGGAAATTATCCATAAATGGAACGTCCAAACACAAGACGAAAGGACGCCACAATTTAATAAAGCCCAAAATCCAAGAAAACTGATTTTATGCAGCCAATTCCTATCTCGAACCAACTACAAAGGCCTCTATGCACGTCGAATTGATAAGTACTATCCAATTATTTATTTTCCACCAACCCTAATCACTTTAAATAATTTTGAAAGGTAAAATTACCACACTATAAAGATAATATTTCTCTTTCATAGAGTATTTAAGCAAATTAAAACATAATGAAACATTGTTAACATAAAATAACCTAAGAATTGAACACGAACTTACAGAACACCTTTACAACACTACACAACAGATTGTAACAGCACACTTTATATTTCTTGTACACTTAGATTAAGGTAATTTGTATTTTTATTGTAACCATTGTAGTTCTCTAACTCATAGTCAAAAGAATCCACGGATTTTGAAACCAAAACATTGTAATACGCCTAACGTAAACAGACGCTAGGTTAAATGGTTTCTAAATTAATTCGCCGCCCTGAAAATAAGATCTCATGTAATCAAACGATAATTATTTTGTTGTAATTGTAAATGTTTCCAGTTATCACCATTAAAAAATATTCATTACAGGGAGTAACAAGCGTTATCATTTCTTAGGGAGTGCTATATAATAATTACTTGTATTGAAGAGTAAATCGTAGCAGTAAGCTAGTTGCCAGTTATTCGTCAGAAGCGACGATTGAGACGGCTGTGCGAGCGGGAACGATTTGAATAAACCAACCCGCTACGCTGATAACTTGTTCAAACACAGTTTTTAGTTGTTTTGTAAAACGACTTGGCGCCACCCGGGATTATCACACCCCCTAAGAATAACAGGTAAGGTTACGGCCATAATATACAGGTGATCAGAACTACGCTACAAACATCGCTAGCCACTAAATTACTGTAACGACCCGGTGCGAGGCGAACGCACTAATCATCCAAAACACATTATTTTATGTACACATTTTGCAGGTACGCAACAACCATCATTACTCGTTACAATATATATATATATATAAAACACATATCAAATGTTTAATGTTTCCAGAGAGTTTAAAAAATATAAATAACTGTGTAGGTATTTTGGAGGGTTTGTAAAAGGGAAATTTAACGTAATTTTGTCGCCACCTGGTTGTAACGGTACAGAATTGTGAGCCACCCCAGTTTAATTTTATATTAATTTAAATCATCATTTTAAGCACTTTCCAAATTGCCAGACTTTCACCTGTGGGGAGCCTCCAGTACAGCAATGCAACATACATACAGTCAGCCAAAACAATTGTCAGACGTATTGCGTAACCGCCAGCAGCAGCCTTGTGACACAGTCTCCAGTCTGCAGTGTGTCATCAGATAGTGCACAACGCACAGTAGTAAGCAGCATTCAGATAGTAAAGTTGGTTAATTAAAAAATAGTGGCCTCGGGTTTACAGATAGGCTGTTAAGACAAATACGGCCTATTTAAGAGAGTGTGTAAACATTTATAAACATTAAAAGTGTAGAACCAAGAGCGCGGCCAGCCTACAACAACATCTAAGAGTAAAAAGTTATATCGGCCGACTTAATCATCTTCCAGAACGTGAGACGTTAATTAGTAAATAAATAAGAACCATGAGACAATAAACCGTAAAATCAGTACCGGTACCAACAGTGGCGTGAGTGCGAGAGAACTCAGAAATCGGTCAGTTAGTGAACTGGTGTCACGGTCATTATACGTGAATAATACGGGTGTGCATTGGAGGCAAGCTATTATCAGGATGAGTACAACCTTTTAAAGTTCAATTATTATATTTCAATATTCGTTTTTATAGACACATTAATAAGAAATAGAGATCTCTAAGAGAGGGTAGTTTATTCAAACATTAAAAAGAGGAAGTGTGTGTGTGTGTGTGTGTGTGTGTGTGTGTGTGTGTGTGTGTGTGTGTGTGTGTGTGTGTGTGTGTGTGTGTGTGTGTGTGTGTGTGTGTGTGTGTGTGTGTGTGTGGTTATATACTGGTTCATTTTCAATTTTCTTATACGTATTTAGTAATGTTAATTATCATAGTATTTTAAAAACAAAAGATAACAAAGATACTGTCATTTGTAGAAGTAGAAAAAGGGGGCGATTTTTGATAAATAAAATAAGTATGCATTTTAGACAGCAAAAAATGAGTTAGCGTAATCATTTCGCACTTCTACCCAGATAACCTTGTCTGCAGTGAATTTTCGTCTGTAAGACCCGGGAAAATACAACTAAAGGTAAGAGTGTATTTACTGGAAAAACTTATATTGAAATTTTGAGTTTGAAGTAAATTAAAGAGTTTCACTGGCGCCCGAACAGGGACGGCGAATATAATTTGTGGTTATATTCGCCAGACCTAATTAAGCTGCAGAACGGGTTATTTGGGAGTGGGGCGAGGTTGTAAATTGTAGAAACAAAATTAGGCATATTTATATATATAAAAATAATAAATAAAAATGGAAAATAATAGTTTGACCGAATCAACGGTCATGAGTGGGTTGGAGGTCCATTCGACCCCAATCCCAGTTCAAAATAGAGAATCAAGTAAGTCAGATGAAATAGATGACTCAGGGATTCAGGTAACCCCACCTGTAATGAATCAAAATAATCAACCAGAAGATAATATGATGAAATATCTATATAGCACACTGTGCAGTTTGAATAATAAATTTGATAAATTGAGTAGTGACGTGAGCGAAGTCAAGAGTAGTTTTGATGTACAGAATAGTAAGTTCCATGAGTTAAAGGGCGATATAAATAATATTGACCAAAAATTTTATGAGCGTTTATATGATATGAAACAACAGAGTGTTAATACAATTATTCACTAAAACTTCCGGGCTGAAAGGCCGTGGTCGATTGCTTAAGTTTCTGCTAAACGTTTCGGCCGCACCACCGGTGGCCATCTTCAGTAGCAAAAGAAAGAAAAGTGTTCGATAGATGATACGCCGAACAACGTCTCCCAATGGACTGGGAACAAGCAACCTCAGTTGGACTGGGTTGCTTGTTCCCAGTCCATTGGGAGACGTTGTTCGGCGTATCATCTATCGAACACTTTTCTTTCTTTTGCTACTGAAGATGGCCACCGGTGGTGCGGCCGAAACGTTTAGCAGAAACTTAAGCAATCGACCACGGCCTTTCAGCCCGGAAGTTTTAGTGAATAATTGTAATGACACCGGCCGTGAAAGCCTACGCACTAAGATTAACAGAGTGTTAAGTTAGAAGACAATATTAATAAACGTTTAAATGAGACGAATGAATGTTTCAATACATTTAAAGAACAAGTGGTAGAACAAATTGAGAAACAAATACAAAAGGTAATTGAAAATTTTGAGTGTAAAACAAATGAGAATTATAATATGTGTAAAAACGTGGTAGTTGAGAATAAGAAGATTAATGTAGAGAGTGATGAAGATTTTGTTGAAGTAGAGTTTAGTAATGAAGTGTTGCTAGCAAATGTCAATGAGAATGAGAGAGAGTGTGAAGACAGTTTAAGTGTAGAGGGTGAAAAGAGGGCAAATTTGTCTGGTGAGATGGGTGAAGAAAATGCTTCACTAGTATTGTTGGAGGACAAAGGTTCCTCCTTAGTTTTTGTAAAAGACAAAAGGTCTTTGACTTGTTTTTGTGTATCTGGTAAAGCCAGATGTTGTAATAATGTTGTGTTGCCCTCTGTATGGAATGAGAAATGTTGTGATAAATATTGTAATGAGAGAATTAAAGAAAGAAAAACCGAAATATTCAAGTTGAATAGAAATTATGAAATACTAGTACAGAATTTATGTATGGAGAGAGAGGAGCAAATTGATTTACCCGTTAACATAGAGTTTGATAATTATTTTGATGAATATGGTAATAACAATGTAATAGTAATAACAAAAAACACTGACGGAGACTTTACAAATAATACTGATGTTGACCTGGTATATGATTATTATGGTAAAATGAATAAACTGAAATGTTACGGTTACTATACACAAGATAACCGTATGTGGAATGCAAATCAAATTGAAAATTGTTATTTGCAACCCAGACTAATTTTTGACGATGGTGGCTGAGCCTTAAATTCACAAATGAACAATTTTAAACAGTTTGTTTATTGGTTCTGACCTCGCAACCCTGGACATTGAAGTGTGATAAAACTGAATAATTAATGATGAAGAATTGTAAATATATTGCAACGAATCACAGGATCATGATAGGCGGGGCAAGTTCATATATTACACAGACAATGGACATTCATATTATATTGGTAGATGGTTAAGTTTGGTTGTTATCAATTGTATTTTGTAAGGTTAAGGGTTTAGTTTAGAAAAACTGTGCATTATTATTTATAATTATTCATGTACTGTGTTAGTGGAAATGTGCGCGCGTGCGCGAGTGGGCAACGTTCTCGGGCGGTGCGTGAAGTATTATCGTTGTTTTGACATTAGCTGAACTGAGACATGTGTATCGCTACAATCCCTATACCTGTCGGACTATTGTTTACGTTCATGTATATTATTAGTATGTACGCAGTCATGCATGAGATACGAGTAGTCTGATTACCGCTATGCATGCTGTTACAAAGTAAATGCACTCTACTGCATGAAAAGTGCATGGTCACTTTACTAACCATGTGACTTCCATCCACCAATAGAATGCTGACTGGTGGTTGGAAATTTTCTTAAGCCTGTCGTTACACAGGCAGTTCTTCTACGCCATCTACCGCGAACGGGTCGTGCACTCCTTGTACAAGAATTCTACCGCTTGCAAGGTGTTGTAAAGACTATTCGTTGTTAGTGAAACGGGAAGGCTCAGAACTGTGTATGTAGTACATCTGCACACAGTAGTGTTTTACGCATTACGCGTATAATTACGACAGTTCTTCTACGCCATCTACCGCGAACGGAACGTGCACTCCTTGTACAAGATTCTACCGCTTGCAAGGTGTTGTAAAAACTATTCGTCGTTAGTGAAACGGGAAGACTCAGAACTGTGTGTGTAGTACATTTGCACACACCAGTGTTTTAACGCATTGTGCGAAAAATTACAAGCAGTTCTTCACTGCTGCTTCCGCGAACGGTACATACAATCCTTGTACAAGACTCTACCGCTTGCAAGGATCTGTTAAGACTTTTCGGGGATAGTAACGCGTGTGACGCATAACAATTGATTTTATATCTTTACACACGATATTAATATTGTAGTATTACGTGTGTAAGACGTGAGTGTAACTGTATCACTGTGCGAGATTTTCCGCAGTGACGGTATCATTAATTGTTACGCAATAGTTCCATCAAGACGTTTCCGTGCTAGTGCAAGATTTCCTCATAGGGTGGTCTGCTGATCGCGGTAGACCTTGGTATTCGCGAGAACACTTGAAGAAGCCGGAGAGGTATAAGCTCAATATACCGTTATTAGATTAAACTCACTGTCACCTGAGATATTACTTGATCATAAGCTCTATATTAATTTTGCGAGTAATAAAATCCGTAGTACCGTTGTGTGTGCGAAGCGTCGGATTCATCGTGGGAATTGCAGGACATCAGCCCAGCTGTTATAGGACACCAGCCCAGCTGTTATAGGACACCAGCCCAGCTGTTATAGGACACCAGCCCAGCTGTTATAGGACATCAGCCCAGCTGTTATAGGACCAGCCCAGCTGTTACAGGACATCAGCCAAGCTGTTACAGGACGCCAGCCCAGCTGTAAACGTTTCTGGGGAAACGTCTGTCATTTGTAAGCCACACCTGACGAACCAACTACACCGCAAAGACCGGCCTTTCTCTTCAACAACATCATCGTGGGAGTCTTCTTATGTAACGTATCACGTCTTGCGTATGAACATTATTTAACATTTTAAAAGAAAGACTCTATATCAAACATTACATTCTGTACATTTCAAATATACCATATAAACTATAACTTGTGTTTGTACAATAAATAATCTTAAACCCTCCAATATAGACTTGTAATTTGAAATACACATACTATCATATCCTATGCGCCAATAGTTTAGTAATTTGTGTTGTCGCAATATGTTGTATACAATTAAGTGTGTATATCATAAAATGTTAGATAAACAATGTATGTATGTAGCAGAAATTGTTGTGATGATAATAATAATATTAATATTTTGCAGCTTAAATAAATAACAAAAATAATTTGGAAGAAGATAATGAAGGAGTTGTAGTTATTGCAATGGGTGAAAGTAATTAAAATGTTGTGTTTTCAATAATTGATCTAATTAAAATAATTTGAAATGTTTAAATAGTTTGATTGACTTAAATGTTATACGGTTGAAGTTTTCTAATGAGTTTAAATTGTTTTATGAGATTTGATATTAACAAATAAATGTTAAATTGTTTGGTATGAAGTAATAGTGTTGTTAAATGTTTCAGAGGTTACACGGAGATATTGGTGTGTGTGTGGTGTGTATTTTGTGTTCAGGTCAATATGTGGATAATGTACTGTAAGTATAAAGTTTATAATACCAATCAGATAGAATAAAATGCTTACAGGTGTGAAAAGAGTGTAGTAATAATAATAATAATAATAATAATGGTATTGAGATAATAGTATTAAATAGAAACTGTAATTAAAAGGCAATAATAACTGAAAGGTGAATTAAAATAATATTTGGCTTAAATTGTAAGAAATAGCCATTGATAAATATGTTATCTAAAAGATTTATAAAAAATTTGAAAAGTGCAGCAAGCAGATATGTCAGTATATGATGTAACCAGGTGTTTAGACTATGTGAGTGTTGAGACCGAGAGTGTTTATGAAAACAAGTCTGGCACACAAGTGTTTATATAAATGGGTAGGTTGTGTGACCGATGTTTACAGCCAATGTTTTGAAGCTGATAAATGTTGTAGTCTGCTGAATCAGTATCTTGAGTAAAATCTTATTGTGACATAAAAGAATTGAAGTTAATTTTTTTCAGATAAAATAATAATGAGGTAATTACTGTAACTTAAGAGTTTGAGAAATTAAATAAAATTAATTTGGTAATTGAAGCAATTGAAAAGATGATTTTTAATACTGAACTTGTAATAATGAACTTAAATTTACTTTCATTTGAATTCAAATTGGAATTATAAATTAAATACTAATTGATGAATAAAAAAAAAAAAAAAAAAAAAAAAGGAAAAAAAACGTTAAAGCTGAGAGTGTTTGGGAATTAAGATGTGTTTATTACTGTCCATATAGATTTTTCATATGTTATGAATTTTTTGTCCTATACATATATAGTAGTTAAGGATACCTTGTATAATCTATGTATCATTTTGGAGGGCAATATTGTATGGGGAATATTATTAAATTTAACTGGAATTTACGTGTACTACTGTAAACCTATATTGTTTTATTAATACTATATTTTTTTTTGGGTCTATAATATAAAATGAGCCAGTACGTTGTCAATGAACCAGTACGGCTAAGAGGAAACGAATCAGTTGTGGGATATGGAGTGATGGAAGGCCGTTTGTTGATTTTTTAATTGAATGTTTTAAAGTCAGGCGATACTGGGGTGAGTATCTGTCCGAGCTTATGGTGGTGGGATCTCGAACAGGGAAGTCCCGTAAGATCGGATGGGTGCTGCCACAGCCGCCATACTAGGGGGGTAAGAACCCACAATTTTAGTAGAGTATTCAGGGGGGTTGCGGCGCCATATCCTCACTGATCCTCTCAGGTTTAGGCAATAAGAGTTTGAACGCTTCGGCTTTCAACCTCTTATTGGGGGGGGGGGGGTATTGTAACGGTACAGAATTGTGAGCCACCCCAGTTTAATTTTATATTAATTTAAATCATCATTTTAAGCACTTTCCAAATTGCCAGACTTTCACCTGTGGGGAGCCTCCAGTACAGCAATGCAACATACATACAGTCAGCCAAAACAATTGCCAGACGTATTGCGTAACCGCCAGCAGCAGCCTTGTGACACAGTCTCCAGTCTGCAGTGTGTCATCAGATAGTGCACAACGCACAGTAGTAAGCAGCATTCAGATAGTAAAGTTGGTTAATTAAAAAATAGTGGCCTCGGGTTTACAGATAGGCTGTTAAGACAAATACGGCCTATTTAAGAGAGTGTGTAAACATTTATAAACATTAAAAGTGTAGAACCAAGAGCGCGGCCAGCCAACAACAACATCTAAGAGTAAAAAGTTATATCGGCCGACTTAATCATCTTCCAGAACGTGAGACGTTAATTAGTAAATAAATAAGAACCATGAGACAATAAACCGTAAAATCAGTACCGGTACCAACAGTGGCGTGAGTGCGAGAGAACTCAGAAATCGGTCAGTTAGTGAACTGGTGTCACGGTCATTATACGTGAATAATACGGGTGTGCATTGGAGGCAAGCTATTATCAGGATGAGTACAACCTTTTAAAGTTCAATTATTATATTTCAATATTCGTTTTTATAGACACATTAATAAGAAATAGAGATCTCTAAGAGAGGGTAGTTTATTCAAACATTAAAAAGAGGAAGTGTGTGTGTGTGTGTGTGTGTGTGTGTGTGTGTGTGTGTGTGTGTGTGTGTGTGTGTGTGTGTGTGTGTGTGTGTGTGTGTGTATGTGTGTGTGTGTGTGTGTGTGTGTGTGTGTGTGTGTGTGTGTGTGTGGTTATATACTGGTTCATTTTCAATTTTCTTATACGTATTTAGTAATGTTAATTATCATAGTATTTTAAAAACAAAAGATAACAAAGATACTGTCATTTGTAGAAGTAGAAAAAGGGGGCGATTTTTGATAAATAAAATAAGTATGCATTTTAGACAGCAAAAAATGAGTTAGCGTAATCATTTCGCACTTCTACCCAGATAACCTTGTCTGCAGTGAATTTTCGTCTGTAAGACCCGGGAAATACAACTAAAGGTAAGAGTGTATTTACTGGAAAAACTTATATTGAAATTTTGAGTTTGAAGTAAATTAAAGAGTTTCACTGGCGCCCGAACAGGGACGGCGAATATCATTTGTGGTTATATTCGCCAGACCTAATTAAGCTGCAGAACGGGTTATTTGGGAGTGGGGCGAGGTTGTAAATTGTAGAAACAAAATTAGGCATATTTATATATATAAAAATAATAAATAAAAATGGAAAATAATAGTTTGACCGAATCAACGGTCATGAGTGGGTTGGAGGTCCATTCGACCCCAATCCCAGTTCAAAATAGAGAATCAAGTAAGTCAGATGAAATAGATGACTCAGGGATTCAGGTAACCCCACCCGTAATGAATCAAAATAATCAACCAGAAGATAATATGATGAAATATCTATGTAGCACACTGTGCAGTTTGAATAATAAATTTGATAAATTGAGTAGTGACGTGAGCAAAGTCAAGAGTAGTTTTGATGTACAGAATAGTAAGTTCCATGAGTTAAAGGGCGATATAAATAATATTGACCAAAAATTTGATGAGCGTTTATATGATATGAAACAACAGAGTGTTAAGTTAGAAGACAATATTAATAAACGTTTAAATGAGACGAATGAATGTTTCAATACATTTAAAGAACAAGTGGTAGAACAAATTGAGAAACAAATACAAAAGGTAATTGAAAATTTTGAGTGTAAAACAAATGAGAATTATAATATGTGTAAAAACGTGGTAGTTGAGAATAAGAAGATTAATGTAGAGAGTGATGAAGATTTTGTTGAAGTAGAGTTTAGTAATGAAGTGTTGCTAGCAAATGTCAATGAGAATGAGAGAGAGTGTGAAGACAGCTTAAGTGTAGAGGGTGAAAAGAGGGCAAATTTGTCTGGTGAGATGGGTGAAGAAAATGCTTCACTAGTATTGTTGGAGGACAAAGGTTCCTCCTTAGTTTTTGTAAAAGACAAAAGGTCTTTGACTTGTTTTTGTGTATCTGGTAAAGCCAGATGTTGTAATAATGTTGTGTTGCCCTCTGTATGGAATGAGAAATGTTGTGATAAATATTGTAATGAGAGAATTAAAGAAAGAAAAACCGAAATATTCAAGTTGAATAGAAATTATGAAATACTAGTACAGAATTTATGTATGGAGAGAGAGGAGCAAATTGATTTACCCGTTAACATAGAGTTTGATAATTATTTTGATGAATATGGTAATAACAATGTAATAGTAATAACAAAAAACACTGACGGAGACTTTACAAATAATACTGATGTTGACCTGGTATATGATTATTATGGTAAAATGAATAAACTGAAATGTTACGGTTACTATACACAAGATAACCGTATGTGGAATGCAAATCAAATTGAAAATTGTTATTTGCAACCCAGACTAATTTTTGACGATGGTGGCTGAGCCTTAAATTCACAAATGAACAATTTTAAACAGTTTGTTTATTGGTTCTGACCTCGCAACCCTGGACATTGAAGTGTGATAAAACTGAATAATTAATGATGAAGAATTGTAAATATATGTTGTATACAATTAAGTGTGTATATCATAAAATGTTAGATAAACAATGTATGTATGTAGCAGAAATTGTTGTGATGATAATAATAATATTAATATTTTGCAGCTTAAATAAATAACAAAAATAATTTGGAGGAAGATAATGAAGGAGTTGTAGTTATTGCAATGGGTGAAAGTAATTAAAATGTTGTGTTTTCAATAATTGATCTAATTAAAATAATTTGAAATGTTTAAATAGTTTGATTGACTTAAATGTTATACGGTTGAAGTTTTCTAATGAGTTTAAATTGTTTTATGAGATTTGATATTAACAAATAAATGTTAAATTGTTTGGTATGAAGTAATAGTGTTGTTAAATGTTTCAGAGGTTACACGGAGATATTGGTGTGTGTGTGGTGTGTATTTTGTGTTCAGGTCAATATGTGGATAATGTACTGTAAGTATAAAGTTTATAATACCAATCAGATAGAATAAAATGCTTACAGGTGTGAAAAGAGTGTAGTAATAATAATAATAATAATAATGGTATTGAGATAATAGTATTAAATAGAAACTGTAATTAAAAGGCAATAATAACTGAAAGGTGAATTAAAATAATATTTGGCTTAAATTGTAAGAAATAGCCATTGATAAATATGTTATCTAAAAGATTTATAAAAAATTTGAAAAGTGCAGCAAGCAGATATGTCAGTATATGATGTAACCAGGTGTTTAGACTATGTGAGTGTTGAGACCGAGAGTGTTTATGAAAACAAGTCTGGCACACAAGTGTTTATATAAACGGGTAGGTTGTGTGACCGATGTTTACAGCCAATGTTTTGAAGCTGATAAATGTTGTAGTCTGCTGAATCAGTATCTTGAGTAAAATCTTATTGTGACATAAAAGAATTGAAGTTAATTTTTTTCAGATAAAATAATAATGAGGTAATTACTGTAACTTAGAGTTTGAGAAATTAAATAAAATTAATTTGGTAATTGAAGCAATTGAAAAGATGATTTTTAATACTGAACTTGTAATAATGAACTTAAATTTACTTTCATTTGAATTCAAATTGGAATTATAAATTAAATACTAATTGATGAAAAAAAAAAAAAAAAAAAAAAAAACGTTAAAGCTGAGAGTGTTTGGGAATTAAGATGTGTTTATTACTGTCCATATAGATTTTTCATATGTTATGAATTTTTTGTCCTATACATATATAGTAGTTAAGGATACCTTGTATAATCTATGTATCATTTTGGAGGGCAATATTGTATGGGGAATATTATTAAATTTAACTGGAATTTACGTGTACTACTGTAAACCTATATTGTTTTATTAATACTATATTTTTTTTTGGGTCTATAATATAAAATGAGCCAGTACGTTGTCAATGAACCAGTACGGCTAAGAGGAAACGAATCAGTTGTGGGATATGGAGTGATGGAAGGCCGTTTGTTGATTTTTTAATTGAATGTTTTAAAGTCAGGCGATACTGGGGTGAGTATCTGTCCGAGCTTATGGTGGTGGGATCTCGAACAGGGAAGTCCCGTAAGATCGGATGGGTGCTGCCACAGCTGCCAGACTAGGGGGGTAAGAACCCACAATTTTAGTAGAGTATTCAGGGGGGTTGCGGCGCCATATCCTCACTGATCCTCTCAGGTTTAGGCAATAAGAGTTTGAACGCTTCGGCTTTCAACCTCTTATTGGGGGGGTATTGTAACGGTACAGAATTGTGAGCCACCCCAGTTTAATTTTATATTAATTTAAATCATCATTTTAAGCACTTTCCAAATTGCCAGACTTTCACCTGTGGGGAGCCTCCAGTACAGCAATGCAACATACATACAGTCAGCCAAAACAATTGTCAGACGTATTGCGTAACCGCCAGCAGCAGCCTTGTGACACAGTCTCCAGTCTGCAGTGTGTCATCAGATAGTGCACAACGCACAGTAGTAAGCAGCATTCAGATAGTAAAGTTGGTTAATTAAAAAATAGTGGCCTCGGGTTTACAGATAGGCTGTTAAGACAAATACGGCCTATTTAAGAGAGTGTGTAAACATTTATAAACATTAAAAGTGTAGAACCAAGAGCGCGGCCAGCCAACAACAACATCTAAGAGTAAAAAGTTATATCGGCCGACTTAATCATCTTCCAGAACGTGAGACGTTAATTAGTAAATAAATAAGAACCATGAGACAATAAACCGTAAAATCAGTACCGGTACCAACAGTGGCGTGAGTGCGAGAGAACTCAGAAATCGGTCAGTTAGTGAACTGGTGTCACGGTCATTATACGTGAATAATACGGGTGTGCATTGGAGGCAAGCTATTATCAGGATGAGTACAACCTTTTAAAGTTCAATTATTATATTTCAATATTCGTTTTTATAGACACATTAATAAGAAATAGAGATCTCTAAGAGAGGGTAGTTTATTCAAACATTAAAAAGAGGAAGTGTGTGTGTGTGTGTGTGTGTGTGTGTGTGTGTGTGTGTGTGTGTGTGTGTGTGTGTGTGTGTGTGTGTGTGTGTGTGTGTGTGTGTGTGTGTGTGTGTGTGTGTGTGTGTGTGTGTGTGTGTGTGTGTGTGTGTGTGTGTGTGTGTGTGGTTATATACTGGTTCATTTTCAATTTTCTTATACGTATTTAGTAATGTTAATTATCATAGTATTTTAAAAACAAAAGATAACAAAGATACTGTCATTTGTAGAAGTAGAAAAAGGGGGCGATTTTTGATAAATAAAATAAGTATGCATTTTAGACAGCAAAAAATGAGTTAGCGTAATCATTTCGCACTTCTACCCAGATAACCTTGTCTGCAGTGAATTTTCGTCTGTAAGACCCGGGAAATACAACTAAAGGTAAGAGTGTATTTACTGGAAAAACTTATATTGAAATTTTGAGTTTGAAGTAAATTAAAGAGTTTCACTGGCGCCCGAACAGGGACGGCGAATATCATTTGTGGTTATATTCGCCAGACCTAATTAAGCTGCAGAACGGGTTATTTGGGAGTGGGGCGAGGTTGTAAATTGTAGAAACAAAATTAGGCATATTTATATATATAAAAATAATAAATAAAAATGGAAAATAATAGTTTGACCGAATCAACGGTCATGAGTGGGTTGGAGGTCCATTCGACCCCAATCCCAGTTCAAAATAGAGAATCAAGTAAGTCAGATGAAATAGATGACTCAGGGATTCAGGTAACCCCACCCGTAATGAATCAAAATAATCAACCAGAAGATAATATGATGAAATATCTATGTAGCACACTGTGCAGTTTGAATAATAAATTTGATAAATTGAGTAGTGACGTGAGCAAAGTCAAGAGTAGTTTTGATGTACAGAATAGTAAGTTCCATGAGTTAAAGGGCGATATAAATAATATTGACCAAAAATTTGATGAGCGTTTATATGATATGAAACAACAGAGTGTTAAGTTAGAAGACAATATTAATAAACGTTTAAATGAGACGAATGAATGTTTCAATACATTTAAAGAACAAGTGGTAGAACAAATTGAGAAACAAATACAAAAGGTAATTGAAAATTTTGAGTGTAAAACAAATGAGAATTATAATATGTGTAAAAACGTGGTAGTTGAGAATAAGAAGATTAATGTAGAGAGTGATGAAGATTTTGTTGAAGTAGAGTTTAGTAATGAAGTGTTGCTAGCAAATGTCAATGAGAATGAGAGAGAGTGTGAAGACAGCTTAAGTGTAGAGGGTGAAAAGAGGGCAAATTTGTCTGGTGAGATGGGTGAAGAAAATGCTTCACTAGTATTGTTGGAGGACAAAGGTTCCTCCTTAGTTTTTGTAAAAGACAAAAGGTCTTTGACTTGTTTTTGTGTATCTGGTAAAGCCAGATGTTGTAATAATGTTGTGTTGCCCTCTGTATGGAATGAGAAATGTTGTGATAAATATTGTAATGAGAGAATTAAAGAAAGAAAAACCGAAATATTCAAGTTGAATAGAAATTATGAAATACTAGTACAGAATTTATGTATGGAGAGAGAGGAGCAAATTGATTTACCCGTTAACATAGAGTTTGATAATTATTTTGATGAATATGGTAATAACAATGTAATAGTAATAACAAAAAACACTGACGGAGACTTTACAAATAATACTGATGTTGACCTGGTATATGATTATTATGGTAAAATGAATAAACTGAAATGTTACGGTTACTATACACAAGATAACCGTATGTGGAATGCAAATCAAATTGAAAATTGTTATTTGCAACCCAGACTAATTTTTGACGATGGTGGCTGAGCCTTAAATTCACAAATGAACAATTTTAAACAGTTTGTTTATTGGTTCTGACCTCGCAACCCTGGACATTGAAGTGTGATAAAACTGAATAATTAATGATGAAGAATTGTAAATATATGTTGTATACAATTAAGTGTGTATATCATAAAATGTTAGATAAACAATGTATGTATGTAGCAGAAATTGTTGTGATGATAATAATAATATTAATATTTTGCAGCTTAAATAAATAACAAAAATAATTTGGAGGAAGATAATGAAGGAGTTGTAGTTATTGCAATGGGTGAAAGTAATTAAAATGTTGTGTTTTCAATAATTGATCTAATTAAAATAATTTGAAATGTTTAAATAGTTTGATTGACTTAAATGTTATACGGTTGAAGTTTTCTAATGAGTTTAAATTGTTTTATGAGATTTGATATTAACAAATAAATGTTAAATTGTTTGGTATGAAGTAATAGTGTTGTTAAATGTTTCAGAGGTTACACGGAGATATTGGTGTGTGTGTGGTGTGTATTTTGTGTTCAGGTCAATATGTGGATAATGTACTGTAAGTATAAAGTTTATAATACCAATCAGATAGAATAAAATGCTTACAGGTGTGAAAAGAGTGTAGTAATAATAATAATAATAATAATGGTATTGAGATAATAGTATTAAATAGAAACTGTAATTAAAAGGCAATAATAACTGAAAGGTGAATTAAAATAATATTTGGCTTAAATTGTAAGAAATAGCCATTGATAAATATGTTATCTAAAAGATTTATAAAAAATTTGAAAAGTGCAGCAAGCAGATATGTCAGTATATGATGTAACCAGGTGTTTAGACTATGTGAGTGTTGAGACCGAGAGTGTTTATGAAAACAAGTCTGGCACACAAGTGTTTATATAAACGGGTAGGTTGTGTGACCGATGTTTACAGCCAATGTTTTGAAGCTGATAAATGTTGTAGTCTGCTGAATCAGTATCTTGAGTAAAATCTTATTGTGACATAAAAGAATTGAAGTTAATTTTTTTCAGATAAAATAATAATGAGGTAATTACTGTAACTTAGAGTTTGAGAAATTAAATAAAATTAATTTGGTAATTGAAGCAATTGAAAAGATGATTTTTAATACTGAACTTGTAATAATGAACTTAAATTTACTTTCATTTGAATTCAAATTGGAATTATAAATTAAATACTAATTGATGAAAAAAAAAAAAAAAAAAAAAAAAAACGTTAAAGCTGAGAGTGTTTGGGAATTAAGATGTGTTTATTACTGTCCATATAGATTTTTCATATGTTATGAATTTTTTGTCCTATACATATATAGTAGTTAAGGATACCTTGTATAATCTATGTATCATTTTGGAGGGCAATATTGTATGGGGAATATTATTAAATTTAACTGGAATTTACGTGTACTACTGTAAACCTATATTGTTTTATTAATACTATATTTTTTTTTGGGTCTATAATATAAAATGAGCCAGTACGTTGTCAATGAACCAGTACGGCTAAGAGGAAACGAATCAGTTGTGGGATATGGAGTGATGGAAGGCCGTTTGTTGATTTTTTAATTGAATGTTTTAAAGTCAGGCGATACTGGGGTGAGTATCTGTCCGAGCTTATGGTGGTGGGATCTCGAACAGGGAAGTCCCGTAAGATCGGATGGGTGCTGCCACAGCTGCCAGACTAGGGGGGTAAGAACCCACAATTTTAGTAGAGTATTCAGGGGGGTTGCGGCGCCATATCCTCACTGATCCTCTCAGGTTTAGGCAATAAGAGTTTGAACGCTTCGGCTTTCAACCTCTTATTGGGGGGGTATTGTAACGGTACAGAATTGTGAGCCACCCCAGTTTAATTTTATATTAATTTAAATCATCATTTTAAGCACTTTCCAAATTGCCAGACTTTCACCTGTGGGGAGCCTCCAGTACAGCAATGCAACATACATACAGTCAGCCAAAACAATTGTCAGACGTATTGCGTAACCGCCAGCAGCAGCCTTGTGACACAGTCTCCAGTCTGCAGTGTGTCATCAGATAGTGCACAACGCACAGTAGTAAGCAGCATTCAGATAGTAAAGTTGGTTAATTAAAAAATAGTGGCCTCGGGTTTACAGATAGGCTGTTAAGACAAATACGGCCTATTTAAGAGAGTGTGTAAACATTTATAAACATTAAAAGTGTAGAACCAAGAGCGCGGCCAGCCTACAACAACATCTAAGAGTAAAAAGTTATATCGGCCGACTTAATCATCTTCCAGAACGTGAGACGTTAATTAGTAAATAAATAAGAACCATGAGACAATCAACCGTAAAATCAGTACCGGTACCAACAGTGGCGTGAGTGCGAGAGAACTCAGAAATCGGTCAGTTAGTGAACTGGTGTCACGGTCATTATACGTGAATAATACGGGTGTGCATTGGAGGCAAGCTATTATCAGGATGAGTACAACCTTTTAAAATTCAATTATTATATTTCAATATTCGTTTTTATAGACACATTAATAAGAAATAGAGATCTCTAAGAGAGGGTAGTTTATTCAAACATTAAAAAGAGAAAGTGTGTGTGTGTGTGTGTGTGTGTGTGTGTGTGTGTGTGTGTGTGTGTGTGTGTGTGTGTGTGTGTGTGTGTGTGTGTGTGTGTGTGTGTGTGTGTGTGTGTGTGTGTGTGTGTGTGTGTGTGTGGTTATATACTGGTTCATTTTCAATTTTCTTATACGTATTTAGTAATGTTAATTATCATAGTATTTTAAAAACAAAAGATAACAAAGATACTGTCATTTGTAGAAGTAGAAAAAGGGGGCGATTTTTGATAAATAAAATAAGTATGCATTTTAGACAGCAAAAAAATAGTTAGCGTAATCATTTCGCACTTCTACCCAGATAACCTTGTCTGCAGTGAATTTTCGTCTGTAAGACCCGGGAAAATACAACTAAAGGTAAGAGTGTATTTACTGGAAAAACTTATATTGAAATTTTGAGTTTGAAGTAAATTAAAGAGTTTCATGGTGGAGAATAGATGTAATTAAATGTCATAAATAAACTGGGTAATATCATTTGGTAAAAATTTTAACAAAGTATTATTATTTCGAATAACACTTTCCGCTACTCAAGAAGTTCGCTTAAACGAATTCCTGCCCTTTTAAAGGTAAGTAAAACTTCACGTTTATATTTACTTTTTTGCATATCAAGATGGCGCCCGACCTTTGAAATTATTGGTAAGTACAAAGTGCAAAGATATTGTATTTTATTATCAGTAGTATAACATTTGGCTTTCCCGACCAGGGACACTACGTAAACTTTTGTTTTATGTGGGTAAGCCTACGGAGAGAGCGGAAAAGTTATTTGAAGTAATAGTTTTACATAATTTTAAATACGTTGTAACGGTACGAAATTGTAGGGCCAAGGTAACATTTTAAAAATTATATTTTCCATGCAGTCATTGTTCACCCTTGTAGAACCCCGAGTTAGTCAACCAGATAGGCTGTGTTTATTACAGAACAAAACGTCTATGTTTTGTCTCCGCACTCAAGCAACGTAGACCGATTGTGAAATAACACCTAACTTCGCATCAGCCGTGAATCACGGAGAAAATAACGCCAAGTTATGAATTGCACCAGACGACTAAATGTTGCTAAACCTTATGCCAGTGTTATAGCGCTCTTTTAATAACACCAATGGGAGAGCAGACTCAAGATCACGTGACCAGCTCTGTATGCTCAGCTTTAGCGAACTAACGCCAGTTCCAGTTGTAACTCATGGCCGCGCGGCCAGCCTAAAAAACTTCAAGTGACTTTCTAAGTGCGAAAAGTTACGTCGGCCGACTAAATAAATAATATACGTGTAATTTGAACAGTGGTGACTGACGGTCATAGCATTGACGTGAATTAACCAGTGTACCAAAGGAAAAACAACTAAACGCGGAGTGAACCGTAAGGTCGAACAAACAAGCGATTGTACAACTCACAGAGAGACACATGGAACGGTTAAGTACCATCAGTAACTAATTGGCCAAAACTTTTAAATTTCACAGATATAATGGGGAGAATACTAACAAAATTAACGGTATACCAAATTAACTAAATGAAATAGAAGTGTGAGGGTGAGAGAGAGAGAGTGAGTGAGAGCGTAAGTTTGGGGTACGTACCTACAAAGTAAAATACTGGTTCATAGATTGAGTAAATTAATTAATTGAAAAGTTTTTTGCATAATCTTAATGTTGTAAGGGGATGACGCAAAGACAATTGTAGTAACTTTTTAATACCACTTTCATGTAATAAGTAATTAAGCGATTTTTGTGTAAACTGTTGTCCTACAGAGAGTAAAGAGGGAAATTAATTAAAGAAAAATAAATAAGCGCCATTCATTGCATAATATGTGTTAGCGTAATTATTCGTAACTCAAACCCAAATAATCATTTCTGTAGCTGGTTTCGTCTGACGACCCTGGATCCGAACCCGAAAGGTAAGAGTAAGATAAATTATAGTATTTCAATCAATTAATACAGTTACATTGGCTCCCGTACAGTGACGCGAGTGTAGGTTACAACTTACATTCGCCAGACCTAACCAAGCTGCAGAACGGGTTGTTTGGGAGTGAGGGCGATTGTCAGTATAAGTATATAAATTGTGTATAAGTAAATACTTGAAAACATGGAAAACACTATTGATTTAACTAGCACTAGTGCTGTAAATCAAATAAAAACAATAGTAACCGAAACGGCAGTAAATGAAAATATGTCAACTGAGTCGGCCAATAAAGGCGATTCAGGTATTCAGACAGAGTCACTGTCAATCAGTGACAGTAATGTAAACGAATCTGTATTAATTAATGAGGGGGGAGCAACTTCCACCCCTATTACAATTAAAACAAAAATAAAAGAAAAAGAAATGTCAATGAATGACTTATTTAAACTTCTAAGTAAACGATTTGATAGTAATGATGATAAATTTGATGGTATAAATAATCGTTTTGATAATAACGATATAACATTGAATGAAATGAAAAGTGACTTTAACTGTAAATTAGAAGTACAGAATAACAAATTAGATGTACAGAATGACAAATTTAACGAATTAAATAATCGTCTAGACAATAACGATATAAAACTGAATGAAATTAAAAGTGAATTTAATTGTAAATTTGATGTACTTAAATTTGACATTGATGAGGTAAAAATGAAATGCGAAAGTAGTTTCAATGAGCTGAAATTTGAATTAAACGAGAAATTGAGTCACTCATTAAATAGTATGAATAATAGATTTGACGAAGTTGAGAGTAGTGTGGTAGAAAAAACCAATAAACAAATACAGAAGGTAACCGAAAATTTTGATCGTAAAATAGATTAATGTAATGTTAGTAGTGAGTACAAGTTGAATTGTGTAGTTGATAAGATTGAAACATATGAAATTAGTACTAATGTCAAAATCAATGAAATAGAAAGTAATTGCAAAACAGAGATACAAGCTATACAAAATACAGTGAATACTATAGATAAGCGTCATGTACAAATTGAGAGTTTAAATAACAATATATTTGCATCAATTGAGCAGAGTATAGTTAATGTTAAAGATGAATTGAATATAGCTATAAACGAAAAACTTAATAGCGTTACTGAACAAATAGTCATTACTAAAGATATGAATAGCGATATTGATTTGGAGTTGTTTAATTGTGAAAACAGGGTGGTACACCCTATGCAGTTTTTAAATAGAGTTAAAGAATTTAATCAGTTTTGTAGAAGTAGCTGGGAAGTACAATTGTTAAAAATAATGAAGTGTTTTAGAGGGAATTCCGCGGTATGGGCGGAGGTACATAAAGTAGACTGGGTAAATTATCAGTGTTTTGAGACGGCTTTTAGAGAGAAATATTGGTCGGAGGAGGAACAAGAAATATTACGGAGTAAAATTATGGGACCAGGTAATTTTGGGACCCAAGGGGGTAACGTGACTATGTACGTAATGTGACTATATAATGAGGCAAAATATTTAGAGCCACCGTTACCGTTTCGGTCATTCGTCCGTCATATAAGTAAGCATTTACTGAGAGAAATACAAATTACATTAATGACCCGAGAGATTATAGAAATTACGGAACTAGAGAAAATATTGGATATATTTCAGAATATAAGAGAACGGGATATGAGTAGGTGGATAAACACACCAGCGTCACATATAAATGGGAATTATAATCAACCCAGGGGAATACCCAACTTTCACCGAGGGGCACGTGGGGGAAATAATGATAATCGAGGCGAGGGTTGGCGATGTGCCGATTGTAATGTTGAAAACTATGCTATAAGAACCACCTGTTTTAGATGTCACAAACCGAGAGAATGTCAACGCAGTGAGAGAACGTACCAGCAACAGAATCAACCGCAGAGAGGAGCCGAGAACACCAGAGGAGCACCGAGGGGAAACGGAAGTGGAAATAGAGGCAGAGGTGGATACAACCAGGCAGTAGCGGGTCCATCCACGGGAAACTAGAGGAGACAATGGAGAACCGGGCCCATCCATTGTCGGAGGAGAACCTGGGGGTCCAAGAGGAGCATAACTACCGCAGCAACATAATTATCAGAGACATGGCGGAGGAGTTACTGGAGGAGGACGCTGCACAAATGACAGAAACCAAAACCGGACTGACGGAGGTATTTATAACCATAGAAGGTAAGGATTACAAAACATTGATTGATACGGGTAGCGAGATATCAGTAGTTTCACAGAATGTACTGGGTGAATTACAAAGGGTAAATAAGAATATTCCCTCATTACCAGTAGCGGGAGTAACAGCAGTGGGGGTGACTGGAGTACGAAGTAAACGAGTCACTAAACAAGTTCAATTAAATATATATATTAATGGAATAGAATTTGAGAATACTTTTCTAGTAGTTAAGGGTTTGAATTTAGATATAATTCTGGGAAATGATTTTTTGAAGAGAAACAAAGCAGTAATTGATTTTAGCCAGAGCATAGTGGAATTTAATAAGGGGCATGAAACAATCAGGGTAGATTTTAAGAGGGTGTTAGATACGGCCAGAGTTACGGGTGTAAAGATGATACAAAATCGAGTAGGCGAGGGAATTATAGAAACAAGAGTGAATGTGTGTCAAGAGAGTGAGAGCATGGAGAATGATGAGAGAGTATGGGAAAATAGGGCAGAGATATTTCTTAATGAGGGTGGAGTTGTAGGGAGTCCCCAACGACAGGAGTTGTGGGCGGTTATTGAACGTTTTAGAGATGTATTTGCTGAGTTGCCTGGGAAAGCCAGGGACTATGTATGCGAGCTGAAGATTCGAGAGCACTCACCCTACATGCAGAGAAGTTATCCAGTGCCATTTTCAAAGAGGAGAGCCGTTCAAGAAGAGTTGGACCGCATGATGGAAGGGGACATCATCGAGAGATCCATATCGCCTTACTCGAATCCATTGGTAGTGGTCATCAAAAAGGATGGAAAGGTAAGATTGTGTTTAGATGCTAGAAAAATTAATCAGATTATAATACCTGACCGGGAATCACCGGAAGCCATGAACGAAATTTTTCAAAAGTTTAGTGGAGTCAGATATATGACGTCCTTAGATTTAACGGCAGGCTACTGGTAAGTCCCATTAGCACCAGAAAGCCGTAAATTTACTGCATTCCTTTTCAATGGAAAAAACTATCAATTTAAACGCCTGCCATTTGGGCTTAACACTAGTGTAGCAAGTTTTATTAAGTGTTTAGACATGATATTACAACCGAAAGACTTAGATTTTTTGACTGTATATGTTGACGACATACTAATAGCATCAAGAACATTCTCTGAACACGTAGAACACATAGAGTACGTTTTAAACAAATTACAAGGGGGATTAACTGTTAATTGGGAGAAATCAAAATTCCTACAAACTGAGATACACTTTTTAGGATTTATTATCACTCCAGAGGGTATTTTAGCAAACCCAGATAAAGTAGAAGCTATCATACGTTTTCCAGAACCGAAAAATATTAAACAGTTGCAGAGCTTTTTAGGATTATGCAACTTTTATAGAAAATTCCAGAGAAACTATGCACACATTACCTCTAAATTAAGTGTTGTTTTACAAAAGAATAAACAATGGAAATGGGGAGAGGAGGAGAGAACTATTTTCAATAAAATCAAAGAGAAATTTATAGACACAATTATGATGAATCACCCCGATTTTCAGAGAAAGTTTTATTTACAGACGGATGCCAGCAACATAGCCCTCGGCGCAGAGCTTTACCAGGAGGGTGAGGATCAGGAACACAGGACCATCGCTTTCGCCAGCAGAACCTTATTGGCAGCAGAAAAGAATTACACAACTACCGAAAAGGAATTGCTGAGCATCGTTTTTGCTGTGAAGAAATTCCGCACTTACCTGCTAGGAAACGAAACTGTCATCAGGACCGATCATAAGGCCTTATCATTCCTAAATACATGTAAGCTGACGCATAGCAGATTAACCAGGTGGGTACTAGCTTTACAAGAGTACAACTTTTCTTGGGAGTATATTAAGGGGTCAGATAATAAAGTACTGGACACTTTGTCCAGGGTAGACACTATAGATAATAAGACGGGTAGAGATCTGAAAGAAATAGAAATTTTTCGATTAACAAGGGAAGATAGAATTTTTGGGGAGGAATTAAGGGAAATTAAAGATAGACAAAGATCAGAAAATAAATTGGGTAAGATAATAACTAGTTTAGAAGCAGATATTAATGGTTCAGAGTATAATACACATTTCCAGATACATAAGGGAATTCTGTTTAAGAAAGTAGAAGGGGGTGAACGGGATTGGAGGTTAATGATACCCAATGAATTAGTAGATAGAATTATTTGGGAGTGTCACATAAGATGTGGTCATTTTGGGGCGAAAAAAATGTGCAAATATACTAAAAGAATCTTGTGTTTTTAAAAATATGGAGAAGAGAGTTAGAAGAATATTAAGAGTTTGCGATCTGTGTCAAAAGTCTAAAGTAGTAAATTACAGGGTTGAAGGTGAAATGAAGTATATTAAAGTAGAAAGACCTTTTGATTTAGTTGCAGTAGATTTGTATGGGCCATTGCCTAAAGGTAGAGGAGGAGTGGTATATATTTTTGTTGTTTTGGATACTTTTACCAAGTTTGTTAGGTTATACAGTGTAAAGAGAGCTACTAGCAAAGTACTCAGTGAGAAGATCACAAAGGACTACATGATCAACGTAGGGAAGCCGAAAGTAATTTTATCTGATCATGGACCGCAGTTCATCAGCGACAAGTGGAGACAGACTCTTGGCTGGGAAGGCATCATACCCAAACATACGGCAGTTTACCATCCACAGTCGAACCAGGCAGAGCGGGTGATGCGAGAAATCGGCAGAATATTCAGGGCGTATTGTCACTCCAAACACACAGAGTGGCCTTTGTACGTGAAGAAAGTGGAGGATTGGTTAAACAGCACAACCCACGATTCTACAGGATTTACACCGTATGAACTAATCAAGGGAAGCCGTCCACCCAGGGTATTGGAACAACTTTTTGAATATCCACCGGAAGAAAGAGTTTTGGACAGAGATGTAAAAATACGACTTGCCAACGAGAGTCTGCTCACTAAGGGAGAGAAGAGAAAGCAAAAGCATGATGGCAAAGGTAAGTGGGTCAAATATGAGATAGGGCAGTTAGTATTAGTGAGAAGACACGATTTATCAAGTGCACAAGATAAAGAGATCAAAACATTCTTTTTGCTGTATGAGGGACCATATGAAGTTGTTGAAATTAAAATGGATAATGCTTATGTTTTACGAAATCAAATGATGGGGGAAATAGTGGGTACCCATAATGCCACCAATTTAAAAAGGTATTGGTTAAAATAAAATAATACATTAAATCTTGTAATTGAACATAAACTGAATAACTATAATTAGGAAGTTAATACAAAACAGTAAGTGGTAGCGGGTAGATGTTCCCCACTTGTCCCAGTGGGGTTCGTCTACTTCAGGGACGCGCCCCTGCCCACGCGAGCCTTGGTTTTCTCCATTTACTCTTATTTTCGGAGGAAGCTTTGTCCTTACCTTTAGTCCTAGTTCTTGACCTCTTAATGATCCTTACCCTTTTATCTTCCCGATTTCCTTAATCATCCCCTTAGAGAAAACAGAAACAATAGTCACATAAATTGGCACACTTTTTGGAACCATTTGATTGCCTTAATTCTAAACAATACATTAGGGTAATCCTCAAAATTAAATAAACTGGCGTTATTTATGAATTTTAAACTCATCCCTTAAGTAGGTAGGTAGTGGAGACGTTTTGTGGCTGAGTAGACAACCGAAATAATAAATTTCTGTATAATCTAATAGAATTATTGTATATAAGGATGGGGTTGTAGATTAGTGGTTGTGGTTTGTTTGTTATTTTCGGAAATAGGGGGCAGATAAGGATTTTGAGGTTTGTAGAAGGGTGGCTTTTCACCGTCAAGGATAGGGGTTCTGTTTGCCTTCAATCGCATCCCTATATACCATAATTCTGTACATGTAACATATAACCTATTTACAGGTAATTAAGGAAAAAATAATTTTGGAAAATATTTTACAGTAAAAATTATGTAACCAAAAGGTTTAATTATTATTTTGTGGTACCTGCTATGTTAGGTTATGAGTAGGGGATAATGGTAGTAAGAATGTGATGGTGGAGGAATTTAAAGAGAGATTTGAAATAAATGATGGAATGTTTGTAAAATTTATTGAAGTATTAAGAAAAACTGAAATACTAGACTAATTAGAATCTTTCTGATAAATGTAATTAAAGTAATGGAAATTGTTTTGAATGTACGAAGAGATGAAATTGAATTGTAGCTGTCCCTGGAGTAACTTAATGTTGTAAATGTTAGCGCTGTGTTTAAATTCATTTTGATTCAGATTGAAACTGTAATTTTATATATTTTATACATTAACTTCATATAGCTGTAATTAAAGTTAAACTGTTTGAGTGGAGATTATTAAAGAATTTTCACGTTACACAAACAATTGAAAAGGGCCAATTTTATTAATGAAGTAAAATTAAGTCTGATCTGAATTGGTACCAGCTGATAGATATGTTAACAAAAAGATTTATAGAAATAAAAATTTTGCAGGAAGTATATATGCCAGTACATGATGTAACCAGAATGTTTAGACTGTGGGAGTGTTTATTACAGTGCTTATAAAACAAGTCTTGCAGACCATTGTTTATGTAAACGGGTGTGTTGAATGTTTTGACTAATGTGCATAGCCAGGTGTGGAAGCTGATAACTGTTGTAGCTTGATGAATCAGTATCTTGAGTAAAACCTTATTGTGACATAAAAGAATTGAAATTAAATTTTACAGACAAAATAATAATGAGGTAATTCCTGTAACTTAGAGTTTGAGAAATTAAATAAAATTAAATTAATTTGGTAATTAAATTAATTGGAAAGATGATTTTAATAATAAATTTAAATTTATTCTGATTCAAATTTCAAATGTAATTGTTAAATATGTACTTTATTTAAATGGGAACTTGGAGGAAATGTTGGGTGAACGCCTAAAATGTTTGAGAAACTTAGAAGTGTATATTACTGCTCATGTAAATTTTATTAATGCTAATCTATATTTAACTGTAGATTCCCCGCCTAAGTGCGGCCATGACCTCACCGGATCATGACCGTGAAAGTAGTTAATTGTGGCAAATCATAAATTCTACTTGATATAACCGGCTTGTGGTTTGTTTTATTTTGTCAACCCGGTGGTTTGTTAGATTTAGTAGGGGGGTTATTTTTGGGGGGAATCTACCAACTTTTGGAACAGGGCTATTTTCACCCAGATAGGGGTGGTAGTCCATTAGGGGTGTATAAATAAAAACTAGTAGGTGTAATACCGAATTTTATTGTAACGCCGAAGCAAGGATGGGGTGGAATAAAAGAAAAAAATGTCCACCCCTTCCGCATCAGTCCTTGTGAAAGCAACTAGACGCTACAGTCTAGGGGGGGTAATAGTGAGTGTGGATGGGCGGTGACCCAGTTACAGGTCACGAGGGAGATGTGATTACGGCTAGATTGAGGTCTATAAGGGCCAAGAAGTCTAGTGCTGCACACAGTAGAATGTAACGGGTATCAGGAGTTAAGGGATTAAAAGGGGGGTAGTAAAGAAGAAAAAAAAAATTTTTATAGTAGCTAAGTATAAATGGATTTAATGTCATTTTGTATAATTAAGATGTCATTTTGGCTGGGCAATATTGTACGGGGAATATTATTCAATTTAACTGGAATTTATGTGTACTACTGTAAACCTATATTGTTTTATTAACACTATTTTTTAGGGTCCATAATATAAAATGAGCCAGTACGTTGTCAATGAACCAGTACGGCTAAGAGGAAACAAATCAGTTGTGGGATATGGAGTGATGGAAGGCCGTTTGTCAATTTTTTAATTACATGTTTTAAAGTCAGGCGATACTGGGGCGGGTATCTGTCCGAGCTTACGGTGTTGGGATCTCCCACAGAGAAGTCCAGTAAGATCGGATGGGTGCTGCCGCAGTCGCCAGACTAGGGGGTAAGAACCCATGATTTTAGTAGAGTGTTCAGGGGGGTTGCGGCGCCATATCCTCACTGATCCTCTTAGGGTTTAGGCAATAAGAGTTTGAACACTTCGGCTTTCAACCTCTTATTGGGGGGGGGGGGTATTCTAACGGTACGAAATTGTAGGGCCAAGGTAACATTTTAAAAATTATATTTTCCATACAGTCATTGTTCACCCTTGTAGAACCCCGAGTTAGTCAACCAGATAGGCTGTGTTTATTACAGAACAAAACGTCTATGTTTTGTCTCCGCACTCAAGCAACGTAGACCGATTGTGAAATAACACCTAACTTCGCATCAGCCATGAATCACGGAGAAAATAACGCCAAGTTATGAATTGCACCAGACGACTAAATGTTGCTAAACCTTATGCCAGTGTTATAGCGCTCTTTTAATAACACCAATGGGAGAGCAGACTCAAGATCACGTGACCAGCTCTGTATGCTCAGCTTTAGCGAACTAACGCCAGTTCCAGTTGTAACTCATGGCCGCGCGGCCAGCCTAAAAAACTTCAAGTGACTTTCTAAGTGCGAAAAGTTACGTCGGCCGACTAAATAAATAATATACGTATAATTTGAACAGTGGTGACTGACGGTCATAGCATTGACGTGAATTAACCAGTGTACCAAAGGAAAAACAACTAAACGCGGAGTGAACCGTAAGGTCGAACAAACAAGCGATTGTACAACTCACAGAGAGACACATGGAACGGTTAAGTACCATCAGTAACTAATTGGCCAAAACTTTTATTAAATTTCACAAATATAATGGGGAGAATACTAACAAAATTAACGGTATACCAAATTAACTAAATGAAATAGAAGTGTGAGGGTGAGAGAGAGAGAGAGAGAGAGAGTGAGTGAGAGCGTAAGTTTGGGGTACGTACCTACAAAGTAAAATACTGGTTCATAGATTGAGTAAATTAATTAATTGAAAAGTTTTTTGCATAATCTTAATGTTGTAAGGGGATGACGCAAAGACAATTGTAGTAACTTTTTAATACCACTTTCATGTAATAAGTAATTAAGCGATTTTTGTGTAAACTGTTGTCCTACAGAGAGTAAAGAGGGAAATTAATTAAAGAAAAATAAATAAGCGCCATTCATTGCATAATATGTGTTAGCGTAATTATTCGTAACTCAAACCCAAATAATCATTTCTGTAGCTGGTTTCGTCTGACGACCCTGGATCCGAACCCGAAAGGTAAGAGTAAGATAAATTATAGTATTTCAATCAATTAATACAGTTACAACGTAAACATAACCCAACTCCCACGAGGTTATGTTATAAGGTTATATGCATGCGGGTAATATTAAAATAAGTAAAATGAATACCAATAAAGGTGATAACGTAGAGGAAACAGTTGCGAGTGAGATGGATGTTAAACTGGACCAAATTAGTCAGACCAGTGTAACTGAATTAACTGAATTAAACCCAGTTCCGTTAAACCCCATCTCAACTCAAGACGTAAGTAAAACAGATGATACATCTGCAATGATGCAGTTACTATTAAATAAATTTGATGAACAGAGTAGGAAGTTTGATAAATTAGACCAGAAGCTAGATGAGCAAAAAATTGATTGTCATGTTAAATATGCTAATTTAAACGACAAATTTGATGAACAGAGTGTAAAGTTTGATGAATTAAAGACCGAAATTAAAAGACGTAACGATAATCTAGATAAACAATGTGACAAAGTAATTAAAAGTTGGATGAGAAGTTAATCCAAATAAAGAATCAGAAAGTTAGTAACAGTGACAATTTGAATAATGAGTTTACAGGTAGTAAGAATGATATGATATTAGAAAATGATAATGAGAATATTTGAGTGTATTTGAGTAATGATAATGAGGTGTTTGAGTGTGTTGAGTCAGAGAGAGAGCTGAGAGAAAGTATTTTTGTTAAAGGGTGCAGGGGTTAGAATTTTCCTTTGATGTTGCAGTAGGGGGTGAAGTCAAGTCTTCACGTATTTTTATTAAGGACTTAATTTTTATTAAGGAAAGAGAGTTCCTTAAATTTATATTTGGGAGATGAAAGGTCTACAAATAGAGTTCCTTGGTGTTTTTGTGTACCTCATTGGTGGTGCAGTAATTGTGAGTTAGTGACCCCTGCATATTTGGAGAGAAAGAGTGTAACTTGGTGTTATGGTGAGAAATATATTAAGAGAGAAAGTGTAGAGAGGTATGGTGAGAAATATATTGAGAGAGAGAATAAGACAGTAATAGAGATTTTTAAAGTAAATAGAAAGTATAGAGAATTTGTAGAAAGGTTAGGAGTAGAGATGGTGGATGATTATAGTAAATACAAACCTTATAGTAAAATTGAGATAACAATAATAGTAGATGATGAGAATAAGGGTATCAAGCACTTACCTTGGGAAGTAACAGGTGTAGTAGTAGAAAATTATGATAATAATTCTGATGACAATATGACTAACAAGATTATAACATATCATACTGATGTTGACAGAACCATACCCGATCATGACTTGATATATAATAAACCTATTGAGACTGTGAGTGAATATAAAATGTTTGATAAATATTATAATGACTATAATAATATACTTTATTTACTAAACAATAAGATAAATAGACCTAAGATTAGAATGTTATTCAATGATGGAGGGTAGATTGTTTTATTGTGTAATGAACATTTAATATATGTGAAAAGTGATTTTGAAATGGACTGCTATGGACTGATTTTGATTAATGATAAAATAACAAGCTGGATTGTATATTTTTAATTGTATTTATCTCAATATATTTATATATTTTGATGTTGTGTATTACAGGTAAATTTTATGTACACCATGTATTATGTATTGTTTTAATAAATAACAATTAACATGTTTTTGCTAAGTGAAAGTAATAGTGAAAATTGTAAATAACTGAATAATAATTAAAGAGTGATTACTCGATTAAAGTGGTACAAAAGAAAGTTGTACTAAATTTATAATTGCAGTAGTAATGAAGTTTAATTATTAATTTGTAACGAATAAAACATTTCTAATGAATAATAAATGATTAAGTAAGAATATATATTTGAAGATTGAGATGTATTGTTATGAGTAGGTGAGAGATAAATTTTATAATGCAATTGTCAATGATTATAGTAATGTAGGATGTTTAAAAAGGGATAGAGCCTGGGTGTAGATAAAGGCATGTGAGTTATTCAATTAAAGTAAATGGGAGTTAGATAGATAAGAATTTTAAAGAAAATAATACAAAGAGAGTATTAGATATTTAGGGACACAGTAGTTAGTGATTATTTGTAGAGGTGAATAAAGTAAAGGTTAAACATATATTGTTGCTGATGTTATTTTGTAGTGGGGGTGAGGTGATAAGGAGTAGCCAACGTATAGCGTTGTGGCAGGTAATAGCGTAGTTTAAGGGAGTGTTTGCCGATATTTTGGAAGGGCAAAAAATTATGAATGTATATAGCCAGGTAGGGAACACCCATCTTAATACAAAGACGTGTGGTGCCATAGGATTTATCGTCGGAATGGAATTAGTGAAGATGTTTATAATTGAGAAATTGGTGTCATGATAGGTAAATATGGTTGTTAATTAGAAGAAAGGTGAGTAAGATTATAATAAGTACAGGAGCCACCCAGACTAAACAATGATAAGAATGTGAAAGGTTAGGTAGAAAATTCAGAGTAGAGATGAAATAATAATAATGTAATATGAATATTAATAATAAATTTCAAATTGTGAAGAATGAAATGATAAATAATTGATGGCTAATTAATGAAAGTTTAAAAGTATTAATTAATTAATTGAAATCGTAACTTTTATAATTTAAATGCAAACTTAAAGATGTAGGATGTGTAAATCTTAATCAAGATTAAATATTAATTAACTATTTCAATGTATTAAATGCATTAATGTATCAATGTTAATTATGATGTATCATGTATTATATATTATGTTTTATGTATTAGCATAGGAATTTGAACATGAGGTATAAGAAATAGTGTGTGTGGAGGAGAAAGAGGGGTAAATATTATTAACAGCGCCAGTTATTAACTGTTAATAATAATAATATTAATTTTAATAAGATTTTATTGTTTTTTTTTTAAATGTTTTTCTCCCTGTTTGAGTAATTAATTTAAAGGGAGATTTAGGTAATTATATCCATAAATTTGGGACTTATATATATTTATTATATCCATGTATTTCATTTAGATATTTGCTTCTTTTATAATTACATTAATTATGGAAAACAGAAAGAGTTAATTATTATCGATGGGAATCGAAAAGATTTTTAAAATAAAGGGTAGTCCATGAAGAGAATGGCACTTCTATATAATTCTTGTTGATTTGAAGCAAACCCAGTGCTTCTTAACGCAAACCAGCACATAGCTAAGGGGAAACAGATCAGTTATGGATATAGTATTATACCGAGCCACTATTTTAATGTTTTTGATGTATTGTTTCAGTGTTTGGTGATGTTATGACGGCGGTCCTGAGCTGGCCAGAGCGTCAGAGCAGGAGCGTTACGCGCCTGATTGGCCTTATGGTGTTGGGATCTCGAAGGAGAAGTCCAGTAAGGTTATGCAGGTACTGTCATCATCATCGGACCGCGGGTGAGTTATTGTATTTCTTTTCATATAAATTGTAAGGGGGTTGTGGCGACATATCATGGCTGATCCCTTTAGGAAGTACGAATGTGTCAATGAAAGTTTTTATGCTTCGGCATAAAATCTTTCATTGAGGGGGTTTTGTGATGGTACAATTCTGGTACGATAATAATTTTGTAAAACTATGGTCCTAAAAACCATAATTATTGTATTTTTATTCTCTAACCATTTATTTTGTAATAATAATAATTTTATTTCATAATCCCTATAAAGTTTTGGTGAATAAACTGTAGAATATTTTAAACAACGCACTTTGGAGTTAACAGGATTTTGGTCGAATTCGCGGAAAAACTACAAATGTCGCAAAAACTATTTGTCACAGATAGTCAGTAAACAACCAAGCCCACGATTACGTCAGACGCAAGGAATGTAAGACGCATTGCATGCGACTGGGCTGGGCTGTGGAACAAAGAACTCGTGACGTAGTTTTGCCCCACCTACGCAATGTTTAACAAAGACTCTGGGTCATTTTCGCCTGGACCGTGAATTGGGCCGGTCGGCACTTCACGCGGCCGGCGTATTCACTAAGTGTGTTTATGTAAATTTTACACCACCAAAAGTGGATTAAATAACAGTGGTCCGGTACAGTGCAATTCGGCAAAGTGTGAGCGAGATGTTATCGTCCAGAATCGGCGAACTCGCGGTGTCCGACGTTCTCAAAACTGGAAGCTAAGTATCAGCTACAACCTTTTGTAATGTCAAAGAAAATAGGAAAATGACCAATATTCAGTTCAATATATAAGTTTAATACCAGAAATGCATTTCAATAAAAATTTATTCATAAAAATGAGCTCATAAAAAACTAATAATTGTACCAGAGAATGAGAGAGAGAGAGAGAGAGAGAGAGAGAGAGAGAGAGAGAGAGAGAGAGAGAGAGAGAGAGAGAGAGAGAGAGAGAGAGAGAGAGCGTGAACAAAATACTATTTAAAAAGTGCTGGGTTGTGCAAGTATAAATATATATATATATATATATATATATATATATATAAAACACATATCAAATATTTAATGTTTTCAGAGAGTTTAAAAAATATAAATAACTGTGTAGGTATTTTGGAGGGTTTGTAAAAGGGAAATTTAACATAATTTTGTTGCCACCTGGTGGAGAATAGATGTAATTAAATGTTATAAATAAACTGGGTAATATCATTTGGTAAAAATTTTAACAAAGTATTATTATTTCGAATAACACTTTCCGCTACTTAAGAAGTTCGCTTAAACGAATTCCTGCCCTTTTAAAGGTAAGTAAAACTTCACGTTTATATTTACTTTTTTGCATATCAAGATGGCGCCCGACCTTTGAAATTATTGGCTAAGTACAAAGTGCAAAGATATTGTATTTTATTATCAGCAATACAAAGTAGTATAACATGCAGCTGCTTCTTACATAGTTATTTTTCTGATCACTTAACCTAAACCAATGCTTAGTGATCTGGTTCTAGGCATATACCGGTATACAAACTTACATTCTCACACACATACTACTGAAAAGTGGTACATTTTGTTTTATCTGAGCTCAAAAATGTATAGAGTATTGGATTTAAAATCTTGGAAGTTCTACTTCCCTGAATTTAGATGATGGTTGATGATAATCAGACGTCCCTCATGGTTCCTCCTGTGCCGAATTATTGAAAGTCTCTCTGTTATTGCTGTTACACTGATTTTACTTTACATTTTCTAAAGTATTATTGTCGACTGATTTCACTTGTACATTTTAACTACATTTTAACCAAATTCTATGTTGTTGCTGGCAATTACTGGCCAGCAAGTTAATTAGCGTGCATCTTGCACAAGTACTGCTGGTTAACTGGGCAGATAACATGGCGGATTTTTCACTAGTGGAAAGGTCTAGTGAAAAAATCTATTGTTCTCGGTCTCTGACGGCATTGTGTTACATCGCAACAATTACGTTTTATATAGTTGATGACGTTTTTTTAGGAGTGTCTGTTTGTTGCTGCGTATGACTTGCTGAAAATCGGCACGTACACCAGTGACCTTGACGCTAATTCGTCGTAGCGAACTACGTGGTAGCATATTGGGAAACTTTTGCTTTCACATATTTGCTTACATTTGAATAAAAAATAAAATTACATTTCCCTGTACCCACAAATTCCTATATTGATTTAATGTACCATTATTGGGAAGATAGACTTTTTGGTGGGGAATTAAGGGATATTAAAAATATGCAAAGATCAGATAATAAATCGGGTAAAATCATTGCTAGTTTAGAAGCGGATATAGATGGGTCTGAATATAATACACATTTTCAAATATATCGGGGAAATTTGTTCAAAAAGGTAGAAGGGGGTGAGCGTGATTGGAGATTGGTTGTACCAGAAGGGTTGATAGATAAAATTGTATGGGATTGCCATATAAGGTACAGGTAGATCCCGTTATACACGCTTTCGGTATCCGTGTTTTCGGATAACGCGGTTTATTTGTGAAGTTTCGAAGCGTCAAAATATTGGCCGTAATGTAAGAATATTGAGCGCTCCTTTATCCAGAACTGCTGCAAACCCATATGCAGGTTGTACAGTGTGCGTACAGCTCCGTTGTGAGTGCGCAACTATCACACGCATCTTCCTGTACTGTGACCTTGTCACTGTGTTTCCGATTGTAGGAGGACGCCAGTATTGCTTGTAAGCTTGTTGCAGTAAGGTTGGTTGTGTTATAACAAGTAAAATATCAGATAAATGTAGAAGTGTGAGTAACGAAGTGAAGAAATGTTCGAGAAAATCCCACTCATTAGAAATGAAGTTGGAAGTTCTAGACCGATGTGATAAAGGGGAACGTAACATTGACATTCAGCGTGCAATGGGACTCAGTGAATCTACGATAAGAACTATTCGCAACAATGCACAATCAATTCGTAGAAGTGCTCAATCATCGACAAACCTGAGTGTTACTAGAGTGACTAAATCTCGATCAGAGGCAATGGAAAAAAATGGAGAGTATGTTAAGCCACTGGATTGAACACCATAACCTGCAGCACATGCCTCTTGTTGGAACTGCAATTCAAACGAAAGCAAGAAGCCTGTTTGCGGACCTGGCGAAAGATACAGAAGATGTGCCGTCTTTCTCAGCCAGTTCTGGTTGGTTCGATCGCTTCAAGCAGCGTTTTGGTTTTCACAATATAAAATTAATGGGAGAGGCAGCAGCCGCCGATCATATTGCAGCGGAGGAATTTTCACGAACTCTATTTAAGAAATTCATCACTGATGGAGGCTACACACCTAAACAAAGTTTTTAATCTTGATGAAACTGGTCTATTTTGGAAGCGAATGCCGAGCCGCACATTCATTTCCATTGAAGAAAAAACAGCGCCTGGTTTCATGGCGGCCAAGGACCGATGCACTATTCTTTTTGGAGGAAACGCTTCTGGGGATTGCAAATTAAAACCTCTTATGATCTACCACTCACAAAATCCGAGAGCACTAAAAGGCTGTGATAAGTCGCGATTGCCAGTTCATTGGAAGTGTAATAAAAAGGGATGGATGACTTCTGCAATTTTCTCCGACTATTTTGCAAGAGAACTAAATGACAAGTTGAAAGCCTACTGTGAGAAAGAACACATTCCTTTCAAGATTCTCATCCTTCTTGACAATGTTTCAAGTCACCCTCCTTTTATTGCCGAATTAAGCAAAAACATTCAAGTTGTATTTCTTCCTCCAAACACCACTTCCATCCTCCAACCTATGGACCAGGGTGTTATTGCCACATTTAAGGCCTACTATCTGCGTCGAACATTTTCAAAGCTTATCGGGCAGTGTGACGCCGATGACAAACTCACCATCAAGGCTTTCTGGGGTCAGTTTAACATTCATATGGCGATTGGAATGATTCGAGACTCATGGAATGAAATCACACCACAATGTGTGAATGGTGTCTGGAAGAAACTGTGGCCTGAAGCTGTTGAAGTTGTTTCAGAAGATGGAGTGGGAAATGACATTGGTGGTGCGACGAGAGAGATAGCAGACATGACACAACACATTGGTTTTACTGACATCAACGAAGAAAATGTGCGCGAGGTATTGAACTCACATGTAGAAGATCTAACCAATGAAGACTTAATGATTATTGAAGAGGAGAGAATTGTAAAAGAACAGGAAGACGAGGAAATAGACGAAATTCAACCTGAGAAGAAACTCACAACTAAAATCATGGCTCAGGCTTTCCAGATGATCGACTCAGCCATGTCTATTTTTGAAGAGCACGATCCCGACACAATGAGAAGTTCTCAAGTGAAGACGGAAGTTGAACACATGATGAAATGTTACAAAGACCTCTACAGCCAAAAGATAAAGAAGAGGACACAGCCGTCTATTAAAATGTTTTTTACCAAACATCATGGTGTTTCCAACGACAGTCCTGCATCCAGTAAGAACCCAACTTCTGCTACGACAGTGTCACCTGGGAATTCTACCAGTTCTACCTTAATTGCAAAAGGAGGAAGACTGACCACAACTTCAACAGATTCTTCTGATGTTGACGACCCTGAAGATATTATGTAAGTGAAGAGAGACTTTAACATTTTTAATTTTTGAATACTTTTCTGTACTGTACTGTATGTTATTTTGATCATTTAAATGTATTAAAAAGCATTTTTAATAACTTACTTAATTTTTTCATTCATGCCCTAGTGTACTTGCCCATGTAAAATATACGTCCCGATTTACGCGAATTCGGTATACGCGCCGGTTTTCAAAAACGTATATCCCGCGTATAACGAGATCTACCTGTACGGGCATTATGGTGCGAAAAAGTGTACAAATGTTTTAAAGACATCATGTGTTTTTAAGAATATGGAGAGGCGAGTACGAAGATTGTTACAGGGATGTGATTTATGCCAAAGGTCTAAGGTAGTGAATTATAGGGTAGAAGGGGAGTTGAATTATATTAAAGTGGAGAGGCCGTTTGATTTAGTTGCTGTTAATCTATATGGGCCATTGCCGAAGGGTAGGGGTGGAGTAATGTATGTTTTTGTTGTTTTGGACACTTTTTCCAAGTTTCTTAAGTTATATAGTGTGAAGAGAGCGACGGGCAGAGTGCTCAGCGAAAAGATAACAAGGGACTACATGATAAATAAAGGTAAACCAAAAATAATTTTATCAGATCACGGACCCCAATTCATCAGCGGTAGGTGGCGGCAGACTCTTGGATGGGAAGGCATCATACCGAAGCATACTGCCGTATATCATCCACAGTCCAACCAAGCAGAACGGGTGATGAGAGAGATCGGTAGGATATTTCGAGCTTATTGTCATGCCAAGCACAGTGAATGGCCATTATACGTGAAGAAGGTAGAAGAATGGTTGAACAGTACCACCCATGAGTTGTAACGGTACGGAATTGTGAGCCACCCCAGTTTAATTTCATATTAATTCAAATCATCATTTTAAGCACTTTCCAAATTGCCAGACTTTCACCTGTAAGGAGCCTCCAGTACAGCAATGCAACATACATACAGTCAGACAAAACAACTGCCAGACGCATTGCGTAATCACATAGCAGCAGCTTTGTGACACAGTCTACAGTCTGCAGTTTGTCAGCAGAGAGAGTGGTAATAAGCAGCATACAGTGCAGATAAAAATTACATAGTGGCCTCGGGTGTAAGATAGGCCGCAGTTAAGAGTAGGCCTATCTTTGAAAATACTAAAACTAATACAAAAAACTGTATAACGCGCGGCCAGCCTAAGCGAGCTAAGTGTTCGAAAATTTAAATAGAACGACAAAACAAAACGGAATGCTATTTTAAAGTGGATTAAAGTAATAGTGGCGCATCAACTTAATTTGAAATAAGCAATAACAGTACCGCGGTTAAACAGTGTAAAAACTAAATCATAGTGTGTTAAACAGTGCATTCACAGCAGAGGTGCCAAACAGCGGAGTTCTTCAGACGTTAAGTATTAACTGAGTTTTAACCAAGATTATTTTACCTTTTTCCCCAGAGTATAATTCAACATAAATAAATTATAAATCTAAAATGTAAATCAGAGATCTCGAAGTGGGGTTTAAATAGAACGACAAAATCAAAGAACGAATGTGTGTGAGTGTGTAGCTAAATCACGTATTGGTTCATTGCAAATAGTAAATAGTTGGGGTATACCATAGTTGTCATAAGCTAGTTAATTAAGAAATATTTTATTACTATGTTTGAGTTCACAAATTGTTGCTCATTCTACAAATATTTAATCTAAATGTTATGAAAGAGAGACGAAGTAGTTGTTTTGAATAATAAATCAGAGGCAATGTGTTAGCACAAACGGTGTATTTGATCTTTGCCTATATCAAATCCAAATCGTCCTTTTTGCAGCTGTTTTCGTCTGAAAGACTTTGGAATAAAAACCCGAAGGTAAGAGTTAATTTAATTATAATTTTGTAATTAATTCGTAGAGTTTCATTGGCGCCCGAACAGGGACGGCGAATATAATTTGTGGTTATATTCGCCAGACCTAATTAAGCTGCAGAACGGGTTATTTGGAAGTGAGGGCGTGGTTAAATAAATTAATTTCATAATGGAGAAAATAAATGAAATTGATGTAGTTGTCGGCAGTGAGGCCGAAAATAAATCGATGTATGAAAACACGTCAACTGAGTCGGCCAATAAAGGCGATTCAGGTATTCAAACAGAGTCACTGTTAACGAGTGAAAGTAATGTAGACGAATCGAAAATCATGAATGAAGTTGCAATTCATTCAACACCTATTGTAGTAAATCAAAATAAGAAGTCCGATGAGGACAATATGTTAACACGATTGTATAATATGATGTATAGTAATTTCAGTGAACTAAAAGGGGATATTAATATTAAATTCGATGAACAGAATAGTCGTTTGGACGTTCAAAATAGCAAATTTGACATTATAAATTGTCGTTTTGAGGAAATAAATAAGCAAAATACCAAATTTGAGGTTAATATGAATAAACGTTTAAATGAGACGAATGAATGTTTCAATACACGGAAAGAACAAATAGTAGAGTCAGTAGCAGAACAGATTAAAAGTAAAAATACAAATGATGACAATAAGGTCGAAAATGAGAATATAGTTAACAATGTGGTAGTAGAGAGTAAGATAACAAATAGTAACAATGACATTGAAAATGGTAATGTGATTGAAAGGGTGGTATCAGAAAGTGATACGTTGAAAATAGATAGTGAAACAGTAAGTGAGAGTGAGAAAATGATAAGTTGTAATGAAGTAATAATTAGTGTTGTTGAATTAGAAAAAGTAGATGAATGTGTAGGGCAGGGGGTAAATTTTCCCCTTATTTGTGATGGACCAGAGTGTTCAAAATTGTTAGTATTGGAGGGCAAGAGACCCTTATTAGTGAAAGATTTGAGTTGTTTAATTTTGCTGAATAATTTTGTACCCTCTGCATGGAATGATAAAAGTGTGATATGGTGTTATGATGATGAAAGATGTTTTGAGAGAGAGTTGTGCATTGATAAAGAAATAGAATTATATAAACTAATGAGAGATTATAATGAGTTGAAAGAGATGTTAGTCGATATGAAATACTTACCTGTTAAAATAGAGAGTGAAGATTATTTTGATAATACATGTTTAAATAATAATAATGTACTTTATGAAGAAAAAATAACTGACTTGATAATGAATATTACTGATGGAGACTTAACCGATGTACTCAATGTTGACTTAGTATATGATTATTATGGTAAAAGGAATAAACAGAAATTGTATGGTTACAAAACACAAGATAACCGTATACGGAATGTAAATAAAATTGAAAATTGTTATTTGAAACCCCGATTAATTTTTGACGATGGAGGTTGAAATTCATAAACGAACAATTTAAATATGTCAATCTATGATAATGACCTAGCTGATTTTGATATTGAAGTGTGATGTAACTGAATAATTATTGCTGAAGAGTTGTAAATACATGTGTAGTGAAATTAGTTGTATGTATTATAAAATGTTGAATGGTTTGTACGAAATAACATTGTTGTTAAATGTTTCAGAGGTTACACGGAGATATTGGTGTGTGTGTGTGTGGTGTGTATTTTGTATTCATGTCAATAAGTGGATTGTAAGTATAAAGTCCATAATACTAATCAGATAGAATAAAATGCTTACAGGTGTGAAAAAATGTTGATTCAATAATATGAATTGAGATAATAGCATTAAATAGAAATTGTAATTAAAAGAGAAATAATAATTGAAAGGTGAATTAAAAGTATATTTGGTTGAACTGTAAGAAATAGACATTGATAAATATGTTATCTAAAAAATTTATAAAGACTGAAAAGTACAGGTGTTAATATGATGTAACCAGGATGTTTATACGATGTGAGTCTTGCAGACTAGTGTTTATATAAACATGTGTGGTATGTTGAGACTAAGGTTCACAGACATACTTGGTGACAATAACAAAAAATGTTGTAGTCTGCTGAATCAGTATCTTGAGTAAAACCTTATTGTGATAGAAAAGAATTGAAATTAAATTTTTACAGACAAAATAACAATGAGGCAATTACTGTGTGATGGTACAATCATGGTACATTGTATAATTACCTAAAATATGGTAAAGAGATCATAAATATTGTATTTTTCTATTTTTTGACATACCCAACCCAACCTCAAACACCCGATATCGAATTTACAGTGAGTGGACTATATTACAGTATTTGCCAGGATTTGAACTAATTCATGACAAAAAACGGTGTCACATCACAAAAACAGTGTGCAGTTATTGCGATAAGCAGAGCCAAGCCTTCGTTACGTCAGAGGCTGAGAATGTGTTGACAACTACAAACGGCGATGTCAACAACTTAGACAAAGAAAATGTGACGTCAGTACACCCCACTTCCGCAGATTTCAACCAGGAATTGCCGTCATTCTGTTGCAACAACTAAGCAGTGCCGACCGGCTGCTCATTCACTTACGAGTGAATTTTAACTTTTTAGACCACTATAGGTGGTTAATAAACAGTATAATATCTACAATCAAAATGTATTAAGGAGAGTTATAGTTCGGTTTGGTGTAGGCGTCCTCGACCGATTAAATCGTCCGTACAAGATCGACGTATAGAATCGGTCCCACGACGGTGGGTTACGTGGGTTGACACAAAGTCCCGTCAAGCGCCGTAAAAATATACCGATTGTGCCGATATACGAACGAGACTAGCAGTGCGAGGAAGCCAACACGAAATGGGTGAGATCTTTCCTTAATTCCTGATTTCATAATTTCCCAATATCATTTTATTGTAGAAATTCATTTTATTTTAAAATTTCAATCTAATAAAAGGAGCTCCAAAAATTTAAATAAGTTTGTACCATGAGAATGAAAGGGTGAGTGGTTGTGTGCGTGCGTAATTATTTCTAAGTGCTGGGTTGAGCAACACCTATAACTATATATATATATCTTTGTTGAAAATATGAAAGTTAATTTGAATAAATAATTAATTAATCAATAAATGTATGTCTTATCCTATAACATGTATTAATGCAGCGTATATTCTTTGTATAATGTAACTTCATGTGGACAACGCCCATGGCGCAATATATCGATCAGAGACCTATGTCTATGTAATACTTTATACTCAATGTTTACTCTTAATAAATACTTTTATATGTTATTTGATGTGTCTTTATTTCAGGTAATTGGTTACACTAAACTGGTACGTGTTAACACGAATTTATGGCCCTAACAATAAATTTCGATCAGGTTGCTTTATAACAAACATGGCGCCTGAAACTTATTATTTACGTATAGACAAAATTTATATTTTCAACCTGAGTAATAAAACAATAAATGTATATGATTACATTTGTCGCCCGTAATAACAGGAACTCGACATAAAACTTAATTTTATGTGGAGTAATACCTACCAGGAAAGTGGAATAGTTACCTGAAGTAATCGCGTAAGTACATGCACACGTGCGTAGAATAGGGTTAAATTCCTAGGTTATAAACATACCTGTTTTGGCAAGATAAAATAACAATATGAGTACTAATGACAATATTACGTTAGAAATAGGTACAACTAATGTAAATTTGACTAGCGAGATGGATGTACAAACACCTCAAACTAGTCAGATTGACGAGGTGTCAGCGCCTGTATCTGTAGAAATAACGAAAGTCAATACATCCATTTCAACTAGTTTAGATAGTAAGCAGGATGAAACTAATGCAATGATGCAACTTTTATTAAATAAATTTGACAGTTTTGATAAAAAACTAGATGAACAGAAAATTGATTCTGATATTAAATTCAATGAATTAAAGAATGAAATAAAAAGACAAAATTGTCAATTTGAGGAGAGAATTAACACAGTAGAAACACGTTGTGATAACATACAGAAAACCACATTAGCCATTGTTGATGACAAGTTCAGTAGTACCATACATGATTTAGACACTAAAATCGATCTAGTTTATGACACAGTAAATAAAACGATAGAAAGTAAATTAGAGTCGACAAGTACAGAAATACAACAGAAATGTTTAAATTTTGTAGAAAGTCAATTAGAAGTTAAAACCAATATTGAAGTAAGCAAACAAGTAGCAGTGAAAACCAATGTTTTACAAAGTCATTTGGAAAACGTGGAAATAAATGTGATAGATATCACCAAGAATTTAGAAACTATAGATAGTACCATAACTGAACATGAGAAAAATACCAAGAGTAGATTTAATTTGTTACAAAGTAAGATTAAAGAAATTGATGACTTAACTGTACAAAATAGTATGGATGTGCATGATAAATATGATATGATTGCAAATAATTTGACCAGTGTAAAAAACGAATTACGGGGAGAAATAAATAAAAATATTTCAAGCCTAACTGATAGGGTAGTCATAACTAGAGATTTCTATAATGAAATAGAACTAGAGAATTTTAGCCATGGAAACAGAGTAATACATCCCATGCGTTTTCTTAATCAAACTAGGGATTATAATCATTTTAGTAGTAGTAGCTGGGAAGTGAAATTAAATAAAATTATTAAATGTTTCAAGGGTAACTCAGTCATATGGGTTGAAGCTCATAGGTTAGAATGGGATTGTTATAATACTTTTGAGAAAGCTTTTAAGGGTAAATATTGGACAGAAGAAGAGCAGGAGACTTTAAGAAGCCGTATTATGGGAACGGGTAATTTCATGGGACGTAACGTTAGTAATAATAACATTACTATTTATGTAACAAAATTATATAACGAAGCCAAATATTTAGAGCCACCCATACCTTTTAAATCATTTGTTACGTATGTTAGTAAGCACTTACCTAGAGAAGTGCAAGTCACTTTGATGACTAAAGAGATAGAAAATCTTGATGAACTAGAAAGGGTATTAGATGTACTACAAAGTATAAACGATCGTGAAATGGGTAGACGCTCAATTCCACCAAATATATATATCAATAACAACAATCCCAATGAGTTTAATCGGCCAAGGCCTTATTATAATCATACTGGCAGTAAATATAATGTTAGAAATGATTTACAGAAACCAGGCGGTTGGAGTTGTTCTAGTTGCAGGAAGGAGAATCGGGGTCACATGCAGCATTGTTATTTCTGTAAAGCACCAAGAAATAACCAAGTAAAGCAATTCATACCTGCGAACAGAGGAGCCCCTAGTAACAGAGGAGCACCGTATCACCATCAGGGACCAACACGCGGACACCCTGTGCCATCAACAAGTCATAATAGGACACAGCCGGAAAACTGAAGTCAACAGTGGTAAGTAGGACCCGACCACTGTTCAGGGAAACTCATGAGGTCCGACCCATCGAGAATCTACAATCCAACGTTATAAAAGCAGACATCGTTGCAGATTTATTGGAGGAGGAGTGTAACACGACATTGGAGGTGAGAGCTGGACTCACGGAAATACAGGTAACAATAGATAATAGAAACTTTAAAACACTTGTTGATACAGGGAGTGAAATTTCAGTAATAGCCGAGAACATTTTAAGTGAATTGAAAGATTTGAATAAGAATATTCCAGTTTTACCCGTAGCAGGGGTTACAGTAATAGGAGTCACGGGGGTACGTAGTAAAAGGGTGACAAAACAGATACATTTAAGTTTCTCAATTGGAGGTATTAATTTTGATAATACATTTTTGGTAGTCAAGGGGTTAAGTTTAGACATCATTTTAGGAAATGATTTTTTACAAAGAAATAAAGCTGTAATAAATTTTAAAGAAAAAGTGTTGGAGTTAGATGGGGGTGATCGGTCTGTGAAAATTAATTTTGAAAATGTGATAAATAAAGTTAGAACAACTGGTGTGAAAATGTTACAGAAACAAGTAGTTGAGAATCACTTAGATACTAAAGTAAAATTTTGTATAGAGGGTGAGTATTTAGAAGATGTTGATAATGAACTGAGTAATATTAATAATGAAGTATGGGAGATAAGGGCGGATGAATTCTGTAGTGGGGGTGAGGTGATAAGGAGTGGCCAACGTATAGCGTTATGGCAGGTAATAGAGCAGTTTAAGGGAGTGTTTGCCGATATTCCAGGAAGGGCAAAAAATTATGAATGTATGTTACAGATAAAGGAACACACACCATTCATGCAGCGGAGCTATCCAGTGCCTTACTCTAAAAGACGAGCGGTGCAAGAGGAGTTGGATAAAATGTTAGATAATGGGATCATCGAGAGGTCAGTGTCTCACTACTCAAATCCATTAGTGGTGGTAATTAAGAAGGAAGGAGGAGTAAGATTGTGTCTAGACGCAAGGAAAATTAACCAAATTATTATACCAGACCGAGAATCACCAGAATCTATAAATGAGATCTTTCAAAAGTTTAGTGGCGTACGGTTTATGACATCTTTAGATCTGACTGCTGGATATTGGCAGGTACCATTAGCAGAGGTAAGTAGGCAATACACAGCATTTTTGTTTAACGGAAAAAATTATCAGTTTAAGCGACTACCATTTGGGCTAAATACCAGCGTAGCTAGTTTCATTAAATGTTTGGATAGAATTTTGAGACCAAAAGATTTAGATTTTCTCACAGTTTATGTAGATGATATTTTAATAGCTTCACGTACATTTGAAGACCATTTAGAACATTTAAAATATGTTTTAGGAAAATTAGAAGCGGGAGGATTAACCGTAAATTGGGATAAGTCCAAATTTCTACAAACGAAGATTAATTTTTTAGGATTCATTATTACATCGGAAGGAATTTCCGCAAACCCGGACAAGGTCGAATCTATTATGCGTTTCCCTGAACCGCGAAACATCAAACAACTTCAGAGTTTTCTTGGGCTGTGCAACTTTTATAGGAAATTTCAGAGGAACTACGCCTACCTAACCGCTAAGTTAAGTGCGGTATTGCAGAAGAACCGACAATGGAAATGGGGAGAAGTGGAGCGTGGAGCCTTTGAAGAAATAAAACGCAAATTTAGTGACATGATTATGATGAACCACCCGGATTTTGATAAGATGTTTTATTTACAGACGGACGCCAGCAATGTCGCTGTTGGAGCAGAGCTGTATCAGGAGGATGAGGAGAAGGAACATAAGACAATTGCGTTCGCTAGTCGATCCTTACTACCAGCTGAAAAGAATTACACTACCACAGAAAAGGAATTGCTCAGTATTGTGTTTGCAGTTGGTAAATTCAGAACGTACATCTTAGGAAACAAAACGATCATTAGGACTGATCATAAAGCTTTGTCATTCCTCAACACTTGTAAACTTGCTCATAGTCGATTAACCAGGTGGGTACTTGTTTTACAGGAGTACAACTTCGAGTGGGAGTACATTAAAGGAACAGAAAATAAGGTACCCGACACTCTATCCAGAGTAGATTGTGAAAATAACAAAACAGGTAGGGACTTAAAAGAAATTGAAATTTTTCAGATTAGTAGAGAAGACAGAATCTTTGGAGAGGAGCTGAAGGATATTAACACCATGCAGAGAGCAGATGGTAAGTCTGGAAAAATAATACACAGTTTAGAGACGGAGCTGGATGAGTCTGAGTACAATCAATATTTTAAAATCTACAAAGGGTTGTTGTTTAAGAAGGTAATAGGGGGTGAGCGTGACTGGAAATTAGTGATACCAGCAGTGTTGGAAGAGAAAATTATTTGGGATTGTCATATACGATATGGTCATTTTGGGGCTAAAAAGTGTGTCAATGTTTTAAAAGAATCATGTATTTTCAGAAATATGGAGAGGCGAGTGAGGCAGTTGCTGAGGAGTTGTGATTTGTGTCAAAAGTCGAAGGTGGTTAACTACAGAGTAGAAGGTGAGTTAAATTATATTAAGGTAGATCGACCTTTTGATTTAGTTGCTGTGGATTTGTTTGGACCATTGCCGAAGGGTAGAGGCGGAGTAGTTTATATATTCGTAATGCTTGACACTTTCTCAAAATATGTAAAATTGTATAGCGTAAAAAGAGCTACCAGTAAGGTATTGAGTGAAAAAATAACTAAAGACTATATGATTAACGTGGGTAAGCCAAAAGTGATTTTATCAGACCATGGGCCGCAGTTCATCAGCGGGAGATGGCGTCAAACCTTAGGATGGGAAGGCATCCTCACGAAGCATACGGCTGTGTATCATCCCCAGTCCAACCAGGCTGAGCGTGTAATGAGAGAAATAGGCAGGATCTTCAGAGCCTATTGTCACGCTAAACACAGCGAGTGGCCGTTGTACGTACGAAAGGTGGAAACTTGGCTGAACAGTACCACCCACGAGTCTACTGGCTATACACCTTATGAATTAGTTAGGGGAACACGCCCCCCAAGAATCTTAGAACAATTATTCGACTATCCACCTGAAGGTAGAACAACTGATATAAACATTAAAATCCGGTTGGCGAATGAACACTTAATTAGTAAGGGTGAACAGAGAAAACGTAGACACGACGCAAGAGGTAAGTGGATTAAGTATAATGTAGGACAAATGGTATTAGTTAAACGACATGACTTATCGAGTGCACAAGACAAAGAAATTAAGAAATTCTTTCTCTTATATGAAGGTCCATATGAGGTCATAGAAATTAAAATGCAAAATTCTTATGTATTACAGAACAACGTAACTGGAGAGATAGTAGGAACACACAATGCTACAAATTTAAAATTGTACTGGTCGTCTTAGTTATTTTTATGTTGATGTTTTTATATTTTGAGTGTATGAGTATTAACTTAGCTATTGATTTACAGAAGGGACTCTCCCCCATTTTCGGGCGATCACAGACTCACCACCTCTGATCGTGGATTTTGGAGTTTGGGAGGTGGACCATGGTTGGCGGAACGGACGTAAGGAAGTGAAAGCAACGATGGTCTTCCTCCACACAAAATTGGTAGAAATTTGAAAATTTAATCTTATTATTGAACGGGGAGGGGGACCCCTAATTCTTGGGATATATAAAAAAGTTTTGGCATTAATCCCATGAAATTTTGTTTTATCATAGAATAAAATTTGAAAATTGTGTAACTTAAGAGGTTAACTCAGTAAGGAGTTATATTTTTTTTATGTAACTAAGCATATCAGAAGATCCATTGTTTTCCTGGAGTGTTAGAAAAGTGATGTTTTGGACTTGGAAAGTGTCTACAAATTTATTAATGTAACTAAAGAATTAACATTTTTAAATGATATTTCAATTTTGATATATCTTAATTATTTATTAAGATATGATTGAATATGATTGAGTATTTAAAATGTATTAACTGTATTATTAATATATCAGTGTTAATTATTAATGTATTATGTATTTATTTGAAAACTTTTAACATGATGTTATAATGTGTAAAAAAAAAAAAAAAAAAAAAAAAACATTTTTTAAATGGCGTTGTTAATAATATTTATCAGCCAAATAATTACCTGTTAATAATAAGAATAATAATAATAATAATACTAATAATCATAATAAAAGTTTATTTTAAGGGTTATAAATAAATAATTCTATTTATTAAATTTCTTGATTTGTTTTCTCCAAGTTTGGGAGATATATAATTATATTTTATATTATATATATTTTATATTTTCAATTATATTTCATCCAATTTTAATCCTTTTTCATATTCTTTTTAATCCTTGAGATTTATTATTTTTATAATTTTTATACTTTCTAATTTTATTTAATATAATTTATAATTTTATAAATAGTAAGCCAACCCAGTGCTTATTGGCACAAACCAGCACTTAGCTAAGGGGAACCAGATCACTTGAGGATGGAGTGATTCAATAAGCCACTATATTAATATTTTTTATAAATTGTTTCAGTGTTTGGTGGTGTGACAGCGGTCCTGAGCTGGCCAACGCGTCAGAGCAGGGGCGTTAAGAGCCTAAGTGGCCTTATGGTGTTGGGATCTCGCAGGAGAAGTCCAGTAAGGTCATCTAGGTACGGTCCTCATCACCAGACCAAGGGTGAGTTATTGTTATTTTTTATATAAAATTGTAAGGGGGTTGTGGCGACTTGTCCTGACTGATCCCTTTAGGAAGTATGAAAGGGTCAATGAAAGTTTGTGTGCTTCGTCACACCATCTTTCATTGAGGGGGTTTTGTGATGGTACAATCATGGTACATTGTATAATTACCTAAAATATGGTAAAGAGATCATAAATATTGTATTTTTCTATTTTTTGACATACCCAACCCAACCTCAAACACCCGATATCGAATTTACAGTGAGTGGACTATATTACAGTATTTGCCAGGATTTGAACTAATTCATGACAAAAAACGGTGTCACATCACAAAAACAGTGTGCAGTTATTGCGATAAGCAGAGCCAAGCCTTCGTTACGTCAGAGGCTGAGAATGTGTTGACAACTACAAACGGCGATGTCAACAACTTAGACAAAGAAAATGTGACGTCAGTACACCCCACTTCCGCAGATTTCAACCAGGAATTGCCGTCATTCTGTTGCAACAACTAAGCAGTGCCGGCCGGCTGCTCATTCACTTACGAGTGAATTTTAACTTTTTAGACCACTATAGGTGGTTAATAAACAGTATAATATCTACAATCAAAATGTATTAAGGAGAGTTATAGTTCGGTTTGGTGTAGGCGTCCTCGACCGATTAAATCGTCCGTACAAGATCGACGTATTGAATCGGTCCCACGACGGTGGGTTACGTGGGTTGACACAAAGTCCCGTCAAGCGCCGTAAAAATATACCGATTGTGCCGATATACGAACGAGACTAGCAGTGCGAGGAAGCCAACACGAAATGGGTGAGATCTTTCCTTAATTCCTGATTTCATAATTTCCCAATATCATTTTATTGTAGAAATTCATTTTATTTTAAAATTTCAATCTAATAAAAGGAGCTCCAAAAATTTAAATAAGTTTGTACCATGAGAATGAAAGGGTGAGTGGTTGTGTGCGTGCGTAATTATTTCTAAGTGCTGGGTTGAGCAACACCTATAACTATATATATATATCTTTGTTGAAAATATGAAAGTTAATTTGAATAAATAATTAATTAATCAATAAATGTATGTCTTATCCTATAACATGTATTAATGCAGCGTATATTCTTTGTATAATGTAACTTCATGTGGACAACGCCCATGGCGCAATATATCGATCAGAGACCTATGTCTATGTAATACTTTATACTCAATGTTTACTCTTAATAAATACTTTATATGTTATTTGATGTGTCTTTATTTCAGGTAATTGGTTACACTAAACTGGTACGTGTTAACACGAATTTCTGGCCCTAACAATAAATTTCGATCAGGTTGCTTTATAACAAACATGGCGCCCGAAACTTATTATTTACGTATAGACAAAATTTATATTTTCAACCTGAGTAATAAAACAATAAATGTATATGATTACAACTGTAACTTTTGAGATTAATTGAATTAATTAAAGAAAATTAAATACAATTAAACTAATTTAGTAATAAAATTAATAGAAACGATGATTTTTAACAATGAACTTAACTTTATTTTCATTTAAATTCAAATTGGAATTATAAAGTAAATACTAATTGATGTAAATAAGGATTTAACTTATTAAAATATTCATTTAAAATCGAAAACTGAAGGAAATGTTTGAGCTGAAGCGGCGTCTGGAAAATAAGATGTGTATATTACTGTCCATATAGATTTTTCATATGTTATGAATTTTTTATCCTATACATATATAGTAGTTAAGGATACCTTGTATAATCTATGTATCATTTTGGATGGGCAATATTGCACGTGGAATGTTATTCAATTTAACTGGAATTTATGTGTATCATTGTAAACCAACATTGTTTTATTAATATTATTCTTTAGGGTCTATAATATAAAATGAGCCAGTACGTTGTCAATGAACCAGTACGGCTAAGAGGAAACAAACCAGTTGTGGGATATGGAGTGATGGAAGGCCGCTTGTCAAATTTTTAATTACATGTTTTAAAGTAAGGCGATACTGGGTCGGGTATCTGTTCGATTTTTCGGTGTTGGGATCTCGAACAGAGAAGTCCAGTAAGATCGGATGGGTGCTGTCACAGTCGCCAGACTAGGGGGGTAAGAACCCATGATGTCATAGAGTGTTCAGGGGGGTTGCGGCGCCATATCCTCACTGATCCTCTTAGGTTTAGGCAATAAGAGTTTGAACGCCCCGGCCTTCAACCTCTTATTGGGGGGGTATTGTAACGGTACGGAATTGTGAGCCACCCCAGTTTAATTTCATATTAATTCAAATCATCATTTTAAGCACTTTCCAAATTGCCAGACTTTCACCTGTAAGGAGCCTCCAGTACAGCAATGCAACATACATACAGTCAGACAAAACAACTGCCAGACGCATTGCGTAATCACATAGCAGCAGCTTTGTGACACAGTCTACAGTCTGCAGTTTGTCAGTAGAGAGAGTGGTAATAAGCAGCATACAGTGCAGATAAAAATTACATAGTGGCCTTGGGTGTAAGATAGGCCGCAGTTAAGAGTAGGCCTATCTTTGAAAATACTAAAACTAATACAAAAAACTGTATAACGCGCGGCCAGCCTAAGCGAGCTAAGTGTTCGAAAATTTAAATAGAACGACAAAACAAAACGGAATGCTATTTTAAAGTGGATTAAAGTAATAGTGGCGCATCAACTTAATTTGAAATAAGCAATAACAGTACCGCGGTTAAACAGTGTAAAAACTAAATCATTGTGTGTTAAACAGTGCATTCACAGCAGTGGTGCCAAACAGCGGAGTTCTTCAGACGTTAAGTATTAACTGAGTTTTAACCAAGATTATTTTACCTTTTTCCCCAGAGTAATTCAACATAAATAAATTATAAATCTAAAATGTAAATCAGAGATCTCAAAGTGGGGTTTAAATAGAACGACAAAATCAAAGAACGAATGTGTGTGAGTGTGTAGCTAAATCACGTATTGGTTCATTGCAAATAGTAAATAGTTGGGGTATACCATAGTTGTCATAAGCTAGTTAATTAAGAAATATTTTATTACTATGTTTGAGTTCACAAATTGTTGCTCATTCTACAAATATTTAATCTAAATGTTATGAAAGAGAGACGAAGTAGTTGTTTTGAATAATAAATCAGAGGCAATGTGTTAGCACAAACGGTGTATTTGATCTTTGCCTATATCAAATCCAAATCATCCTTTTTGCAGCTGTTTTCGTCTGAAAGACTTTGGAATAAAAACCCGAAGGTAAGAGTTAATTTAATTATAATTTTGTAATTAATTCGTAGAGTTTCAGAGTCCACCGGGTTTACGCCGTATGAATTAATAAAGGGAACAAGGCCACCTAGAATATTGGAAAAACTTTTAGAGTCCCGCCGGAAAATCAGACCATAGACTTGAATGTGAAGATCCAACTAGCAAATGAAAGTTTACTAACCAAAGGGGAAAGGAGAAAGAGGAGGCATGATGAAAAAGGTAAGTGGTCTAGATATGAGGTAGGACAGTTAGTATTGGTGAGGAGACACGATTTGTCTAGTGCGCAAGATAAAGAGATAAAGAAGTTTTTTCTGTTATACGAGGGACCATATGAAGTTACAGAGATAAAGATGAACAACGCATACGTATTGTGAAACCAAGTAACGCAGGAGATAGCAGGTACACAGAATGCGACGAATTTGAAGTTATATTGGTCACAGTAAATGAATGAATTTTAATCTATTTTATTTGTTTCAGAAGGGACTCTCCCCCATTTTCGGGCGGTCACGGCTTCACCATCCCTGACCGTGGATTCTGGCTGTTTGGAGGCGGACCATGGTTGGAAGTAACCTCAACTAGGGGGTGAAAGCAACGATGGTCCTACTCCACAAATTGGTGCAAGTAGAATTTTAATTTTATTGTTGAACGGGGAGGGGGACCTCTAAAGTTCGTGGTTCGAATATTCTTAAAAAAAAAAATTATTTAAATCAGTTGGCAGTATCCACGAACGAAAATTGATTTTATGTATAAAATGAAACACTCAAAATTAATAAAAATTTGTAGTTAGAGAAAATTTTTGGAAGATAAGATAAAGAGTATGCGAGTGTGCCTAGGTTAAACTCTATAGTAGATAGTATATGAAATATAATACATAAGAAGTGGCAGATCAGTGTCTGGTGAAAATTAAAAGGAAAATTTTAAATTGTGAATCAAGTAAAATGTTATTTGTACTCGCTAGTCGAGTAATTAAAGCAACATAGTGAAGCTATGGGGATAATATAGAACTGATAAATGGACAGTGAAATTTAAATGATAATGTTTGTAACGTTTGTTGTAACAAATAATGATTTCTTTACTTTTGTGACTTTTAGTGGTAATGTAAAGTGTAAATGTATAACATGTTTTAAATGCGATTCCGCACATTTCGGGCGGTCCCGGCCTTACCAGCCCACACCGTGGTTTTGGATGACAACCAGTTGTGGGCAGACTTATTGTAAACTGACCATGGTTGGTTACCTATGAAATTGGTATAATTTAGTAATTAACAGGGGGTTTTATCAGGGGAATCCACATACTATGGAACAGCGGCTACCACCGAATGGGGTGACAGAACCGTATTAAGGGCGTATGAATCATTGTAGTAGAATTACTGGTGTCCTCGGATATCAGTAATGCCGAATTTTATTATAACACCGACGCAAGGACGGGGTAAATAATGTTTACGCCCTAGCCGATCCAGTCCTTGTGGAAGCCACTGGGCACAACAGTCCAGACATGGGGGGACATAAAGAGATGGATGGCCGGTGGCAACGTTACATGATGCGAGGGATAGGCTTCATTTATGCGAGCCTGTGTCATATCAAAATGGGTGAAAACCTTGAGGTCACTGACACTTTTGTAACGCTGGGTATCAGGGGTTAAGGGATTAATTAGGGGGGATATTAGATAATGATGGAGAAGGAGGTTACTAAACTGTTAGTAATAAGTCTTATTGAGTATTAAATTGAGTTATGTCGATGATGTAGAATGTGTCGTTGATTTTATGATGTAACTAAATGATTTTATGTTGATTTGAGGAGTATTAGGAAGATGCTTAACGATTTTTAAGGTAATAATTTGTTATGATGTAGTTGATTTAAATGTGATTTATTCTATATAAGAATTTTATTAATGAATTTAATTACTTTGAAATGTGAATTATATAATGGAAGGTATTTGTAATGTTGTAATTGGAAATGTTTATTTAAATTCTGATTGGAATCAGGGAAATATTTTCAATTTTGGGATAAGAGTTAACGAGAGAAGGGTATACAGAATGTTGGTATAGAATTTAAAAAACTGTATCATGTTAAGTATTTATCAATGTATGTTAGAGGTTAAGAGAAAAACTAGTGCTTCTTAACTCAAACCAGCACACCTAAGGGGAACCAGATCAGTTAGGGATATGGTATTATACAAGGCCACTATTTGATATTTTTGATTTAATGTTTCAGTGTCTGGTGATGTTGTGGCGGCGGTCCTGTGCTGGCCTGCGCATCAGAGCAGGGGTGTCAAGTGCCTGTCTGGCCTTGCGGTGTTGGGATCTCGAAAGGGAATTGGGGGTGAGTTAACCACTATTTTAATAAAACATAAAGGGGGTTGTGGCGACATATCCAGGCTGATACCTTTAGGAAGTATGAGAGTGTCAATGAGAGTTTTTATGCTTTGGCATAAAACCTCTGATTGAGGGGGTATTGTAACAGTACAGTTAGGCCCACCCTGGGGTAATTTGGGGAGAAATAATAATTGTAGTTTTTATTTGGGAATTGTAACGACGTATGCAATGTGAGCGAGTTAATGTCAAGGTCACCATCAGGACGCAAGCGAAGCAGTTTGTTACTAAACTTTAATTTAATGATGTTATTTATACTCTAGAAGTGACTTACCTTTTAAAATTTACATTTATTATTTACAATGAGTACAGCACGTGCTGCCAACATAACTTTTTCTTGCTCAGGTCCAGGGTCATATTAAGCGAACATAGCAAAAAAACAGTTTGGATGCTTGAAATAATGAGTCAAACAATATTTGGCTTAAACAAAACTTGTGGTTTAATATTCTGAATTTCAACTATTAAAATTTACAAAACAAAATGGAGTCGTAATCACCCAAAAACAAAATGGCGGCTATGTGTTTCTGCCGTTTAACTATACATCAATCTCAATTATTAATAACTTTTATCTCCTGTATTTAATTTATAAACAAGAGCACTTCTACTAAACTGCAGTTATCATTGATTTTACTTATTACGTTTCTAATTATTATATAACACAGTGGGCTTTGCTTGTGGATGCCGACACTCATTCGCACGCACACACTCTCTCTCCCCCATACATTAATTTACTGGTACATTTTGACTTGGAATTTTGAGCTCAATTGAATAAAGATATGGATTTAAATTTGGACTTTCCTGAATTTTAAGTCTTGCAGTTCCTCCTCAGACGTTCTCCATTCGCCAGCAGGTGTTCGCCGAATTTTACTGTTTCATGTCTGTTCTTTTTATTGCACTGAAGTTACTTTACATTTTTATTCTAGCTGTTCACTGATTATACTGGTTACATTTGTAATTACATTTTGATACTTTAAAGCACTTTTGCTGGCAATAATTTGCCAGCGAATTTGATAACGTGCTGCTGCACTGACTGTAGTTTGACGACTGGGACAGACATATTGGTGTAAATTCGTCAGGTGGAAGGGATAATTCGTCATCAACCTATTGTTCACAGCTGATGCGGCATTGTTTTACCTCACAGTTGTTACGTCTGTCGTATTTATTATGACGTTTCAGCATTGTCCGGTTGTCGTTTCTTCTGAATATCTGCCATCTGTCACGTACACCAGTGACCTTGAAGTCGAGTCGTTCTGGCAAATTGCGTAGTAAGATATATATATTGGAAATTCTAACCTGATGTCGTTTAATACATTAAATCACAATAAAATTATATTTGCATGTACCATTAATTCCTACACGGACTTATGTACCGTTACAAGTTATTTTTAGCCATATGACATTTGAACTATGGACTGGAGAAGTCACGCCCGATGACGTCAGGGCCAAACCTTTCAATACGTCACTTGGAATATTGATCCAATTTAATAACCCTGTCAAATTTGGCTTCAAAACACATAGAACAATAGAGTGAAATCACGTGACTCCCCCGCTACCTCAGAAATTGAGGAAGTAAATTTTGCCCCAGTCTGCAAAATACTCTCGCGCTGCACAGCCGCAAAAAGTTCCGGAACAAATTACGGATGCGCCCAACACCGAAAGTATTAAAATGTGATTTACAAACAAAAAATAATAATTTGAATAATGATTTAACTATACAGTGATTAATATAACGGAAATAACAGTTTTGGTACAAAAAAGTGCAAGCAAGAAAGATGTGTGGAGTGAAGGAAAATAAATCCGGGGACTGGACAGTTTTTTAAGTAAATTTCAGATAAGTAACAAATCAGGAACAAACAAATCACTTTCTTAAAGTTGCAACAAAATTAAACACCCCTAAAACTGTGTTACAGGGAGATATTATGATCATTAATAATGGGAATTTTATAAAGATCTGATGAGAGTATGTGTGCGTATGTGTGAGTGAAAATTACATAATGAATAGCACTGGTTAGCGTTAAGAAAATTTAGTTTATGTTTTCAATGTCTGTTTTCTTTTGTCTTGATGAATTTAACCTTCTGTAATCTAATAAAAGAAGGGTAAATTTTAAATAATTAATGTACTTTATTAGTATTCACATAGTAGAAGTGTAGAAGAGGGAGAGAGAATATTGTAGTGATAATGCAAAATAAGTCAATTTAATTTGTTCCTTTGACTATACAGAATCTAAAAATGATGTGACGAATAAAACTAAGTTCACTAAAAAAAAAAACCAGTAGAGTTGAATCATTTATTGAAATAATCCATTCTGTTTTCCAAAATACGCTCAAAGAACTCTGGACCTAGTAAGTATTTAATTAAGAAGTTTGGGAACAATTAAAAGATGACGTCCGAAAGCAGACATAGGCCACAACAGCTTCATTGGTAAACAAGACAAAGTTTTAAGGTAAAGAATTAATGTTACAATATGTGGGCTAGGCTACTGACGTCATATGGCGTGATCCCAACGGTGCATAGTTCATAGGTCAACTTGCTAAAAATAACTGTTTCTAGCAGATTGATCGCCAGACCTTGACACTAATTTATAAACGTTGTTTCTCCATAACATTTTCAAATACAATCGTTATTATTTTAATTTCCCAAAATATCCCTGAGCGGGTTTGTCCCGTTACAATACCCCCTCAATGAGAGGTTTTATGCCGAAGCATAAAAACTCTCATTGACACTCACATACTTCCTAAAGGGATCAGCCTGGATATGTCGCCACAACCCCTTTATGTTTTATTTAAAAGTCATGGGTAACTTACCCCCCTGGTCTAATGACTGTGGCCGCACCTGAATGACCTTACTGGACTTCCCTCTCGAGATCCCAACACCGCAAGGCCAGACAGGCACTTGACACCCCTGCTGACGCGCCGGCCAGCACAGGACTGCCACCACAGCATCACCAGACACTGAAACATTAGATCAAAAACATCAAATAGTGGCCTTATATAATACCATATCCCTAACTGATCTGGTCCCCATTAGCTGTGCTGGTTTGCGTTAAGAAGCACTGGTTTTTTCTTAACTTCTAACATACATTGATGAATACATACTTAACCTAACATGATAAATTTTAAATTTCAATATCAACATTCTGTATGCCCTTCTCTCGTTAATTCTTATTCCAAAAATTCAAAATATTTCCCTGATTCCAATCAGAATTTAAATAACCACTTCCCCTTACATCATCACGAATATCTTTCATTATACAATTCACATTTCAAATTAATTAAATTCATTACTAAAATTTTTTTTTTTCAAAATCGTTAATCATCTCCACAATATTCCTCAAATCAACACAAAATCATTTAGTTACATCATAAGATCAACTACCCATTCGACATTACCAACATAATTCCATTTATAATAATCATCTCCCTTTATGTTATTTCTTATTCAATAAGAACTCATTTATTAACAATTTACAAACCTTCTTCCTCATCATTACTTAATATCCCCCCTAATGAATCCCTTAACCCCTGATACCCCGCGTTACAAGTTGGTATAACCCTGCGCCAGGCTTCTTGACCAGTGGCCTCATCCCAGCCGAAATTACACAAACTCGCATAAATGAAGTTTCTCCCTCATGGCTTGTAACGTTGCCACCTCCCTTCCACACTCTCTATTTCCCCCCATGGCTGAACTGTTTCGCCCAGTGGCTTCCACAAGGACTGGTTCGGCTAGGGTGTAAACATTATTTACCCCATCCTTGCTTCGGCGTTATATAAAAATTCGGCATTACTGGTATCCGAGGATACCAGTAATCCTACTAAAATGATTCATATGCCCTTAATACAGTCTATCACCCCATTCGGTGGTAGCCGCTGTTCCATAGTTATGTTGATTCCCCTGATTCACCCCCCTCCCCCGGTTGATTTCTAAATTATACCAATTTCAAAGGCAACCAACCATGGTCAGTGTACAATAAATCTGCCCATAGCTAGTTGTCATCCAAAACCATGGTCTGGGCCTGGTAAGGCCGGGACCACCCGAAAGTGGGGAATCGCTTTTAAAACATACAATACATGTTTTATATTCTTACACCAGGCGCGAATTCCCCATATGTGCGACGTGTGCGCCGCACGCGTCAAAATTATTGCTGTGAATAAATAATTTAAAACTTTACTTATGTTTCAAATGAATATGTGTTATTGCAAGGAATGTTTGCGCTGGGAGCGGCCGCACCTCTCATGGCTATTGCTGAGGTAGCTGACTGGCGAGAAGTGCGTGCTAGACTTGTAGAGGGGAACGGAGTGGTAAAGTGGGGGTGCAGTGGTGTTAGCGTGCCTTGAGTGTGGCTTCAGTACCGCACCAACCAGGCGTGCCGAGAGTTGTAAGGTTTCTAAAGTTCTTTGAGATTTTCGAATAATTTCTGTTGAATCGTGATTCTGTTTTTGTGATGTGCTTCTAAATCATGGAAAATCATAATTGTACAATTGATGACATTTTGAAAAATGGATTTTCATGTAGAAGTTTCGAAGAAAAACTTAAAATTGTTACAAATGGAAGACATCGTGCCCTCCGTTGCCTAATTTAACAACTAAACACAAGGGCAAAAAGGAAGAATACACTAGACACTTTTCAGTATCATCTTTCAACTTGATTCCATGGTTAACTGGCTGTGAGAAATTAAATAAATTATTTTGTTGGCCATGTATTCTTTTTTCCAAAGAAAAAAGTGTGTGGACGAAAACTGGATTTTCCGATCTCAGTCATTTATCCTCTGCACAGCAACGACACGAAAGATCGCAGTCTCATGTAGAATCATTTCTTAAATGCAAGATGTTTGGAAAGCAGAGAATTGACGTTTTAATTCACTCCCAACATAAAGACAATATCAGCAAACACAATGAGCTTGTTAAAAAAATCGAGACATATTGAAGAGATTAATAGATCCTGTTTGTTATCTTGCAAAGCAAGAACTTCCTCGGAGAGGCCATGATGAGTCAGCCGACTCATTAGACAAAGGAAATTACTTGGAGTTTCTTGAGGCACTTAGAACATATGATCCTCTTTTAGACAACCATCTAAAAACAGCTACTGTGTTTCGAGGTACATCTCCAGCAATACAAAATGACATAATCCATGCTATACGGGATGTTATTATAGACGAAATAAAGGAAGAAGTTTCTTCAGCAACCTTCACTTCTATCATGCTGGACGAGTCGTCTGATATCTCATGTAAATCCCAACTTTCAACTGTGCTCCGGTTTGTTAAGGATGGTGCTGCTTGTGAACGCTTTGTTGGATTTACTGACGTAAGTTCAGATAGAACAGCTGAAGGACTATTTGCACATGTGACAAGTTTCGTGGAAGAGTTAAATATCAGTGACAGATTGGTAGGGCAGACGTATGATGGTGCTGCAGTAATGAGCAGTCACTTGAACGGGCTTCAAGCTAAAGTTCTAGAATCTTACCCAAAGGCTCTCTTTACACATTGTTATGCCCATGTTTTAAACTTAATTCTTCAACAATGTCTCTCAAATATAAAAGACTGCAGGATTTTTTTTCAAACACTTAGTGGGCATCCAGCGTTCTTTTCCAAATCCTCAAAAAGGACAATTGCTTTGGAAGAATTTGTACAGAGGAAACTGCCATCAGTTGCTCCTACCCGATGGAATTTTACTTCAAGGTTAGTGCAAACTGTCAAAGAATATATTGTTCAACTTATAGAATTTTTTGAAAGTATTGTAGAAAACTGTAGTGAATTGGAAAGTGATACAGTAGTCAAATCAAGAGGGTTTCTCTCTTTTTTGAGTGAGTTCAATACCGTAATTTTGTTGGAAGTATTTTCCAAACTGTTTTCATACACAGATGTACTGTATAATATTCTCCAGAGTGAATCTGTAGATATAATGTACTGTCATCAAAAAGTTATTGATACTGTACAACAATTGCAAAGTGACAGACAAAATGGTTTTGATGCCCTATGGATAGCAGCTAAAGGTGAGAGAAGAGGAGCTGAGCCTAGAACTAAAAGAATTTGTCAGGACTCTGAGGACAACTATTGTCGTCGATTGTTCTGTGAAATCATTGACAATATTGTGCAACAAATAGATGTGAGGTATGGTTCAGTTTCGAAGTTGAGATTCTGTCATCTCCTCTCACCTAATAAATTTTCCATTTACAAGGAAAATTTTCCGTCTGTCCTTCTGGAGTCCTTAGGATCAGTGTATGAGTCATTATTTGATCTTGTAAGACTCAAAAGTGAACTTTTAGTGGTATATTCCAGTGATGAATTTCATGGTCTACATGTCTTTGAGTTGGTCAGGTTTCTAAAGAACAATGACTTAATTTCTGCATTCAAAGAAGTATACATATTAGCTGAGTTAATTCTGACTATACCAAGTACCACAAGTTCAGTTGAACGTTCTTTTTCGGCTCTAAAACGCATTCACAACTACTGCAGGAGCACTCAGAGCGCGGACAGGTTAAGCAGTTTAAGTATTATTTCTATTGAGAAAGAAATACTCCACAGACTCAGAGACTCAAAGACTCATTTCATGAAAGGGTAATTGAGAAGTTTTATGTAAAGAAAAAAGAGCAGAACTTGTTTATAAATAGATATGTAAACAGGAGAAAAGTTGACTGAACTAACTTTTAGGATACTTTTATTATTATTATTATTTTGTTGTTGCATTTCCCTAAATAATGCAGCTTATAAACTTGATAATTAAATAGTTTCATAGTAGACGGATGTGATTATTTTTTAAGCAGCACACCCACCTTGTCAAAACAGGATACGCCCCTGTCTTACACAATTACATAATCAACATAATACAACATAATAGACACTCAAATTGAACATTAACATCATTACATTAGAATAAACACGTCAAATTTACATTTCCCTCAAAATTACAACCATTACAACTTTGACTTTCTATTGAACCTTTTAATAATCAACCTTTCCTTATTCATCATTTATTATACCATTAAATAGTCCAACAATTTAAATTTATTATCAGCATTCATCTTATACAACATTTCATTTATTAGCTTCTTTCAAATTAATTCAACTATTTTATCAGACACATTTTAATTACTTTAATTATCAATTACCAACTGTCAATTTTTAAAGTTGAATATACTTAACCTTACTACATAATTACATTTAACATCAACACAAAAGTATATACAATCGACATTATTATCTGTTATTGTTTACCACAAATCATTTCATAATTCAGTCCATTTCAAAACCCACTACACACACATAGTTAAATGTTCATGAACAATAAATATTTGTTGTTGTTTTGATTGTTCATCATCTTTTTTCACAGCACTAAACTTTATAGTATATTGAAACTTTCACTTGTGAAACTTACTTGTCTTTTCTTCTTGTACGCATTTCGGCGTGGTGTTCGCCTTCGTCAGCTTCGAGACAGACTGCCATTAATTTGTAACAGTTTTTAAGGTATAGTGGGGGTGGTGTGTGGAGGAAGGGGATTCGCGCCAATCCCCTTCCTCCACACACCACCCCCACTATACCTTAAAAACAAGTAAGTTTCACAAGTGAAAGTTTCAAGATACTATAAAATAAATATTTACCCTCCATCATCAAACAATAATCTTGTTTTACGTATACACAATTCATTTTTAATTAAGTACCGGTACATTTTGTTATTATTATTATAATAACCATCATCATCAATTTTATCCATTGTATCAAGATAGTATTTACCAACATTATTGCATACTATTAATTCATAAAACCTGTTGACATTCGGTATGGTCAATTCTCCTTTGGCATTATCTGTTACAATTAAATCCTTTATCATTTCCTCATTATAGTAATCATCTACTACCAGTAACCCCACTTTATATACAGGTAAGTCATCAACATTATTATCGCCTCTTGCTGCACTAACTACATCACCAGGTAAGAATTCAATATCATCAACTCTCTCTATATCTACCATCCCTACTAATTCTCTATAACCTCTCTTTAACTTGAACAATTCTATCACTCTCATTCTCTCAAAATCGCTTACACAACCACATTTCACACTTTCTCTCTCTATCTCTCTATCCATGCAGAGGGCACTACAACATTAAAACACCTCCTGGCTCTTCCAGCCACATCACCAAAACTCCAGCGACAATTATTTGTAGAACTTTCATCTACCAAATACACTCGTGAAGACTTTTCTTCACCCCCAACAACACCACGGGAAAAATTTACCCTCTGCAACCCCTCTACCTATAAACTCTCTTTCCACTCTTTCTCTAACTCATCATCGCTATTAATTTTCATTGTATCACCCTTAAATACCCCGTTTTCAAATATCTTACCACTACTACTTGTTAACTCATGTTTATAACTATCACTTACCTCGTCAATTATTTATTCGTTATTTTTCGTCGTCATATCACCATTATTCTCACCTGTATTTACACCAATGTCATCTGTTACTTCGTTATTTTCATTTGCACTTAACTTACTCGTATCTATTCTCCACACTCCCATCCTCTCAATACTTTGTTCCAATTCGTTAAATTTAGTTTCAAACATCTCCTCGGTATTATCCAAGTGTTTATTAATTTGCTTTATTTCATTTCTAATTTCATTAAAATTGCTTTCATTTGTATCAAAACGACTATTTATGTCTATATTCTGCTCCTTAAAATTAGCTTTCATAAAATGAAACAGGTCGTCTATTGATACCTTTTCTACTCTACTAACCGTAGGTGTCGATTCAGCACTCGCTTTGCTCATAATAATCGATTCGGTCAAACTATTTTCTTTATTGATATTTATATCAGCTTTATTCTCTGCATTGCTTTCAGTTACGTCAGTTATGCTGACTTCATCGTTAGTATTCTCCATTTTATTACTTCTTATTTATTTACAACATACATAAACAAATTATATAACCTTACAACATGCGTCTATTTAGACGTACCTAAAAAATGTATTTACTTACTCCCAACAACCCGCTCTGCTCTCCAAAACAGGCCCACATTTACATAAATAAATATTATGTAAATGTCCCTGTTCGGGCGCCATTATAACATTATTATTATAAATTTTGTTTACCTGATTTTTGTTTACGTCCACTTCAGGACGCCATCTTGCATTGTTGCCAACTGTTAAATTTATACTTACTAGGTCCAGAGTTCGTTTGGACGTATTTGTGAGAGCATATAATGGTTGTTCGAAATAAATAATAATTCATTTACTTATGCTCAAATCAATCTTGCTTTATTGAATTATAAAATCCCATCAAATTCGTCTTTTTCAATTAAATAAAAAAAACCTTGTTCATTCCTTTCAATCCCATCATTACATACAAAATATTTCTTCTCCCTCTCTTACATTTTTGTTTCAGTAATTTTTACATGAAATAACCTAACTCGATACAAACTTAACTTTATCTAACGCAAACCAGCGCTTCTTGTTTAATTTTCATTCACTCTCGCACACATACCACCCTTGGCCTTACGAGATCTCAAATTAGTTAAATTTTGTTTTCATTTTTTAACAAATATCGATTCACTCTCTTTTTTGATACTTAGCTTGTTATTATCATCCACAGTCCAGTCTCCTCATGTAATTTTTGACACTCCGCACATTCCTTTTTCCACTTTTTTCACCAAAACTGTTACTTCATTTTTTTTATTATTATCTTTTAAAAGAAAATTCTTTCACATTTTGCATTCTATTTACTCGGTATAGTTACATTTTGTACGGGCGCCCGTAAATTTGTTCCGGAACTTTTGTTCGTGACCGGTCGGCACAAAGGTGTAATTTTAACTGGGGCGAGATGAACTGCTTTAAAATCTGAGTTGGAGGGAGATCACGTGGTCTCATTTCATTGTGTTATTATTATGACGTCACCAGATATTAAGGCGTTGTTGACTGCACCTTGCATTCCAATGTTATATATATGTGGGCTAAGCTACTGACGTCATATGGCGTGATCCCAACGGTGCATAGTTCATAGGTCAACTTGCTAAAAATAACTGTTTCTAGCAGCTTGATCACCCGACCTTGACGCTAATTCACAAACATTGTTTCTCCATAACATTTTCAAATACAATCTGTATTATTTTAATTTTCCCAAAATATTCCTGAGTGGGTTTGTCCCGTTACAATAGTGAGAGAGTTCTGCAGCTCAGAAGAGCATACTTGTATGTAAAGATAATAATTCATCGTTTTAGTAATACTACATTATAATATAAATGGTAGAATATTCTAATATAATTTATTGTTAAACTAGGCTATCCTAAATTAAATGTTGTTATATGTTTCGCTTCTATAAATAATCTGGCTTGCAAACAGATGCACTTCTTCTAATGCATGGCCTTCTAAACAGATGGTCTTGCAGTGCACTTCAAAAGCAGACTTTTATAACCACATATATGTATACAGTGTGTGCATGCACACATGCAAACACACACTCAACACCATCTACAAAAGTGTCAAAAGGCCCATGACTTATGCCTCTAGAACCTGCACAATGTAAAGTATGTATGGAAACCAACTTAACTTATTCAAAAAAAAAAAATGTTGAGCAGGATGTGAGATGTTACTTCAAAGGCAGAATCTGTTGTACTCAACTATTCTGGGTTTCTATTGCCCATAAAGACAAAGACAGAAGAATACTTTTTTGTGTGTGTGCCTGCCTTTTGATATTGTAAGAAGAAAAACACAATCCAAACCAAACCAAAGTTACAACGCCAAAAAACGTATAAACAAAACCCTTTTCTCCATAGGATGACCAGTGATTCTTCCACCTTCACAGCAGTGGTTGCACCTTCAAGCAATCATGCAGAGAGAAGCAACTAAGGACAATATGTAATTAGTACCCACCTAATCTGCTGTTGTTTATGGCTAGTAAACAAAATTGGACTCCTATTTGCATCACAATTTTGGTACTGGAACAAGTGTTCTTATTAATTTGTGAGTTAATTCGCGGCAAGTTTAAATTCTTTTGATTTTCAGATTTTTTGTATATGTTGCTTTTTTCTAGTAACTCCATGATATGAAGGAATCCATTGTAGTACAATGTAGTTATTAAATTTATAATTTGAAGCACACTTTTCAAACCTCTAATCTAACCAGTAACTCTGTGACAGGGGACATACAGTTGTCTGACATCAAATGAGGAATGGTTGAGTTAACAGTCACATCACAAAATAATACCTTACTACATAAGGACATATGAGAAGTCTACAGATAGGAAGGTAAGTTAGCAAGAATCTGATATATGGGCTCCAAGCCATAATATCTCACAAGATTTTACTGCTGGAAACTGCCTCTGTAACTACAGTGAGTTAACATCCCTATCAGTGTCTGATGACAGAATCATTCTATCCTCAGAAAAGCAGATACACATACGAGGTGTGATCAAAAAGTATCAGAATTGATTTTATTTACATAAATATACAAGATTACAGATTTGTAAACTTGTCTCCTTCAAAATAGTCCCCTTCTGCTGCCACACACTTCTTCCAGCGCTTTCCCAACTGTTTGAAGCATGTCTTAAAGTCACCTTCTATAAGAGCCTTAAGTTCTCTCGTCACATTTTCTTTTATCTCTTTTATGTCTTGAAATGATCTCACTTTCAATTGATTTTTTCATCTTCAGAAAGAGAAAAAAGTCACAGAGAGCCGTATCTGGCGAATATGGAGGATGCTGAAGTTGTGGAATATTGTTTAGCAAGAAAATGCTGAACAGCATGTGAGGTGTGGGCGGGTGCACTGTCGTGTTGAACCCACCATTCACCACTCTGATGAAACTGTGACCTTTTTTGTTGATTTGCATCCCTCAATTGCCTCCAAACAGAAATGTAGTACTCCTGGTTTACTGTTTGGCCTGGTGGATCAAATTCATGATGAACAATCCCCTTGTGATCAAAGAAAACTGTGACCATGGTCTTGACTTTGCTTTGGCTCTGTTTTTACTTTTTTTGGTCTTGAAGAATTTGGCGTCTTCCACACTAAAGACTGAGCCTTAGTTTCTGGATCGTATCCATAAACATATGATTCATCACCCATTACGATCGATTTAATGAAGTTCTTATCGTTTCTAGCACATTCAAGCAGGTCTTGAGTGACTGATACCCGGGCATCTTTTTGGTCAGCTTTGAGCACTTTTAGTACAAACTTTGCAGAAATACGTCTCATTCCCAACTCATCATCAAGAATGGACTGAACTGATCCGAAACTAATATTTAAATCATTTGCCAGCTCACACATGGTGATTCGGTGGTTTTCTCACACAAGCTCAACGCTGTGGTCAGTCTTGCTGGTTAAAGGCCTTCTTAAATGTTCGTCACTCTCAACATTTTCACGCCCATCTTTAAAATGCTTAAACCACTCATAAACCTGTGTACAACTCACACAGTCTCCCCATAAACTTTTTGTAACTTTTCAAATGTATCTTTACATGTTTCACCAACTTTTTGACAAAATCTGATACAAATTCTCTTATCAATTTTTTCTGACATGGTAAATGTGCCAAATGAGATTGACACACAACACAACAAATGAGCGTTTGTAAACAAACCAGATCAGCTGTCATTATAAAACTTATAACAAGTAATTAGTATACTGTAAAGTAAACGTATGTGTCGCTTTTTTGGAGCCAAGTCAGCTGACTTGGCATTGCCAGTATTAATCCTGATACTTTTTTATCACACCTTGTACAGTGCAATTTTCATTCAGATACTTACTACAGGAGGATTATCTTCTGTGAAAAATCGCAAATACTGGATCAGTTCATGTGGTTGAATAGTATGTTTACCAATGAGTGTAACCAACTCAAGGATAGCACACTGCAATTCTGAAACAAACACATCCAACAAAGTAAATGTGATATAGTAAATACAGACAGTATGCTGTTATTGTAACAAATTTTGTAAAATATGACAAAACACCATACATACAAATCTGGAATACATATGAGGATTGATCAAATATACACGAGACTATTGAAATTGGCACGAGAAACTTAATGGTCAATAATGTTGGCAAAAGTGAGCAGTGCATAGTAGTGCCTAGATGTGCCATTATGCGCTTGTTTCTAAAGTGTTTGTTTAACTGTTGTCACAATCAGTGAACAGGAGGTGCATGTGCAACATGTAATTATTACATTTTTAGTATGCAAAGGTGAAATTTCATGTTGACTGTGTGCACAATTCGGTAACGATACACTTTTGAAAGCTGGGGTGTATATATAAAGTGCATAAGTTTTTCACAAAGAAGTTTCTAACCTCGCTCACACATGTTGTCCCACCTTATTCACAATATCAACAATATTAAAGCAATTAATTCATGAAATCAGTACAATTAATTCATGAATTTAGTTCAGTAACTTCAGTAATTTATGGAAGTGTGCAGACAATCATAAACAATGGTAAAAATTACATCAAACCTATGCAAGATGGGTGCCAAAAATTCTGAATGAAAATCACAAGGCTTTAAGAAGTGGAATTTCTCAGAGGCATTTTGACTGCTTTGCAGCAGATTCTCATTTTTGTGAGTGACGAATCAACAGATGTAATGAATCATGGGTATGTCACTGTACTTCTGAAACCAATAGATCAAGTACGGAATAGCATGGAAAAGACGAAACAACTACAGTGTAGATGAAAACACGTTTGTGGGCAAGGTCTTCATGACTGTCTTTTGGGATACTAAAGGTATTTTCTACATCTATCTCTTTACTTCAACCAAGAACACTGAATACTGCATACTGCCCTGAACTCTTGGGCTAGATTATAGACTAGACGCCTATCAGGCCAAAATCACAAGATTTCGATCCACAGCTTCTTCATGATAACGCTACACATTTCTGCTGCTATGTAAGAAAAATTTGAAGAACATCACTGAACAACTTTAGATCATCCCCCCTGTAGTTCAGATCTATAGCCATGTGATTTCCATTTGGTTTGATCCCTATAAAAACTTGAATGGGAAAAAGTTTCTAATGACAAAGAGGCAAAACACTTCATGCACAATTGGCTACAAAGATGCCCAACAAATTTTTATGAAGAATGAATTACAAAACTGCCATACAATGTAAAAAATCGGTATGGAGAACCATACATGACTTCCATATTCTAAGATTTATATTTAAAATCATTTTCGAAATGAAATATTACCATAGAAACTACTTCTTTCTACTTACTGCTTCAGCCTTAACCACAGTACTGTGGTCACTAACGTATACCACATCACGGTATCGCACTCGATTTTCACTGATGATGGAAGTCGATGGCATTGCCGAAATGTCTGGTTTTGTAGAAAACATTGGACTACTGCCAAATATCCCGGGAAGGAATTTTAACAAAAACTACTTCTTTGTTGCCGATAACGTTGTACACATATATATCAGTGACGAAGTTACATGGAGGCAATTGAGGCAATGCCTACCCTAAAAAATTCTGTAGAATAAAAATTATAAATACGTATGAACTACATAACGTAAAGATTATACATTGTTACTGCGACTGTCAAATTTATTAAACCGAAACGTGCTTTATTGAGCGACCGCTAGATGGTGACAGGTGAGATTCGGCATAGTTCGTTTAAAGCGAATGAGGCAACCTGAACTTGCCTCAGCGTTTTTTGTATACATCGTATGTAAGCAATGTAGTGGTGTGATAGGGAAGTGAAGGGAGGGGAACTGCCCCGCGCTGTACACATAGAGCGTTGAGGCACGCCTCACTTCTGTGGTCCAAACAGTTAAGTTAAAGCGCCTGTGTTGTTTCTAAGTGTTTATTTTATGCGGTTATTAAAAGTGTCACTGTTATTCCGCTGAACTAACAGATGATCAAGATTGTTATTTGAATTATTTGTAACATTAAACATATATATAGAAACTAATCAAGTTTAAAAATTTGAAGTTCAATCAGTTGTATTATTGTGTATGACTAATACAAGGATTGTTCAATAGAACCACGTATAGAGCTGTAAAGCATTTTTTATTCAACGATTTTAAAAGAAGTCTCCAATAACATTAAGACATGAGTTCCACTGTTGCGCTAACCTGTAGATTCCCTGCTAGTAAAATTCTTACGGCTGTTTGTGGAACCATTCGGTTACAGCAAACTCTACCTCAGCGTCCGATTTGAACCACCGTCCTTTTAGTGATTCCTTAAAAAAAATTTAAGATAAGATTTTTGCCTACCCATTCATTAACTACTAGCTTCGCCAGTAAGCAAATTGATGTCCATTTTTTTGGCTTGCACGCGTTATGTTGGTGTGGGTTTCGGCACTTTCCATTTAAAAAGCGTGCAAATGTAAGAAAATAAACATGAGTGAGGCCAGAAATAACGTGAATTGTGTGTGTGTGAGTGTGTATGTGTGTGAGTCTTACCTGCCTTTTTATTGCTGTAGGCATAATAATAAAATGGAAACGTAAACATTACATAACTGAGATATGCTTACCTGCCACGAACGATATATTATTTTATACATGGAAGAGTTCAGTGACATACACACGTACAGAAGAATTATATATATAAAGATATTAACTCATACATAATTTACATTAAAATGAAAAAATTATAATTTTATTGCCTGGCAACAAAATTATTTTATTTTTAACAATTACCATTGTTTCAAAAAGTTTAAATGAATTTTCAAGTACTTTACTCTTGTTAAAACGTAAAAGGTTGCAGGTAAACTACCCCTTCCCCTTAACCGATCTTCACCAAAATCGAAAGTCCTTGAGATCTCTACAACTCAGGGACGTATGCAAAAAATTATTTGATTCTGTTTGAATTTGCGGCTGTTATCGTTTGCCATAGAAAATACGCTCGATAAAAAAACGTTGCAGGTAAACTACCCCTTCCCCTTAACCGATCTTCACCAAAAACAATAGGTCTTGAGTACTCTACAAATCAGGGCTGTATGCAAAAAATTATTTGATTCTGTTTGAATTTGCGGCTGTTATCGTTTGCCATAGGAAATACCCTTGTTAAAAAAAGTTGCAGGTAAACTACCCCTTTCCCTTAACCGACTTCACCAAAAACAATAGGTCTTGAGAACTCTACAATTTAGGGGTGTATGCAAATAATCTTTTGATTCTGTTTGAATTTGCGGCTGTAATCGTTTGCCATAGGAAATACCCTTGTTAAAACATAAAACGTTACAGGTAAACTACCCCTTTCCCTTAACAGATCTTCACCAAAAACAATAGGTCTTGAGAACTCTACAATTCAGGGCTGTATGCGAAACATTATTTAATTCTGTTTGAATTTGCGGCTGTTATCGTTTGCCAAAAAAAAAATTTCCCTTGATAAAAAAAAACTGTTGCAGGTAAACTACCCCTTTCCCTCAACCGATCTTCACAAAAAACAATAGGTCGTGAGTACTCTACAAATCAGGGCTGTATGCAAAAAATTATTTGATTCTGTTTGAATTTGCGGCTGTTATCGTTTGCCATAGGAAATACCCTTGTTAAAAAAAGTTGCAGGTAAACTACCCCTTTCCCTTAACCGACTTCACCAAAAACAATAGGTCTTGAGAACTCTACAATTTAGGGGTGTATGCAAATAATCTTTTGATTCTGTTTGAATTTGCGGCTGTAATCGTTTGCCATAGGAAATACCCTTGTTAAAACATAAAACGTTACAGGTAAACTACCCCTTTCCCTTAACAGATCTTCACCAAAAACAATAGGTCTTGAGAACTCTACAATTCAGGGCTGTATGCGAAACATTATTTAATTCTGTTTGAATTTGCGGCTGTTATCGTTTGCCAAAAAAAAAATTTCCCTTGATAAAAAAAAACTGTTGCAGGTAAACTACCCCTTTCCCTCAACCGATCTTCACAAAAAACAATAGGTCGTGAGTACTCTACAAATCAGGGCTGTATGCAAAAAATTATTTGATTCTGTTTGAATTTGCGGCAGTTATCGTTTGCCATAGAAAAAAAATCTACACACAGACACACAGACAGACAGACACACACACACACACACACAGACACTTTTCGGAAAACGACTTTTTTTATGTTTTGAGTGTAGTACAATCAGAATCTGCAATAATCTCGAACACGATTTTTTTTGCCATCACCATACTTCCATTTCCTTAACGAATATGGAAGTAAAATATCGGTATGGAGAACCATACATGACTTCCATATTCTAAGATTTATATTTAAAATCATTTTCGAAATGAAATATTACCATAGAAACTACTTCTTTCTACTTACTGCTTCAGCCTTAACCACAGTACTGTGGCTACTAACGTATACCACCTCACGTTATCGCACTCGATTTTCACTGATGATGGAAGTCGATGGCATTGCCGAAACGTCTGGTTTTGTAGAAAACATTGGACTACGGTCAAATATCCCGGGAAGGAATTTTAACAAAAACTACTTCTTTGTTGCCGATAACGTTGTACACATATATATAAAAAATATGCATAAAATTAATGGCTTGTATAAGTTAATGATTGATCTCCATTAAGTAGTGCTCAAGTTTCCGAAGTTTTAATACAGTAGAACTTGGCTAATTCGAACGTGCATAATTCGAATTCGTGGATAATTCGAACTTTTACCGTGGTCCCTTGAATATCCTATGTAAAACCATGCAAAAACATCGTCTGTAATTCGAACTTTTTTTGGTTAATTCCAAATAAAAATTTTGCTCTAACTACAAAAAATCGCCTGCTGTATGGGCTAGACCACGTAACAATAGAGACACGACTGGAAACAGACAAGCAGGCATCGCCCTTTGTGAACAGACGCTTGTCTTTTGTGTCAAATTCGTGGAATTGCCGTCAGTATCTGGCGATGACACATGACTGGCTCGTGTAACGGTACCGTCCGCCATTGTCCCTTGTTCCACGCCTCGTCAGTCAGCCACCCTCACTGTTGCTTTCAGTTGTCTGCCTGCATTCGTGGAAGTGTTAAGTCTTTTTGAGTTTCTGCTGTGCGAGCTGTGTCCTGTAGTGAGAGACTGTTCCTTTCTTTATACAGTACTGTATATACAGACTGGTGTGTTTTAGTGACACTTATTGTGCAGTTTTATTGTGTTGCGTGTTCATCATGGCCCTTTCAAAACCAACACGGACCCAATACAAATCATTGACATTTGCCGAAAAAGTTGCCGTTATACGGGAAGTGGAAAAGGGACAAAAAAAGAAATCTGAAATTGCCAAGGAATTCGGGATACCGCCAAATACACTGTCAACGTATCTAAAAAATAAAGAGAAGATTTTGAATAGTGTGTGTAAAGCCAGCGACAAAGATAGGAAAAGAGCGCGAGGACCAGAAAATCCTGACGTGGATGAATGTGTAGTGAAGTGGTTTAAACAAGCAAGGGACTAAAAAATTCCAGTCAGTGGGCCCCTCGTCAGAGCCAAAGCTGAGGAATTCGCATCTAGCTTAGGGAAAAATGATTTTAAGGCCAGCACTGGTTGGCTCGATGGTTTTAAAGAAAGGAATGGCATGTCTTTCAAAACTGTTTGTGGGGAAAGTGGATCTGTTGACGTTGAAGCTGCAAATTCATGGAAAGACGATTTGTTGCAAATGATTTCTGATAGAGACGCTAAAGACATTTTTAACGTAGATGAGACGGGCTTATTCTTCAAATACACCCGCGACAAAACACTTGCTTTTAAAGGAGAAAGTTGTAGTGGCGGCAAACACAGCAAGGAGCGCATAACACTTTTAATCGGAGCAAACATGGATGGCTCAGAAAACTGCCTTTGCTAATGATAAGGAAGTCAGCCAACCCACGTTGTTTCAAAAATGTAAAAACGAAACCAGTTGAATATGAATCAAACAATAAAGCTTGGATGACAGGTGAAATTTTCGAAAGATGGCTTTTGAAAATCAACAGGAAATTTCGGAATCAAAACAGGAGAATCGTCTTGTTTATTGACAACTGTACAGCGCACATCACTATTCCTGTGATGGAAAATGTAAAGGTTGTGTTTTTCCCTCCAAACATGACTTCAGTAGTTCAACCTATGGACCAAGATGTAATAAAAAATTTTAAGCATTTTTACAGACGGCTTGTGGTCCAAAACATTCTGTCAGGTGCTTATTTAGATGAGCACGAAAATATCAAGATTAACATCCTTCAAGCTGCCCGCATGTGCAACAGTGCTTGGAACCAAGTTACGCAAAAAACAATTGCTAATTGTTTTCGTAAAGGTGGTTTCTGCCACATTGAAGGTGAAGAGGAGAATAAAGCTGCTAGAGAAGTCGTACCCACTATGGATAACTGGGAAGATGTTGGACATGACGCAGGCATTCATTACGAAGAGTTTGTAAACATGGATGAAGACTTGGCGGTGTGCGGTGAACAGACAGATGCGGAGATCGTGGCTGATGTTATGAACAAAAGAAATGATGGTACATCTTCAGATGAAGAAGGGGACCAGCTAGAACTTCCAGAGATACCGATTCCAACGGCTTCACAGGCATCAAATTACATTCAAGACTTGAGACGGTTTGTTGAAGGACAGCAGAACATAAGTGACGCTATTTTCCAAGCACTTAATAAACTTGAAGAGTTTACTACAACTCAGTGTATTAACTGCAAAATGCAATCAAAAGTTTCTAGCTTTTTTAAAAAACTGTAAATGCTATATTTTGTACTGAAACATGTTTATACGTTTGTAATACATATGTCTAAGGAAACTGTTTAATAAAATAACATATTGCTTTACTGAATTTCGGTTTTTGATTTGATTTTTCTACCGTTATTAAAAGTTTTCCTAATTCGAATTTTTGGATAATTCGAATTTTTTACTGGTCCCTTCAGCTTCGAATTAGCCAAGTTCTACTGTATTATGATGTCCGTAATTAAAACATCAGAGCAGGTTTAGTGTGTATGAGGGTTCACTGTGGACAAAAATTTTCAACATTTCCTATTGAGCGTTGCTTAGAATAAATCTGCATTCTACAGTGTACGTTTCACAGAACAAACACGCGGAAAAGAAGGAGCGCTCCGAAGTCACTCATGGACCCTCAGCATCTTGCAGAGGGTTCATTCCCTAAAGACGAAAAGTCTGTCTATGAATCGTTCCTCTGTAAACACGTGCAGTTACACTGCCCAGCGATCCACAGGAAGCAAATTGATGTCCATTTTTTTGGCTTGCATGCGTTATGTTGGTATGGGTTCGGCACTTTCCATTTAAAAACCGTGCAAATGTAAGAAAATAAACATGAATGAGGCCAGAAATAACGCGAATTGTGTGTGTGTGTGTGTGTGTGTGTGTGTGTGTGTGTGTGTGTGTGTGTGTGTGTGTGTGTGTGTGTGTGTGTGTGTGTGTGTGTGTGTGTGTGTGTGTGTGTGTGTGTGTGTGTGTGTGTGTGTGTGTGTGTGTGTGTGTGTGTGTGTGTGTGTGTGTGTGTGTGTGTGTGTGTGTGTGTGTGTGTGTGTGTGTGTGTGTGTGTGTGTGTGTGTGTGTGTGTGTGTGTTCGATGCCTTTTTATTGCGGTAGTGATGATAATAATAAAATGGAAACGTAAACAGTACATAACTGAGATATGCTTGCCTGCCACGCACGATATATTTTCTCTTATACATGACTAGCAGAATACCCGTGCTTCGCTACGGAGTTTCATGTTGTACGTAATGAAAATGTTAGTTTAATTAATAAAGTTTAATTAAAGTAGGCTTCTTAAAAATAAATAGCTGTTGCCCACAACTTCGTTCGCGTGGTCTTCAATTTAATGCGATAATATATTTAGAACAGAATCTATTCTATTGGGTTGCCATAGTAACCAGATCTAATAGTTTTTAAGACCGCAAAGGACCCCCCAGAGGATCGTATCGAAAAAAACACCTGTCCTATGTTGGTTCTCCCGTTGCGTAAAATATTTGTGCCAAGTTTGGTTGAAATCGGTCCAGTGGTTTAGGAGGCGATGTGGAAGACCCCAAAGAACCCCCAAAAGGAACCCATCGAAAAAACACTTATCCTATGTTGGTTCTCCCATTGCGTAAAATATTTGTGCCAAGTTTGGTTGAAATCGGTACAGTGGTTTAGGAGGAGATGTGGAAGAAACCTTCGCGGACGTGCGCACAACAACTCACCGAAGTCTCATCGCAATCGGATGAATGGTATAGGAACGCATACGGGACAAACAAAGAAACATTCATTTTTATATATAAGATGTAAACTATACCACTTACTTGACATAAACCGTGATAGCTAAGCTAATGTACAACATATATGTATTAATTATACACATAAATGTTCCTCGATAGACACTCTATCTATTGGCGAAAACTTGAATAAAATCCGTTCAGTACTTCCTGAGATTAGCGATTTCAAACACAGAGAGAAAACGGACCGACTTTACTTTATACTATGTACAGATTTACATTAAAATGAAAAAATTATAATTTTATTGCCTGGCAACAAAATTATTTTATTTTTAACAATTACCATTGTTTGAAAAAGTTTAAATGAATTTTCAAGTACTTTACTCTCGTTAAAACGTAAAAGGTTGCAGGTAAACTACCCCTTCCCCTTATTACCCGATCTTAACCAAAATCGAAAGGCCTTGAGTCCTCTACAATTCAGTGACGTATGCAAAAAATTATTTGATTCTGTTTGAATTTGCGGCAGTTATCGCTTACCATAGAAAATACGCTTGATAAAAAATGTTGCAGGTAAACTACCCCTTTCCCCTCAACCGATCTTCACCAAAAACAATAGGTATTGAGTACTCTACAAATCACGGCTGTATGCAAAAAATTATTTGATTCTGTTTGAATTTGCGGCTGTTATCGTTTGCCATAGAAAATACCCTTGATAAAAAAACGCTGCAGGTAAACTACCCCTTTCCCTTAACCGATCTTCACCAAAAACAATAGGTCTTGAGAACTCTGCAATTTAGGGCTGTATGCAAATAATCTTTTGATTCTGTTTGAATTTGCGGCTGTTATCGTTTGCCATAGGAAATACCCTTGTTAAAACAAAACGTTACAGGTAAACTACCCCTTTCCCTTAACCGATCTACACCAAAAACAACAGGTCTTGAGAACTCTACAATTCAGGGCTGTATGCGAAACATTATTTGATTCTGTTTGAATTTGCGGCTGTTATCGTTTGCCAAAAAAAAAAATTTCCCTTGATAAAAAAAAACCATTGCAGGTAAACTACCCCTTTCCCTCAAGCGATCTTCACCAAAAACAATAGGTCGTGAGTACTCTACAAATCAGGGCTGTATGCAAAAAATTATTTGATTCTGTTTGAATTTGCGGCAGTTATCGTTTGCCATAGAAAAAAATCTACACACAGACAGACAGACAGACACACACACAGACACTTTTCGGAAAACGACTTTTTTTCATGTTTTGAGTGTAGTACAATCAGAATCTGCAATAATCTCGAACACGATTTTTTTTGCCATCACCATACTTCCATTTCCTTAAGGAATATGGAAGTAAAATAAGTAGATAATAGTGGAAGTTATTTGTGATAATATGTGAAGCTATCTCACAAAGTCTCATTCATATCTAGTTGACCCTCACATTACTGGTTTCAAAAATGCAGATACACGTAGTGAAAAGTACTATGAAGTATTTCATGATTCACTCACACCTCCATCAGTTGCAGAGTTATACTTTACCTGAACAAAAAACATTGCTATCAACTAAAGAATCACATTAAACTAAAAGGCAAATGAACACTTGAAAAAAATTAATTTTGATTATTTTTTGTTTTAAGAACTCACTGGTTGTATACTTGCTGGTATGGAGGGATGTGTTTTGAATTTCATAAAAAAATATATATTGAAGACAGGGAACAACTTTAACAAACTTTGTAGTAAGAAGGACAGTGAAGAACCCTCACAACCCAGCCCCTTTTCCCTCTGGTGAAAATACTGAGATATATTATAAACTTACCTTCTTTTGCTGGATCAGTGACAGAAAGGACATCAGCAAAATCGGTGAAGAGTTTGTTGATGACAGAGTGTTGTGCCAGCTGGCCACAGTTGTACACTGAATCACGACACAGAGAAGATAGTCTGTGCAGGCAATATACGCATCCAAGTTCCACCTTGTTTTTTGCATCACCTGAAGTGCTGAAAAATTTTTTTTAATTGGAAATACATTTAATTCAGTGTATGTACATGCTGTGTTTATTACAACATAATAGATTAAACCACATACTTAATTTTGCATATTTAATTGAATTGTATATTAATCAACCAGTTTTGTTGAAGTTCAAATAATTCCACTGATAGGAATGCATGAATAAATGTGCTGAGCTAAATCATGTTTAACTCAGCAAATCAGTCTAACTCAGTGCACCTGGTCAGGTCCAATTACTTAGTTTATACTAAACTCAAGGAAGTACTCAATATTTTTGTTATAATATCCACATTTAAAAAAATAATAATAAACAACATCCTTGTAGGAAAGGGAGATGTAAGTATAAAACTTACCTGTACAAGATCGTATATGTATCCACTATAAAAATGGAAGCATGGAAGAGGAATTTGAAATAAACCTCTGTACAGAAGAAATTGAAAGTAAACAATTAGAATGATACAGCCACCTGATAAGGATGAAGCTACAAACATCTAGAAAAGATTATCAAAATAACGAAGGAAAGTGAGGTACACATTGACCCTCAATTCTATGGAGAAGACAAGAGAAAACTGACTGGTAGGAAAAGGAAAAGACAAAAGAAGTAAAATAACTGTCATGTAACAGAAACAGGTTTAAACTGTGCTCTGAGAACCCTATGCCAAATACATAAATGAGATGTACAGTTATAATATAGATGGTAATGTATGTCATCTAAATGATAACTTTCTAGGTTGACACTATGTCAGATAAACAAGACAGCCAAATGACTGTGTATCATTCAACTGCAGAAGACATTCTGTAAAAAGACGCTTTCAGACTTATATTAAAATGTGATCTCAGATGGGTTGTTCATTAGGTGGTAGCAAATTAATTACAGAAGAGGTGACAATGCAGACGTAGCATGCTTCGAATGTACCATGGATAATTTGAGTGTGCCTGGGTACCAGAATTCTGAGGAATTTTACAAATCAGTGGTCAGAGTGAAAAGAAAAAATGTAACAGAAGTTTAATTTTATTCAAATATTCTCTGACAACACAGTACTTTCAATGGATGATTGTCAGTAATCGTATATAGAGTGCTACAAAAATTAGAAGGTGGGATAGAATGGTATGGAATAAAAATAAGTGCAGGAAAAAACGAAATGATGAGAATAACTAATGAGAATAACTGATGAGGAAGATATGAGAGAAGTAATATCAACACAGAAAACAGAGTAGCTATATAAGTATACAAACTTAGGGAGGATGTTGAATTAGGAGTGGAGCAGTGAACAAGAGTTAGGAGAATAGCCATAACGAAGAAAGTCTATGACAGGAGATCAGGGATCTTTATGTAGCAGAATGAATTTGTATCCAAGGAAGAAACTGATGAAATTTTATGTAGAATTTTTTTTTCATTTTATACGTTAAGAGATATAGACCATGAGGGAAAGGGATACAGATATGGAAATGTGGATTTGAAGGTAGATGAAAAGAACAAGGCGGGTGAATCAACAGGAGATAATGACAAGGTATCATAAGATTTAAGGTGTGTAGAACACAACAAGGATAAAGAGAAACTGGACTAGGCCATTCTATGGACAAATGGACTACTAACAATGGTATTCAATGAACAGTGAAAGGAGAGCAAAAGTGAGGGAGAAGAAAATTGAAGGTCTTGAATAAACAACGTGGAGTGTCATATGAAGTGATTAAGGCTCAAGCCTGGAGCAGATATGAATGGCAGTAGTGTCTGGGACTTTAAACACAGCAGCAAACATCACATTTTGTAATGTTATATTCACTTTTCAATACATAAAACCACTTTTACTTACCAGATTCTGTTTAACTTACCTTCGCCCCGACCAGAAGATCCAAATTACTTATTACATATGACAAATGTGGAAACCCTTTTTTATACTTTACCCTCTTTTGTATTCAATAACTTACCAGGTTCGTTTTAAGCGAGATTTTCCATACAGGACAGGTTATGTTAAACGGGCGTAATAATTTACTTAACGCATGTTTATAGTAACACAGAACTTTATTAGTATAGTATATACTTTATTTTATAGTATAGTACTTTATTTCTCTTTTAGCGAATCAAAAATTACCCTTTTCACCTTTTATTAACAAATTACTCCATTGCAATCACATAAAATCTATTTAAACAAAACCATTAATTATTACTTATAATTGAGCAAACCAGTACTTCGCTGCTTTTACACTCTCCCATTCTGTTTTATATAACATTTCTGAAAACCCCCGTCTGTCGAGCTCATTAAGCATTTAACGTTTTAACTTTATTTTTGGCCAAAATAGTTACTTTTAGGTTGTACTTAAGTGCACGGGCCGTCCAAAGAGTTCCTGATATTGCGCACTAAGTTGGTTAAACTTTTTATTCAAACACCCATATTTCACATTTTGAAAAACTGTTATTATGATTGCACAAACTGATTACTGTTGTTTCATTACGCTGCACTCTTTGGTAGACCTACTTTACTTTTTCGGCATACCAAAGCTTTTCCAAGGCCACTTTGAAATTACGTCTGACTACATTGAATGGATGCTGCCGACTCTCACAGCCAAGCCGCCTAGAGAGACGCTCTGCCTCCTTTGTGTCCTGGCACGTGGTGGCCGCAAACTCTTGCTCTGATTGGTTGTTTGCATCGCATGTTCCAAAAGACTGGAGATGGAAATTCGTTACTTTGCCGCATGTTGGATTCTAAGTATTACACATACGTGCTTTTCTGATAATTCACATGCTTTGTTCCAACCCGTACCTGGCACTGCTACAGACTCAGCCATAGGGTGTTACCAAAAGTTACATACAAGGTGGTTAAAAAAGGTTACCTATTCTGCCCCGTTATAATTTATGAAGATTCAAAAGTAAACAACTTTAGCAATAATCATATTTCCACATGTGTGTCATAATTATTAAAAGAACAAAGTGAGTTCTTAGTTTTGACTCGACCATTTGGTATTTGTCTGTGAGTTTGTCCGTCCATCTATCTGTATCGGTTTTGGGTATGTCTCACAATAACTTTTTCACATCAACTGATTTTCGCAAAACTTAGATTTTCATGACATACTTTTACCCTGCGAAACCCTATTTTTTTTAAAGATTGGCCCCCCAGAAAAATAGTGGGTGGGGGTAAAATGTGAGGGAGCAAAATTGTGAAAAAATCGAAAAGCCCATGTGGGGAATCAAATTAAAGGGAATTTTAACCACAATCTGTCTACAGTGTTCATTCTTTAAAATTTATGGATGTCAAGGATCAAAAAGTGGGTGAAAATTTTGATTAGAATCGCACACATTCCTGTGGGGCATCAAATTAAATACAATTTTTAACTAACATCTAAGTGTACTGTTAAGGTTTGTAATTTCAAAATTTTGGGACTATGAGGACCCAAAAATGAAATCAAAAATTTGAAAAAATAGAGAAAATCCAACAGGGTGTCAGACTAAAATTTCACCCCAAATCCGAATGTTTAGTGTTTATTGTACTGTATGCTTGTATGCTCTACAATTGTTATATTACTAAAGAAATAGTAGAGAAATAGTTTTTGTAATTGTTTGCATAAGTTCCAATATCAAAACTATGTCATAATAAATGTAGGGCTACTTTGTATAAAATAGTGAGCAAGTTCTTCTGCTCCTCATGAAGCATACTAGTTATTTATATTATATGTCATACACTTAAAACAGACACACACTTATTCTAATATTTTTGTAGTTCCATGCTTAAAATGTGTGGTTTTGGTTTAAAGTTACTGCCTATGTGAAATACTGAAGTCGTTATATTTACTCTCTCTCTCTCTCTCTCTCTCTCTCTCTCTCTCTCTCTCTCTCTCTCTCTCTCTCTCTCTCTCTCTCTCTCTCTCTCTCTCTCTCTGTGTGTGTGTGTGTGTGTGTGTGTGTGTGTGTGTGTGTGTGTGTGTGTGTGTGTGTGTGTGTGTGTGTGTGTGTGTGTGTGTGTGTGTGTGTGTGTGTGTGTGTGTGTGTCAATAACTTGCCCACATAAAACTGTACACACAAACCAAACCAAAACCAACCTCTGAACGTGTACAATTATGTCCACAGCAAGAACACAGAGTCCAGCATGCACAATGTTGTGTTTCTTCCTATGCTCACCTCCCGCAGTGGTTATGTTTCTGATGGCAGAAGACAAACTGGTACCTGCTTCTGAAGAATCATCCTTGGCCTGTGTTGAACATAAATATTACCTATGTTATTGTATATTAACTTATTATGTCATTATTATAATATTGAAATCGAGTCCCTGTTCTTGGGTGTCATTTGTATATAAATACTTATTATGTCACTGTTCGGGTCGTCATTTGTTAACAAACAAATATATAACAATAATAAAGTCCCTGTTCGAGCGCCATTTGTATATTAACTTATTATGTCATTATTATAATATTGAAATTGAGTCCCTGTTCGGGCGCCATTTGTGTTTACTCAAATTACTAAAAACTTATAACATTCAAATTATTATTATTTACCCAGGATAACTCACCTTACAGTTCCAGAGTTCGTCACACGAACGGCGTAATACAAGCAGGGTTTCAAGGTTATATCAGTAGCATACTCGACTCGCATTTGTGTAAAACAACTAAAACTTTATTTTATTCTTGACACTCCTTTAAATTCCTTGATCATCATCATCAAAATTAACATATTGCTGTTTCTTTTAAACATGAATAACATAAACATTTATTTTGACATTGTAGACTGTAACAGTACAATTCTGGCCCTATTATATTTTGGGGAATAATCGATATAAAGTGTATTTTATTTTAAAGTCCCATATAAAAAACATTGGTAAAGTTGTATTGAGAGTTTGTAACTGCGCAATATTGAGCGAACAAGGATTGCGTCAAGGTCAGGGATAGACGTCCAGAAACAGCAAAAACAGTCGTCATACAAATGTGTCACAAGCTGCGCACATGATTACGTCAGCCAAAAAACTATGCAATGCGTATTACAAACGTTGCGTATTACAACTGGAGTTGGGCTCTATACAAAGGAATGACGATGTAGTTTGTCCCCCACCTCTGAATTGCTGTGTAATGAACAAAGACACCTCAGTCTCGTCTCATCAGAGTAGCGCGCCGGCCGGCAAATTCGCTAAAAGCTATTTACAGCTAAATTCTTACACAACCAAGTTTTGTCATATAATATAAAAGTGCAGTAATTAAATAAGATGCAGTAACAGTGTAACATAACTTTAACAAAAGTTTTTTGTTAAAGTTTTAACATCTTCTAGTGCGCGTGTAACGATGCGACGTCTTCGGGACAGATTTGCAGCTAAGTAGCAAACTTATAAAGCCAAAATTTTTAATATTTTATGTAGATTCAAATAAAATGAGCTCAATTTGGAAATAAAAATTAAAAGGACTGTACTAAGAATGCGAGCGTGAGCGAATGAGAGAATGTATAATTAACAAGTGCTGGGTTGTGAAATTATTTATAATTATGATATCATAAAAAATATAAGGTAATAATTGAGTACAGTAGACTCTCAGCTATCCGACCTAATGTGGCGGTCGGCCGGGTCGGTTAGCAAAAAAGTCGGATACACCGGAGCCGTAGGCATACCAGCCTCTGTAAGGTCAATGACCGCCACCCTATTGCGTTGAATGTACTTGTTGCTATTTGGATGCGTACATCATATCAGTTTGTCCTTATAAATGACGTACAGTAATAAATGAATTAGAAAGAAATGAAATAAGAATTCGCATCTACAGTATCTTTCACAAAACCTTTATTTGAAGGACGAAACAAAATGTGTAGTTAACAATAAGTTGAATGAGTTTTACTATGAGTTTTAATTTATACGAAAGCTTTCAACCAAATTAGTTGTTAATATAAATCAAATTATAATAACCTAAAACTACATACTGTATAATGAAAGAACAAGTGAAACTTACATTGTCTAAGGTTTGAAAAAGTCTGTAATTGAGACCTGCTTCTTTCCTCACATTAATTTCCTCACCGCTATATCCTTCCACTTACATAAACATATTGCTACGACAGCACAGAACAATGTACGCGTTTATCGAATATGCCAGAAGGATCTCGATGTAAGCGTGTGGTGTACGTGCTACTAGACGCATTTTGCGAGAATTTTCTCGACTGTGCCGGGCTTCGCTCGGGCGCTCGGACTGTGTCAAGGGCGTAGTAATTACGTAGTTCACGAGAGATAAGACGCAGTTTGGAAGCTTCTGGTGTGTGAGCGTGACTATAAATACATCAGGTAGCAGCCTTAGTTTTTCAGTTCAATGCGAGATATTTGATAGTGCGGTTCAAGAGTATTAGTGCGATATATTTCCAGAGCAGTTCGAGTTATTACTGTGTACGTTCAAGTAGTTATTATTGAAGTGTTGCGTTTTATAATCAGTGGTATAATTGTAATAAAATTGAGTTTTAATATTTGTGAACATTTTATTGTGTGTGTACAATTTTCATTTGATTTACTGTAGACTGTGTTGTTAATTACGAACTGTTTTACTGTAACAATTAAAGGTGTGATTAGTGACTTAATTGGTGTCTTGTACCTATTTTGTTTCCACTGTACCTACGACGATTGAGTAGACCGTCGTAACAATATGATGTCAGCTGGTGTTGCTTCTTCTTGCTGGCCAATGTATTCCACTGCCGTCTCGATCGCCTTCAGGCCTTCGGAGTGGGTTATACGATCGGAGGGTCCATCACCTTGTTCCTCTTCAATCGGCTGTTCATTTAATACCATCGCTACAATATCTTCGTCTGCAATTTCTTCGATTTCGTCCTTTGCCAACCATTCTGTGATGTCTTCCAATGAAGCTTCCTCACATCCGGGAACTTTTTCTAACAGCGATACAAGCGCAGTGTTATCAGTTGCATTTTCCACATCACATTGCTGTTCTACCTCTTCCCACTTATCACTGGCTTTGTGATCCAGCAAAATTTTCCACGATCGCACAAGTGTTAAAGATGGAATTTCATCCCATGCCTCGGACACCCATCTGATGACGTCAAGCATGTCTACTGACTGTAGTGCCGTCGCAACTTCTGTATTATCAATTGTCGCGATGATATAGCTTAGTAGCCTACGTCGATATTTCTTTTTCAAAGCCTGGAGCACTCCCTGATCCATTGGCTGACATATAGATGTAACATTTGCAGGCAAGAACAAAGCTTTTATGTCTCCATCTTTTAATTGGTCATTTCCTGGATGTGAAGGAGCGTTATCCAAAACTAGGATTGCTTTCCTAGTGAAATTGTTTTCAGCTAAATGTTTTTCAACTTGTGGCACAAATTCCTGTTCAAACCAATTTTTGAAAATTTCTCCATTCATCCACGCCTTTTTTTGATGGGTATAATGCAGAGGCAAATAACTTAAATCTTTAAGATTTTTAAAAGCCCTAGGCTTGCGAGATTTTCCAATCAAGGTCAGTCTCAACTTGTGGTTTCCGGTTGCGTTACTACAAGCTAAAACTGTAACGCGGTCCTTGCTCTTCTTGAACCCTGGTGTAGCCTTTTCCTGTTTAGACGCTAGTGTTTTAGACGGCAACATACGGTAATTCAAACCCGTCTCATCACAGTTGTACACTTGTTCTCCGGAAATACCTTCCTTATCAAGCAGGTCAAAAAAGTGTTTTTTAAAGTCAGGGATAGCGTCCTTATTAGCAGACAATGCTTCACCACTAATCGTCATCTGACAAACACCAAAACGTTTCTTCCAGCGATCAAGCCACCCGTCACTGGCAGTAAACTCACCATCGTCTCCTTCGATCTGTTTTTTAAACTGAATCGCTTTTTCTTGGAGCAAGGGGCCTGAAACCGTCAATCCTTCCCCCCTCACATTTTCATACCACAGATATAAAGCCTCTTCAACTTCCACATGTTTTCCTTTTTGCATAGTTTTTCTAACTTTCACGCCACTGCCACTTGCTTGCTTAGAACACCATTTTTCAATCTCTGCGCGATTTCTTCGCCAATCACCCACAGTAGTTTTTCCAACTCCTAACTCCAGTGCAATTTTGTTTACCGACTCACCAGAATCCATTCTTTTTATTGCTTGCAGTTTTTCTTCCAAAGTTACTACCACTTTCTTTCGTTTGTCACCCATATTTCACTTAAAAATAAAAGCCACCAACAATACTGTATACACACTTTATAACAAATTAACAATCCACGAACGACTGAACCGTACGGACTGACTTCTGGATACAGACTGACTGATGCACCTGTTACACACTCAAGTAGGAACACGAAACTTTCCTGTCACAACATGAATCAATTGGCGTACTGTATTGGTAACTGGTGATTCACGCGTAAGCACCTTCACCCGCGTGGTGGGATTGCTCACATGACGTTTGAAGGTGCTAGTAATCGGATTGGAAATACTGCATATGTACTGTACTCAAAATACTTTTTTTTTTTTTTTTTTTTGAGTAGCGGGTCGGATAGGCCGGAGGTCGAATAGGCGGGAGTCGGATAGCCGAGAGTCTACTGTATGTTATTTTGGAGAGTTTATGAAATGTTTAAGGGAAATTTTTAAACTTATACAGTAGAACTGCGTCTCATGACGCAACGCCAAAAGGTATATAGCTGCATGCTTATTTCGCACGGTAGAGTCACATGTTTTGTAGTAAGATGTTATTAAAAGGTAATGTCATTTGGTAAACATTTCAAGCAAGTTATTATTTCAAATAACACATTCCGCTACTTCGAGTTTCACTTAACCGAATTCTGCCCTTAATGTAAGTTAAATATAATCTTCTCGTAGATATCACAAGATGGCGCCCGGAACAAAAGTTGAATAAAATTATTGAGTAATTATTAAGTAAGTTTATGGCAGTAATAAAAATAGTATAACATTCTTATATATATATATATATATATTCTAATATACTTATTAATTAATCAAGGCGACCCAGCTTGCCACACTCTCTCATTCATACAATTTTACCTCCCCATTATTTTATAGCGCTCTTTTAATTTAAATTAATTATGTCGGGAAATTAGTAGTCAGTTACTTAACTTTCGGCGTTCCTCTCATCGCCGCGTGCTGCACTAGCTATATGTCCGAATGTTTCATCAGTTCGATACACTTTTAAATTTTCTTCCTTCACTCCACTTACTCCATTCTGAGATATCGGCTCACTTATTTATGTCTGTTTGTCACCTTCTACAGTTAAAAGAAATATTTGGTGCACACGAGTTCTTTTCTTCGTCCAGCCGGGGAAGCGTGGTTAATCGAACTGCTTCGGATAGTGCCAACCAACTCCCACTACGTCTGGTTGCTGAACAGGAAACGCACTGCCTCCAGGTTATAAATTTTTTTGTCACAGTTCACAGTGCATGGCTTTGTGGACGCGCCACGTGGTTATTATTGTTGCAAGTCAACGATACGGAAGGCTTTTGTAGGTGTGGCTTTGATTTCATTCCCGTCATCTCGGACACACATGATAATGAGATCTTGCGTCTTGGCCATTTTTACGGCGTCGGTTTCACGGCTTGAGGCGTAGTTACTGGGCCCCGCCGCACGTGTGTGCGTAGCCGTACATGACAAATACTTGATTTCATGACAGAGTGTTGCATTCCAAACTACACTCTACTCCAAAAGTTTAAGTAGCTGTTCTTTGTTCAACTGCAGTCGTATTTTACATGGGACTGGTAATCACATGTTTAAATAAATTTAATACAATAAAAACCCCATTTTGACATATGAAGCACAATAAAATTAATTGTTTGTACCAATGTTTTCCTATATTGATTTCTGTACTGTCACATTATAAGTGTAGTAATTGGCATGTAAATACAAGTGACTAGTCTCATCCGTAAGCTTTTGTGGTTTTCATTGTGGTTATTTGGTTCAACACACATTGTTTTATTTTCCTCTGAACCGCATATTTTGAACTATAATGTAGACATAGTTCTTGCACTATACAAACCGGCTAGATTACAGGAGTGCCTTTCAAACGATATAGTCTTGTTCAAATCTAACATGCTCTCGACGATGTGCATCATGTTCTTGCACGATATGTATGCATAATGAATTCAGTGTTTATGTGCATGTTAATTGTTTTGTACTGACGAGCTCACCTTGAGTGATGTTTACCTGAAGATGGGACTGTGAGCCTGAAGCATGTCGTACATAATGACTGAAGTTGTAAGAAGGACAATATAATTAAGTATCTACCTATTATCTCAATTAATCAATCCAACTTGGAGGCCACACACAATCAATATTTTCAAAGTTGTCTCAACTGATGTAGCCTGCTTGTCACATCATTTTTAACCCTTCTGGTATCACTAATTTTGGTCTAATGCTTTTATGGTATCAATTTTGGTATCAATGTTTTATGACAGATGTCAATGGATATGGATTTAGCATGTTAACAACACACACACACGTCTTCACTGTAGTAGCTGGCTGACCAGTAGTAGGCCAGGACTGTAGTGAAGACACTTACATACAGAGCCCTACACCTACCGGATGACGAACACAGGAAACAGGAGCTAAACACTTTGAAGGAGACGCTGTTTTTCAGTGGATACACCCCAGCTGATTTAAACAACGCCATCAAACAAAAGAAGACGCAACTGGAGAAAGAAACACAGGAGCACATCAGCAGCTTAACGTTACCATATAAAAAGGGCACAACAGATATAATAGGGAGAATACTCAAGAAACATCACATCAGGACAACATTCAACATGCACAAAAAAATCAACGCCTTTCTACAAAATCCAAAGGACCGCATACACTTAGAGGGACAAGGTGTATACCAAATACCTTGCAAAAACTGCGAGAGATCTTATATTGGTCACTTTGGGAGAAAAATACGTCAACGTGTCCACGAACACAAATTAGCAGTAGCAAAACAAGAAGATAACACATCCCTAACAAAGCACGCCAAGGAAACAGAACACACTTGATTTCAAAAACACAAAAATCTTGGCATGAACCAACTATAAGAAAGTCAGACAGTACAGAGAAGCCATTGAAATATACCGGAAACGAGGGGGATCGGTCAGCGACAGAAATTAATATGCAAAACTAGTGACAACTTGGAAATTCCTAACTGACAGTTCACAAATTAACAAACAACATATGGCCACAACATACTCACCCCCACACCCTAACCCTCCCATGGCAGAAATCACAAGGGAAGCAAGATATAAAACGCTCAGCATAGTCAAATCAACATCAGTATGCCTTGAAAATGTTCCGGGATTATGGAACGAAACGTCGGCAATATAAGCATCACATACACAGATGTACCCAAAAACCTGCTACAACAGATATTCACCGTGAAAGCCTTCGCACAAGCGTGTGTGTGTGTGTGTGTGTGTGTGTGTGTGTGTGTGTGTGTGTGTGTGTGTGTGTGTGTGTGTGTGTGTGTGTGTGTGTGTGTGTGTGTGTGTGTGTGTGTGTGTGTGTGTGTGTGTGTGTGTGATTACAAATAAAACGTTAGAATACATAAACAACAACAATCAAATAGAAGTTTTACAAAACAAAAAGAAAAACTATGGAACCAATTATCTGTATTTTAACTACCTCCAGACACAATAACCATCTACGAAATGCAAAACACAGAATGCTTGCCAGGACTAGCCTGAGTATTTGTAGCAACCTAAACCATCTGTCACAATGGAAATACTGTCGCAACTTTCCACATTTAAAAAACTCTTCAAAATACTCTCCCAAATACAATAAAGTAATAAAAGTGCTCTAAAAGCATAATAAACAATATATAAAATAAAATCAGCATATTTGGGCAGATCCTGTTGTCAGGGGGCTGATTAGGCAACTCGGTTTAACCACTCAATGTACAACTTTTGGGGAACGGCCTGTAGCAGTACTAGGTACACGTTGGTACCAGCACATAAATTCGCAGAAAAATACACATTGGAAATTCAAAGAATCGACCACGTGGCGAAAGAGACTAATTTCCATCTCCAGTCTACCGGAACATTTGACGGAGAACAACCAATCAGAGAAGGTGTTATAAAACCGACATACGTTGACGGGCGGCATGACCAACGCCCAACGCCTTGCATCTATGCAACCACGTGAGCAACGCAGCCCAGTTCAGCATAACTCTTCATAGTGAGCGAACGTAAAACTAACCGTAGCCTCGGACGATTTTTTGGTAGACCGAAAAGCTCTAAGTAGGTCTACCAAAATGTGAATTTAAACCGTATAACAGCAAACAGTTTATAATACCGCCAGAAAAAATGTTCAGAAAGTGAATGTGGATAGTTCTGTGAAGAATGCGAAAACGACATAGTGTACCGTAGTTTGAACCATGTGCCTCTAAATACAAGGAGGAGATAAATTTACAAGTTCGTTTATTTTTGGCCAGAAATGTGTCGGTAAAGGGAAGTGGTAATGAGCTCAATAAACGGGGGGTAACAAAAAGTGTAAAGAGAACGAGAGAGTGAGTGAAGTAATAAAGGGGGAGAAAGAAAACGTTAAAGAGAGTACTGGTTTGTGTATAGAATTGACATATTTTGATATTGTAGCATTATTAACAAAATTATAGAAAACGTAAAGAAGAAAAAGAAATAAGTTAATTTTTATAGTAAATAAAATAGTATTTGAATTATCATGAATATGTGTTAGAGTAATAATTGTGCCATGAACCATTTCCTATACTCTGTGCTGAAAAAACTCGTCTAATGAATCGGGGATTTTCTGAATTAAGGGAGGTCAGATAGCAAAATTGTCCAAGTGTTTTTTAATTAAGGGAAAGAGTGTAAAGGTTTCCATATTTTCCTATAAAAATATAGGTGGCGGCCCTATGAACTTCTGATGGTGAAAAAAGGTAAGTTTGCGAAGAAAAGATCACAAGGTAGGTAAGAATTCTGGTAGATTATATTTATTAAATTTGTTTGTTTCTTTACACTGTCCAGAACAAATGTTCACTCTGAAGTCAATAATCCGTCACAGGCTACTGAATTCAAAGGAGATTGTAGTAACATTTGTTGATTTGAAAAAGGCCTCTGAATCTGTTGATAGAGAAACTATAGATAAAATAATCCGAGAATTTGGTGTTAAATCTAAATTGGCAAATCTAATCAGTTAAACCCTTATGGACACAGTCTCAAAAATAAAATTCATGGGAGAAATATCTCAACCATTCAAAATAAATACAGGTGTGAGACAGGGTGATGGTTTGTCCCCAATCCTTTTCAACTGTGTCCTGAAGAAAGTAGTAAGAATTTGGAATGAAAAATTAAAGGAATGCAAAATATCACCAATCATGTTGGGAAGAAGGAACAAACATATTGAAATAAACTGTTTGGCATTCGCAGATGACTTTGCTATACTTTCTGAACATCTGACATCTGCAGTAAACAGAAGTTAATTTTTTAGAGGACATAGCCAGTAGAACAGGCTTAAAATTTCTGCAGAAAAAACCAAATTTCTCGCAAACATTAAAATGCGCCAAAATATCTGCTAACAGATACTGCTCGAATAAAGAGGGTTAGAACACTTAAGTATCTAGGAAAAATAATTCAAGAGAATGGTTTAGAAAAATCTGCTGTAGAAGAAAGGATTCATAAAATGGAAAGAGTATACAGTATAACTAAAGATATTTAAAATAAAAAGTGCATATCTAAAAATGTGAAATAAGGCATTACAGTACAGTAATGCCTATATCCAAGTGAATGCCTAGCAATGAATTATAATTTAGACAAACTAGAAATATTGGAAAGACGAATTATTAGGAAAATATTAGGCCCCGAAAAACTTCAGAAGGTTGGAAATTAAGTAATGATGAGACATATCAAAGTATAGAAAACATTACAGAAACAGTGAGAAAAAGAATACTAGTATTTTTTTGACATTTATATAGAATGGATGACAATAGGTTAACAAAACAGATCTTCAAATATCTGTGGGGAAAGAAATCAACATCAAGTTGGATTAAATAAGTCAAAAACGATTTAGAAAAAATAACAGAAACACAGAAGAAGCAATTGAAAGAGAAGTTTTTCAGGTAAAAGTGTTAAAAATGGAAGGAGTCCACAGTAGGAGAGAGAATAACACAGGTTCAAAGTGGACTGAAGACAGGAAGAAGAGACATAATGAAAAGATGAAAGAATATTGGAGAAAAAGAAAAGAACAAGGAATAAAGAGATGAAATTGGATATGGTCCTCAGATGGCCAATACAAATAGAAAAGAATCAGCATATTTACACAGTTACCTCAGAAGCAAACCCAAATAATAGTAATAATTATATACATAAATCGGTAAAATTGATAAACAATTATCACGAAAATCACATAATTCAAAAACACAAGTATTAAAATACACAAAACAATAACAATATAAAAAAATATAACAATGACAATCTTAAACAATGTAATTTACGAAACTGAATGCACAAATGTCACACAAATTTTTGATAAAAATAGCTATGAAAAAAACAAAAACATTAATTTGAGAAATTAAATACAAATAAAAAACGTTTATGAATGTAATTTAGTTACACATGTTATCAATAAAGGACATGAATACCCAGTCACAAATTTACAATACTGTCTCAGAGAAATAACAGCACATAGAACAATAACATTTTACTATAATAACCACACACAGTGTTACATTATAATAAAAATGATTATTAGAAATGCAGACAAACTTAGAAAATTCACTGTACGTTAAAAATAATCAAATGTATAGAAAAAGCAACATTAATTTAAAATACTTCGACATTAATTTAAAATGTCCATTGCCATGAACAGTTTCATCAGTCATGGAGGAATAGACAATTAAAAAACAAACCTCCATTAGTTCCAATTTAGTGTTTTCCTTAAAGACTGATAACACTGTGATAATGAAACATTTTGGAATATTCTTGGTTTTCCTGTACATGTGTGTATTATATAGAAAGGAGTGAATTTAGTAAATTATGTGGCTTTCTCTACAGTTTCTAAGTTTAATGTGGCCCAGTGCCCTCTAACCTAGCAACATCACAATAATTATGTAGATAGTTACAAACTCAAACTGCTGGGTATTTGGAAACCAGTTTTAAATTATTATTATTATTAATATCAGGGCTGCCCCTGGCTCAATTTTGGGCCCTGACCTTTGGTATGTATCCTACAATGGAATTTTATGGATGGAGATGCCAACAGACACTTTCCTGGTAGGTTATACAGACAATATCGTGGTAGTGATTGTAGCACAGAACACCGATGATGCACAAAGACACCTGAATCAGGTAATGAGGTGAGCAGGCTCCTGGCTTGAAGAACGTGGCTTGGATCTAGCCACTAACAAGACCATGACAATACTGCTCACCCAGTGTAGTATTCCCACAATCATACTGGTGCAAGTGGGAGCTGAGGCTATACTTCCAAAGAAGGCAGTTAAATACTTAGGGATGAGCCTAAATTGAAAGCTTTCTTATTAGGAGGAAATTTAGTATGCAGCTGATAAGTCAGCCCACATCCCAACAAAGCTTAGCAGGGTTATGCCCAATGTAGAAGGTCCCACTGCAAGCAAGAGGTGATTGTTGATGGTGGTCATGGAATCTATCCTTCTGTATGGTTGTGAAATCTGGGTAAATGCACTAAAGATAGAGACAAACAGGAAACGTATAGCATTGGTGCAGAGAAGAAAAGCCCTCAGAGTAGCACCTTATTACCGGACGGTGCCAGACCAAGTAGTCCTGGTGATAGTAGGAGTGATTCCCATAGACCTGTTGGCTCTAAAGTGAAAACATTTCTTTGAAAGACGGGATGTAACTCAAACGACTGCATCAAAGCATGAAGCCAGAGAACTCACTCTCCAGCACTGGCAAGATCGAATGAATAGGGGGGATTATAGTGGACCGCAAGGCTCATATCGAAGTTGAAGGAATGGATTGACCACCAACTTACCATCCAACACAATGGAGGTTAATTACCATCTAGAACAGTTCTTCAGTGGACACGGCAATTTTAATGCCTACCTCTATAGAATGGGAAAAATGCAAAGCCCAGCATGCCAATACAGTGATTCTCCCCATGAAGATGCCTTGCACACCTTTTTGAAGTGCTGCAGATTCACAAGACAGAGGGTTGTGCACTGGAGATGGAACATGGGGAGTTCACACCCAAGAGCATAGTTGAGATTATGCTTAGAGGCAAGGCAGAATGGGACTGCATTTCTGCATTTATTCAGTGGGTCATACTAGAACAGAAAATACAGACCTAACTTGCACCCAGTGGACAGTTGAAGATAAGGGACGACTAGAAGAAGCCCAATAAGGTTCATCCTGAAGTAATACACTAAGTGGTTCCAGGATGGATATGAATGCCTGAATTAGAGGTGGGTTTTTTAGTGGGTGAGAGTCCCACATACCAGAGGACACACGGTTTCCTGTGACAATGGATAAAACATTTTTCTCCTCATTAAAAAAAATCTGTTGTTTTATTTACCTCGTCATCCATAGTATGTTCAAGGACTTCAACATCAGCTTCGTATCCTTCATCTGCAGTCATGTCTGGTGTACTATCATGATCAGACATTGGTTCATCAAAGTAAGGACTTACTGTTCCAATGGCTATAGTAGTGACCACACTGTCCGAGCCATCATAGAGAGGAATTCCAACCTTAAATCAATTTTTAAAAGTTTTAGGTGAAACGTTTTGTGTGTGCAGAAAAAGTTAACAATCTTCTACAAAAGGAAGGGATTCTACTAATTAAAGGACTAACGAGTAAATGTATTTCTATTTTATACATAGTTTCAATGTTTTTTATATATACATGAAGGTTGTATACACGGTAACCTCATGTACTCATGTGTTTTGGTCATTATATGCCGACAGCACAGAAGACCAAGACCATGCCCTTAGAATGACTTCTGCAATAGAAGTAAAAACATCTGCCCTTCACAACAATAAACCGGAACTCAACTGCTTAACAAATTTTACATCAACTTAAACCAGCCATGCAGGTTTAAATGTTTTAATAAAATTGGTTGTTTCATATGCTTACAGATTAAGAAAAAGTCAAAGTCAACTGGCCAAACGTAATTTGTGAAGCATTCTTTGGAGACTTTATTCAAGACATTTAACAGATATAATAATCAGAGGTTTGAATAGGTAGAAGAATTTTAATGAGCACTTGATGAAAAACATTACAACCATAAATAACTAACAACGGAAAGTATAAAACGACTGCAATATTTTGTCAACACTGTTGTGTATTTTTATGGCCACTTCTGAGGCTTGTGTTATGCTTCTGAATCCATCATACCTAACATGTGTGATTAGGCCAAACAGGGTTCTACCACATAGCAAGAGTAGATGAACAAGGGGCAAATGGAGACTTTTAGAATGGAATGGAGACTACTGGTAGATGTGTGATACAATTAAAAAAACACTACGTCAACTTTGTAGAAAGGGGGCTTGGTCAAATTTTATAAAAACAATGGCGGTAAAGATTCAGCAATCAAGATAATAGAAGAACCAAGGAATACAATCAGGAGAGATGAATTTATAAGACTGCACCTGATGCAACAAAATCTGAAAGAAAGAGATGAGAAAAGGGTTCAAAAGTATTTTTGTGAAAGAAGATTAAAGAATATCGATAAGCATGGCTGGCCCATGTACATAGAATGTAGAATATGAGAGTATTTAAATGGTGCCCCAATATAATCCAAAATGGAAGGAAACATATAGGACATCCAAAAAAAGAGGTAGATCATCAAGGAGGACCAGGCAGTGGACTTATCTGTATCGACAATTGTGATGAACATTAGTGGAGAATGTACAGAATTTTATGGAACCATAAACAGAGAAATTATAAAATGTTTAAGAAGATGTACAATGAAAAATCTATGACGTAAAATATCATAAGAAGAGACCAATAAATGTGGCAAGTAATTAGTCACAACAGCTATAGATATTTTAAACAGACAGTGATCAACAGTTATATCTGTTTACTGAGCAATTCAGAACAGCTTGTGCACTGTATTTATGCAGGGGAGGGATGTAAAGGGTACTGAGAGATGAAACTACTTATTTCTCTTCAACAATACGAGGTCTGTCCAGAAAGTATCCAGCTGTTTTGAATATCTTGATAATGTGGAGGAGACCTTGCGTGCATGCATGAACAGTCAGGCTCCCATTGGACCCCTCATTTGGCAGCGAGACAAAGCACTCAGCCACCTACTGTCCTGACCTGGCTCCCTCCAACTTCTGCTCTTTCCAAAGCTAAAATTACAACTGAACGGCAGGAAACTTCAGATGGTGGATGAGATTCAGGAGAATGTGAAGAGGCAGCTGATGGTGATTCCAAAAGAGGACTTTGCAGACTGTTTCAAGAAACAGTAGATATGTTGGGTTACGATTATCTGAAAATAATACTTCCCTGGATGCTTTTGGAGAGGCCTGTGGTACAAAACAGACCAGAATGAGTCAGAGAGGACGGAAGAGATTTTTTGAGAGTATTGTACCTGATTGTGACAACCATATGGTAGTATTTTGAAGTGTGTACAAGTATAGTAAAATTGATAACTGTTGAAAGAATTAGTATATAATATGAGTAACTGTCATTTCTCTGCCATGGTTAGTCAGCACAGAGAATACATCCTTAAAGGTTGTTTCATACTACAGGGAAGCTCACGCTCTGGTTACAGAACAGTGACAATGCAGTCAAGATTATTATAAATGACAAAAATTTAGGGTATTCATATTAAGGACACGGTCCAGTCATGAGCCAGTCATATCTCTGCCAAGAATATGACTACAGCTGAAGTGTTGGCTTTTACTACCCCTGGAGTTGAGAACATGTTCAAACTAGTTTCAATAATCTTCTTTTCATTCAGTATATCTGTGTATATGGAAACAGTATAATCACCTTATTTATGTTTTTTTTTATGTCATGAGAAAATATTTGCTCCTCCTCCTCCTCTTCTTCCTCCTCCTATCATGCTACAGCCTCTACCTTGACCCTCAATCTCACTCTATCCATAGCAGACACTTTCTATCCTTGTACCCCCCCCCCCACCCAGCATATCTCTCACAGCCTTTTGGTGTCTATTTGCTCTCTATGTGTCCTATGAGGGCTCTTTATGCTATTTGCCCATTCTTCATTCTCACAACATGGCCAGTCCATTGCACTCTCCCCAGTTTCATGTACATTTCCACTGCTGGCTTACTGACATGATAATAAACATTCTGGCTGTATCAATCTTCCACTCCCCAATTCTATAAATGGGGCCCAGGATCTGCCTCAGGACATTCCTTCCAAATATTTTCAAACATTCCAGTGCTCTTTGGGTTGCTATCCAGGTTTCACTACCATAGCACACAATGGGGTATGGTAAAACTATAACAGTTTTACATATGCATGTTTTGTTTTCCTATGAATATTGTAGCATGACAGATAATGCCCATAGTTCTGAATGGAAAGAAAGATCATAAAATAAAATAAAAACAAATTTAAATCCAAAAAAGCAACATTAAAAATTAATTAAGAACCACCGTAAAGCACAATCATAGTTTGAAGTAAGAATTTCATTAAAACCAGATATACAATGAATGATGAGTAAGAAAAATAAACCAAAAAACTAAAAATAAAGTAAGGAAATACCCAGGTAGGATAGGAGTAAGTAAGGAAGAAACCAGAACAAGACAACATCCACAATAAAAGGGAATACTTTATAAGAAACAACTAGGATAGGAGTAAGTAAGGAAGAAACCCGAACAAGACAACATCCACAATAAAAGGGAATACTTTTATAAGAAACAGGTAGGATAGGAGTAAGTAAGGAAGAAACCCCAAAAGAAAGTAAAAATAACCAATGAAAGTATAACAAAAACCCAAATTTAGAAAACCATGTAAAATAGATATAAACAAAAGTATATAAAGTAGAATTAAAAGTGAACCAATGGGAATTAGTTATATAATGGAAAAAACAAAGCTTCATTACCCTCTATAAATAAAATTCTTGATTTTAATAAGACTATAAAACTGATTAGGAATAAAATCAAAGAATAAAAGGGGACCAGTGCAAGTTATCATATTATATTAAATAAACTTAATGTGTCAATGTTTAAGTTCATAAACTAAGTAAATTGTGCATTTATACAACTTTAAAGTTTTTATATTGTGTCGAGAAATAATATTTAATAGAATATTATAATGACAAATAGGATACAAGTGTTTCTAAATAACTGCCACTCTTTAGCTAACAGCATTCATTAGAATGACAGTGATAAAACAAGAGCAGGCCATAAAAAAGTGAAGTGACCAAGAATAAATACCCAAAAATCAAACAAAAACAGCTAAGACTGCAAATAAAATTAGTTATAATGTGCAGTTAATACACCTTTTACAATATATAAAATACAAATTTTTTACTTCCACCTACCTGTAAAGATTCTTTCTGGGTCCAAGATCCGATCGCACGTACGTCGGATGCAAACGTGTCTTATAGGTTATTGAAATAAGTGACTCGACTCATTTTTTGCATGAAGAGAATTGATATCTTTAATGGTTGAATATTGCAAAGTTAAATGTTAGTTCTCCAATAAATTTTCTCACATGGTTTTAAAATTTGCATAATTCTGGTTCATACATCTTACAATGGTATACTTAAATTATATTACTTACGTCTATGGAGATAGCCCAGCCTGCATCACACACACAAAGAATATTAACAAACCTTTAGCATATAAAATATAATATAAAAATATAAAATACCCCTCCCAGCCGGCACGCGGTTTTAGTTCGAACTATTCATTTTCTCATATTTTGATTTTGTGATGAGTTTCCGGATTCACTGTTGGTGTTGGTTGCTAACTATATGTTGCACTGCCACATAATAGTTCACAAAATCGAGTTTTAAGACTGAAACTTGGAAAAAGCTGACGAGCCCCTTTGGGGCGGTGTCTGGCCAGACACGGCTTCTATGCGAAACTGGCAGAGCGGCAAGGCGTTCGCCGCTAACTTGCTGGCGTGGAAATCAATGCCTCACAGTTAGTCACCGTTTGTAGTTCCTATTTAAACCCATGTAGTTGTTGGTGTGCCGATCGTCTATGATATTGGTGTGCCACTGGCTGACGTCACAAAATAGGCGGGACTTATGCTAATATCCGCCAGTAAGATAGACGAAAGTGAATCAAAATTTGTTTTTTAGCCATCTTAGTTTTTGAAGTTAGCGTGGGTCCGCGCCCCTGCTCGTTGAATGTATACGAGCGCTCGGTCACACACAAACAAAGTTCTTGGAAATTAAGGCTGAGTAAATTCTTGGTTGTCGATTGCACAATGTGATATTGCGTCGCCTTTGTTAAAAACTGTTCTTACAACACGTGGTCTGTCACAATGGAATTAGACTTCACACATATTTTTATAAATCCCCGAAAATGAAATAAAATAAAATACCCATAAATTTGGCCCGTTACAATACCCCCCCAATGAGAAGTCTTCTGTCAAAACAGAAGAAATCTCATTGATAAAACCCTTAAGAGGACCGGTGAGGAACTGGTGCCAACAACCCCCTATTGTTCTTATACCTCATGGGTAAACGACCCCCCTGGCTCGGCGACTATGGACGCATCTGAACGAGATCACTGGACTTCTCTTTGCGAGATCCCAACACCGAAAAATCGAACAGATACGCACCACAGCGCACCTCACCTTCTATCATGCTACCCCAAAAAATCCAACTCCCTGGCTTAGATCATGCCAGATCCTCAACCGATATGTTTCCCCTTATATGCAAGCTGGGCTGCCTTTAGCAGATACTGGGCTCACACACACCTATTCTACACATTGTAAAATTAAAATATCCTCCAAAAATGTATTAAGCGCAACTCATTAGCTGTTTTTCTTGAAAATCAAAACACAAATTTTTCATCTATACTGAATAATTCTCTTCATTAGTTTTTTGTTGTTAAAAAATTAAATCAATTAAATATTTCTTAAAAATAGGAACATACTTAACTTAATATGTGATTACACCTATAGTCTAACAATACAATTCAATAAAATAATTCAATAATAATAAACACGATTAGTACACAAACAATAAAATAATCAAAGTTTAAAAATATCCATTATCTGGCAGGCGCAAAATCAAGAAAATTTTTTTTTTTCAAAAAAAAATTTTCCAACAAAAAATTTAAATTTCTTAAAATATTTTCTTTTTTCCATATTGAAATCATTTAAAGTTTGTTCAAATCAGTTAAAAACAAAAGTTGGATTAACTTCCTTGCTAAACAGGCCGAGTATATGACCTCACCCATCGGCTGATCAAAACTGGGTCAAGTCAAGAACCTTGACCTACATACTTTATACACAAGTTACATCTGAAATTACATTATACCTCTGTAAAATTCTATCTTGAAACACAAAAACATAGTAAAATAAAACATTTAAAATAGTAAAATATTATTATAAATAACAATCAAATTGACATTTAAATTATTCAACATAAACACTTTGTAGCTTTACATTATTTTCAAACACTATCAAAATTGTCACTGGTTGCAATTAAAATTTTTATATTCTTATTATAAATCTCTTTCTTTATTATTCTCACTTTCCCTTACTCTGGGTGATTTAAATATTTATTTTAGCTTGATATGCCACTTGGCATGTATACATATATAATCTTTCTCACTCTGACTCTAATACCACTAACAACTGTAACTCATATGACACCCATCTCTATCAAAATATCTATCAAACAATCTCTAAACCCAACTTACCATTAAACTCAAATTGCCACATTCTCTCAATATATATAAAAAATGCTCTCTAACCCTTTGCACTCAGGATAAGTGTTTCCCCCCCCCGAAAAAAAAAAGCTCATTTCCTTAATCTGGTCCCTGGATTCTACCTAAGGCAACCCCTTCCCATCAAATCGGTCCCTTCCCGTCCCAACCCTTTTGTTGCGGACTCCCACATTACACTATCCCCTCTTACAAAATTTCCATCCCCAAATCTCACTCATATTACCCCACTTCAACTACAACAAAATAACATCATCATTTAATAATATCAATATATCCCTCAATACTCTACATATATTCCCCATAACTACTGTGTGAACATCAATACTTCTCAATATCTACTTCATTATCTCACAACAACATTACATTAATTCAAAACAATATTTTTCTCTCTACTACCACTTTAAACTTTAACTTCAACTTGGACTGATCTATATGTCCCAACAAAATACTCATCACCCAAAATCTATCTTTTATTATTTTTCACAAATTATTTAAAATCTTAAACCTCAAATTACTTTCTTCATCATTCAAAATAACATCTTTAACACATTACACCATTATATTTAACATTAGTTACCTTGATCATCAATAAACAATTTAACAGTGACATTTTACTACTGATCAGCTGATACTCCTATCAAAGTGAAAACACATTTCAAAACTATACAAATTACATGAAATACATATGGTTATCAATCCTTACACCTACCATCATTGTTTCCCCTCTTTCTGACTCTGATAATATTACGTCAACCGCCTGCCAGTCGGTTTAGTTGTTTACTTAGTTTCAAAAATACACAAATTATATAAAACACCTATTTCAATTCTTACTTCTAACACAATAAAATAATACATTGAACACAACCCTATTTATCAAAGCAGATTACAAGCGTTTAATTAGAGCAAAATTGATTTATCATTTTTTAATTTACAAAATTTAAGTACGTTGCTCCTCTGAGCAATCCCCTGATCCACACACACTATTGTAATTTATGTAGGACTGTATCGCCCTCTTGCTTCCACAAAGACTGCATAGTTGGAGGAATTGGACATCTCCGTGTCTTTGCTTCTGCTTGACATTTTAACGATTGTGGATATCGACATATCCTTGTTTTATATTGAAACGCCCTTAAAACGGGTCTACCACCTGGCTATGCTGTCCCCACGCGGACAGAGTGGCAGCCGCTGTTCCATAGTTCCTGGATTTCCTCTAGTTTCACCCCCCATTTAATTTCTACTATCAACCAATTTCAAGTCAGCTATGGTCAAGGGACTTGATATGGCCATAGCTGACCGCTAGACAAATCCACGATCAGTGCTGGTAAGGCAGTAATCGCCCGAAAAGTTGGGGAAATCAAACTTTCATTTCAATGCCTGTTCTACATCATCTTTGTTATGTACGGCACGAGCGTCTATCATGGTACAATTGTACGAAAAAGGTGTGCCGCACATTTTCGCCATTCAGCCTCCGATGGAGGTAACACTCTCTGTTACCCCCAACCCATTCCACTATCTACTGGGGCACAGGCCACCCCAGCAATAGCGCCTTACTAACTAAATAATGAAAAGTAATTAACTAAAACTTTCTACAAGTGCAGTTCTGCAGTTCCACACTCCACTGTTCTATCACTTCTTTGAGCACCAATCTACCCCCCAAAATTATCCCCACTTCTTGTATTGACAACAAGTTTTTATTTCTTATTTCACACTCTGCAAAACGTTCCCATGCTCCCTGATACTAAAACTTGACAATTATATTTGGTCACTTAATTCTAAAATTTATTTAAATTTAAAATTATAAACATCCAAAATATTTTGGTATTTTTTTTTTCAAAAAAAAAATTTTTATTTACATTGGAGGCTGACTAACATTCCCAAAATCAAGAATAGTGCTGGTTGACAGTAATCGCCCGAAAAGTCGGGGAAATCAAACTTTCATTTCAATGCCTGTTCTACATCATCTTTGTTATGTACGGCACGAGCGTCTATCATGGTACAATTGTACGAAAAAGGTGTGCCGCACATTTTCGCCATTCGGCCTCCGATGGAGGTAACACTCTCTGTTACCCCCAACCCATTCCACTATCTACTGGGGCACAGGCCACCCCAGCAATAGCGCCTTACAAACTAAATAATGAAAAGTAATTAACTAAAACTTTCTACAAGTGCAGTTCCACACTCCACTGTTCTATCACTTCTTTGAGCACCAATCTACCCCCCAAAATTATCCCCACTTCTTGTATTGACAACAAGTTTTTATTTCTTACTTCACACTCTGCAAAACGTTCCCATGCTCCCTGATACTAAAACTTGACAATTATATTTGGTCACTTAATTCTAAAATTTATTTAAATTTAAAATTATAAACATCCAAAATATTTTGGTATATTTTTTTTTTTTTTTTTTTAATTTTTATTTACATTGGAGGCTGACTAACATTCCCAAAATCAAGAATAGTGCTGGTTGACAGTAATCGCCCGAAAAGTTGGGTTTTTGCTGCAAAGAGGATAGGGACTCGGTAGATCTACTTCGTGAATTCATTTACACAAAACCCATTACTTATCATCCCCCCTTTCTTCTACCCTGCCGTCTACCTGTTCCCCACCCCCTTTGCCCCAAAATTTGTCTTTTCAGACTAAACAGACCTATAGTCAATGGCTAAATTTTGATTTTGCCACTGACGCTGAAACTTTTAAATTTGTACGCACTGCCTTTTATTTAGGTGCAGCCTCCATTATATACAAACACTCTAAGGCAGTGCAGGCACGTGACCGGTACACCTAACCGCTGCACCTTGAGTGTATTAGGAATAATAATGCGTGTCACGTACCTTTGGGGTCCCCCTCCCCGTTCAAATGTGGTTTTAGTTTTCAAATTTCAACCAATTTTGGTGGAGCCGGACCATCGTTGTTTTCACCGCCCGAAGGAAGATCCTCCAACCATGGCCCGTCTCCGAGTTCCGAATACCACGGCCAGGACTGGTAAGATCGTGACCGCCCGAAAATGGGGGGGAGTCCCTTCTGTTAACACAAAACAACATTTTAAATATTATTCATAAACATTACATAATTAAAGTGACCGATATAACTTTAAATTCGTCGCATTTTGAGTACCTACTATTTTCTGCGTCACTGGATTCCTCAACACATACGCATTCTGCATTTTTATTTCTATAATTTCATACGGCCCTTCATACAACAAGAAAAACTTCTTTATTTCTCTATCTTGAGCACTGGACAAATCATGCCTCTTTACTAACACTAATTGACCTACCTCGTATTTGGCCCACTTACCCTTAGCATCATGTTTCTGTTTCCTCCGCTCTCCTTTCGTAAGTAAGTTCTCATTCGCCAATCTAATTTTCATGTTTCTGTCCACAACTTGACCTTCTGGTGGGTATTCGAAGAGTTGTTCCAATATCCTGGGCGGCCTTGTTCCCCTGATCAACTCATGCGGCGTAAATCCTGTGGACTCATGGGTGGTACAATTCAGCCACTCCTCTACTTTCTTCACGTAGGATGGCCATTCTGTGTGTTTGGCGTGACAATACGCCCGAAATATCCTGCCAATCTCTCTCATCACCCGTTCTGCTTGGTTCGACTGAGGATGATACACTGCCGTATGGTTGGGTATGATGCCTTCCCATCCAAGCGTCTGTCGCCACTTGCCGCTTATGAACTGTGGTTCATGGTCAGATAATATGATTTTCGGTTTTCCTACATTAATCATGTAGTCTCTTACTATTTTTTCACTGAGCACTTTACTCGTCGCTCTCTTAATGCTATACAATTTCACAAATTTTGAAAAAGTGTCTAGAACTACAAATACATACAATACACGCCCTCTACCTCTGGGTAATGGTCCATACAAATCCACTGCAACTAAATCAAATGGTTTCTCAACTCTTACGTAATTCATCTCCCCTTCTACTTTATAATTCACTACTTTTGATTTTTGACATAATCACACACTCTTAACACTCTTCTAACTCTCCTCTCCATATTCTTAAATATACATGACTCTTTCAAAACATTAGCACACTTTCTTGCCCCAAAATGACCATACCTTCTATGACAATCCCAAACAATTTTATCTATTAACCCCTCGGGTATCAGTAACCTCCAATCACGCTCCCCACTATCTACTTTTTTAAACAAAATACCTTGATATACTTGAAATCGTTCATTATATTCAGATCCCTCTACCTCCGTTTCTAAACTAACAATTACTTTACCCAGTTTACTATCAGATCTTTGCATATTTTTAATATCACGTAATTCTTCACCAAAAATTCTATCTTCTCTAGTTAATCTAAAAATTTCTATCTCCTTAAGATCCCTACCAGTTTTGTTCTCTATAAAATCTACTCTAGAAAGTGTGTCTGGTACCTTATTATCTGACCCCTTTATATACTCCCAGGAAAAGTTATATTCTTGTAAAGCTAATACCCACCTGGTCAGACGACTGTGTGTTAGTTTGCATGAATTGAGAAATGACAATGCCTTGTGATCCGTCTGGATTATTGTTGCATTGCCCAGGATGTATGTCCGGAATTTCCCCACAGCGAACACAATGCTTAAAAGTTCCTTTTCAGTAGTCGTGTAATTCTTCTCGGCAGACAGCAATGATCTACTGGCGAAGGCGATCGTTAGATGTTCCTTATCGCAGCCCTCCTGGTAGAGCTCCGCCCCTAGCGCTACATTGCTGGCGTCAGTCTGTAAATAAAAAGTTTTATTAAAGTCGGGATGATTCATCATAATCATGTGGCTAAATTTTCTCTTAATTTCATTGAATGCAGCACGTTCCATCTCTCCCCATCTCCACTGCTTATTCTTTTGAAGTACGGCACTTAATTTGGATGTTGTGTGTGCGTAGTTCTCCTGGAATTTTCTGTAGAAATTGCATAAGCCTAAGAAACTTTGTAATTGTTAAATGTTCTTTGGTTCGGGGAATCGCATTATAGCTTCTACTTTCTCAGGGTTAGCTAATATCCCCTCCTGTGTAATAATAAATCCTAAGAAATGTATTTCTGTTTGCAAAAACTTAGATTTGTCCCAATTAACTGTTAAACCCCCGTTTTGTAATTTATCTAATACATACTCTATATGTTCTAAATGTTCAGTGAATGTTCTAGAAGCTATCAAGATGTCATCTACATATACTGTTAAAAAATCTAGATCCTTAGGTTGTAATATATTATCCAAACATTTATTAAAGCTAGCAACACTGGTGTTTAGTCCAAAAGGTAAGCGTTTGAATTGGTAATTCTTACCGTTAAAAAGAAAAGCTGTATATTTTCTGCTCTCCACTGCTAATGGCACCTGCCAGTATCCTGCGGTCAAATCTAATGACGTCATGTATTTGACTCCGCTGAACTTCTGTGAAATCGCATTAATGGGCTCCGGAGATTCCCGGTCAGGTATAATAATTTGGTTAATCTTACTGGCATCTAAACATAGCCTTACCTTTCCATCCTTTTTAATCACCACTACCAAAGGGTTTGAGTAAGGTGATACTGAGCGTTCAATTATGTCTCCCTGCATCATCCGGTCTAGTTCCTCCTGTACAGCCCTCCTCTTTGGAAACAGCACCGGGTAACTCCTCTGCATGTATGGTGCGTGGTCCCGAACTTTCAGCTCACAGATGTAGTCCTTCGCTTTCCCTGGTGATTCATCAAACACCTCTCTGAAACGCTCCACAACTGCCCACAACTCCTCTCGCTGAGTATTTCCTACAACTACATCTTCATTAAAAAATTTGTTGGCTCTATCTACCCACACACTCTCATCACTCTCATGCATCTCTCCCTCCTCATTTTCTATGCTACCACTCTCTCGACACAAATTTATTTTAGTCTCTATTTCTCCCTCACCTATCTGCTTATGTAACATTTTTATTCCCGTTACTCTAACTTCATTTACTACTTTTTTAAACCCTATTCTGACTGGTTTATTCCCTTTTTCAAATTTTACTATTTGTTTATTGAAATCTATTACTGCTCCGTTTCTTTCCAAAAAATCATTTCCCAATATTACATCTAAACTCAACCCTTTGACTACTAGGAAAGTGTTTTCAAACTCAACTTCATTTATTAAAATATTTAACTGTACTTGTCTGGTTATTCTCTTACTTCTCACCCCAGTTACCCCCACTACTGTAACCCCCGCAACTGGTAATGATGGTATATTCTTATTTATCTCTTTTATTTCACCCATGACATTTTCAGAAATTACCGAGATCTCGCTACCTGTATCAATTAGAGTTTTATAATCCTTACCTTCGATGTTGACTGTCACCTCCGTCAATCCTGTTTTATGTTCCATCACTTTGTTGTCCTCCTCTTCTAATAATTCTTTTGCCATGTCTACCTTGATAATGTTGCTTGAATATTCGTCGGTTACTTGGACCCGGTTCTCTGTTGACAATGGTTGGGCCCGCTTCTCCATTGTCCTCCTTAGTTTCCCGTGGATGGACCTGCTACAGCTGGATGGTTTCCTCCTCTCCCTCTGTTGTAATGGACTCCTCCTCTTGGCGCTCCTCTTTGAAATTCTCCTCCTCTCGACTGCTGATTTGGTGGTGGATGCATTCTCTCGTTCCTTGTGCACTCCCTGTTCCGATGACATCTAAAACAATTAGTTCTGTTAGCATAATTATCTGTGTCACATTCTCTACACCTCCAACTCTCGCCCCTGTTATCAAAATTTCCTCCCCGCGCTCCTCTATGAAAATTCTGTGTACCCCTACTCTGATGGTAATTATTATTATAGTTTGGTACTACTGGTGTGTTTGGACGCCGCCCTATGTCGCGTTCCCCTATATTCTGCAGCACGTCTAACATGTTCTCTAACTCATTTATATTTGTAATTTCTCTGGTCATTAAGGTAATTTGCACCTCTCTGGGCAGGTGTTTACTAATGTGTCTTACAAATGACCGAAATGGTAGCGGCGGTTCTAGATACTTGGCCTCGTTATATATAGTCATCACGTATATGGTTAGGTGGTTATTAATTCTACCAAAATTCCCAGTACCCATTATTTTGCTCCTTAAGATTTCTTGGTCCTCCTCTGACCAATACTTGTTTCGAAAAGCTACCTCAAATTCCTCGTAGCTACCCCATTCGGCATTGTGTACTTCCGCCCATATCTTGGCACTACCCTTAAAATATTTCAAAATTTTCAGCAGTTTGACCTCCCAACTACTGTTATTAAAGCAATTAAACTCCCGTGTTCGGTTCAAAAATTGCATCGGATGCACTCTACGATTCTCACTACTAAAGGTTTCTAGTTCGATTTCATTATTGGCGTCTCGTGTAATTAATATACGCTCAGTAACATTGTTTAAATTTTGGTTTCTTACTAAACTTAATTAGTCTCTCACACTACTAATGTTCTGTTCAAGTGAATATAATTTTTTGTCGTTATTACATTCAGACTGTACGCTATTTTTTGATATTACATTAATAGATTCATTCAATGCTTGTATTTCTGTTTTACAATTATTTTCAATTTCATTGACCTTAAAGTCTACATTATTTTTGTGTTCATCGATATTCTGACTTATTTTTTCAATTGTCATTACTACGCTACTCAGTTTACATTCAGTTTCGGTATTACTCTTATTTATTTTATATTCTATGTCATTGTTATACTTATTCATTGAATTTATTAACATCTCATTATTCTCATTTACTTGCTTCACAACTCTATCTATCTGATTATCTATTTCATTAAATTTGACATCTCTCTCCTTTATGGAGTTATCAAACTTGGTATCTAATTGGTTAATTTTATTAGTAAATTCTACTTTGGTATTTTCACAACGTCTATTAATTTCTTGAATCTCATATTTTAATTCGTCAAATTTGTTATTCTGAATATTGAATTTAGCATCAGAACTACTTTGTACTTCATTAAATTTAATACTTTGTTGCTCCAAAATTAATTGTAACATATTCATGACTTTCTCATTATTGTCTATCTCTTGTTTATTTCGGATAGTTGTTGACGGACTTTCTATTTTATCGTCAGTGAAGCTGACTTCATCGTTATTATTTTTACTTTCTCTACTCAATTTTGGGGTTACTTGAATCCCCGAATCATCTGTACTATTTGGTTCATTCGTGTTACTTATATTCGTAGTTTTGTCGTCTTGACCTACATTCGGTGTTGAATGTACTTCAAGGCTACTCATAACAGCTGATTCATCAAATTCAGCTATTTCGCTTATAACAGTTGAGTCGGGCAAAACGACTTCGTTCTCTGTATTTTCCATTTTTATACATTCACTTAGTCTCTTTTTTATAACTTTATTATTGGTTGTTATATACTTATTTATTATCTGAACAAAATCTCATATCTTAACTCTTTAACTGTATTTTACGTTACGTATTTTTACTTAACCTCTAAATCACGCTTGCATCTTTGTAGGTGTGGATTTTATTTTAGAAAAAAAAATTTTACTTTATAAAATCGTCCCTGTATTGGAAGCCATTGTGCAGTTATTACACCTTTTAAAATATATAAAATACAAATTTTTTACTTCCACCTACCTGTAAAGATTCTTTCTGGGTCCAAGATCCGATCGCACGTACGTCGGATGCAAACGTGTCTTATAGGTTATTGAAATAAGTGACTCGACTCATTTTTTGCATGAAGAGAATTGATATCTTTAATGGTTGAATATTGCAAAGTTAAATGTTAGTTCTCCAATAAATTTTCTCACATGGTTTTAAAATTTGCATAATTCTGGTTCATACATCTTACAATGGTATACTTAAATTATATTACTTACGTCTATGGAGATAGCCCAGCCTGCATCACACACACAAAGAATATTAACAAACCTTTAGCATATAAAATATAATATAAAAATATAAACTACCCCCCCCAGCCGGCACGCGGTTTTAGTTCGAACTATTCATTTTCTCATATTTTGATTTTGTGATGGGTTTCCGGATTCACTGTTGGTGTTGGTTGCTAACTATATGTTGCACTGCCACATAATAGTTCACAAAATCGAGTTTTAAGACTGAAACTTGGAAAAAGCTGACGAGCCCCTTTGGGGCGGTGTCTGGCCAGACACGGCTTCTATGCAAAACTGGCAGAGCGGCAAGGCGTTCGCCGCTAACTTGCTGGTGTGGAAATCAATGCCTCACAGTTAGTCGCCGTTTGTAGTTCCTATTTAAACCCATGTAGTTGTTGGTGTGCCGATCGTCTATGATATTGGTGTGCCACTGGCTGACGTCACAAAATAGGCGGGACTTATGCTAATATCCGCCAGTAAGATAGACGAAAGTGAATCAAAATTTGTTTTTTAGCCATCTTAGTTTTTGAAGTTAGCGTGGGTCCGCGCCCCTGCTCGTTGAATGTATACGAGCGCTCGGTCACACACAAACAAAGTTCTTGGAAATTAAGGCTGAGTAAATTCTTGGTTGTCGATTGCACAATGTGATATTGCGTCGCCTTTGTTAAAAACTGTTCTTACAACACGTGGTCTGTCACAATGGAATTAGACTTCACACATATTTTTATAAATCCCCGAAAATGAAATAAAATAAAATACCCATAAATTTGGCCCGTTACAATAAGAAATAGTTTAAATGATGGAAGGACAGATATGTTTTATTTATAATAAGTTCAAATAACTCAAGACTGAAATGTCAGAGTTGAGTACAATTCTTTTAGTATAAAACTTTTATTATGTGTTAATAGTATTCATCAAGGCTGAAATGTCTGGGCTTGAATACCATTTTATGTTATAAAATATTTGTTATGAGTTAATCGAATTAATCAATGTTAAATGTTAATACAACTAAGTAAGGGAATTGTAATTAAGATTGTACAAGAAAAGAAAGTCAGAAAGGGTATAAGCAGGCTGTAATATTCAAAAACCAAGTATATAAAAACATGTGAAATCTAGGCCAAATGGCAAATCACAACAACATTAAAATTAATAAATAAGAGAAGTAAATTGATAAACCGGATGAAATTTGTATAATATAAATCCAACACAGTGTATTACAACTATACCAATACTTTATAAAGATAGGGAAGCAACATATGAAGTATTAATAGAAAAATTGTAAATGTATTAACAGTAGAACATAAGGGGAATTATTTAAATTAAAGATAATAATTAATTTAGACAACTAATTCATAATATTAAAAGGAATTAAGGGAAAATAAACACTTTATATTGTAACGGGACATTTTGGCCTACTTTTGGGGTAATAAAGATATTTATATTTTTTAATAAAGCAAATAACTTTTTTTTTTCGATAATTGGGACAAAACATAACCGAAAGGTATATTTATTGGTAGCGACGGTGGTAGCACTGCTGGTGACATTATACGTGAAAATTATTGAAACGACAAAGTCAACAAGATGGAACTGTGCCAAGGTCAACCAATGACATACAAAACTGTAAACAAATTATGTAACTGAGCATTGGGCGATGTTACGTCAGAGCCTAGCCTAACGGTGGAATGCAGTTATGAAACAAAAACAGTATGCTGGCGTAGTAATACAAACTTAAAAACAATAAGAATTGGTCATACAACCACGGCGACTTTATAAAATAGTGCCGTTTGCCTAGTCCCAGTCTAACTTCACCACTCGCGCGAGTGACATACGTAAAAGTTCCGGAACGTAAATCGCGGGCGCCCGCACCTAAAATGTAAAGTAACGCATTTTACAGAGTGGAATAACAGTGTTAAAATGTGAAAGAATCGGAATTCATATATATAAAATGTAAATAACAGTTTCGGAGATCATCAGTTTTTAAAAATAGCGATTGTGCGTTTAAAATAATGTGACGTCTTCAGGACTCATTGAACAGATAAGTAAAAAGAAAAATGTGTACCGAAATTACTTAACAAAGGTTAATCAAAATCATAAAATAAAATATAATATGAGATCTCACGGGTTATAAATTAATTGTGTGTGTGTGGGTGTGTATGAGTGAGTGAAACTATGTAAACAAAGAAGGCTGGTTTGTGTTGTTATGTTCTAATGTAAGTCATGTTTAATTTCATAGAAGTTTATTTGCAATTTATATACTATGTTTCAATTCCCATTATATGCTTAATCACTTCCGTCAATATGAATTTATAGTAGAGAAAGGACGGCAGGAGATAGTGTGTTAACAATAAAAGTTCTAATAAAAATGTCAATAAAACTATATTAATGGGAAACAATATAAAGATTTCTTCATTTTAAACAACCAGTTCTGCTCCTGAGTTCGCCTAAAAGAACCCTAAAAATGGTAAGTACAATATATTTTGTGCAATAGTTAATATTCTCGCAAAATGGCGAGATGGCGCCCGAAGAGTTAGAAAATGAACCATGATTAATATAGAAAGTTAATTAAGTTTTAAATTTGTAATAAAAAGAAATAGCACAATATCAATCAAAGATTTTGTTCAATCATAATTATGACATAATAAAAATGGCAAACAGTTTAATGACAGGAAGTTGTAACTTTTTAATCTTCTTTGGTAAAATTATTTTATTCAAATTAAGTTAACACTTCCACTTACCTTACGACTTTGATCTGGCCGGATCGCATAGTGTGGACTAACCCATTTCGTTCGACGAACTCTGACGATACATATAACGAAATAAGGCATTGAAAGAATTTAACTCTCAATTGTATGGAAGAGAAATCAGATTTTTCTTTATTACTCAGAAATGTTGAAATGTTAAATCTTCTTGTTACATATTGTGCAACTCTTACACCTTACTGACTATCGCTTACCTTATCATGGACAATTATATAACTTCATTCACACACATATACACTTAATTCAGCCCAGCATTGCACACTCACTACTCCCATTCCATTATAAAACCCCAATTACCCAATTGAATACATGATTTTAGATCACTACCGGCAACGCGTTCTTCTGTGACCTCGTGGCCAGCCCGCGGTAGGTCGAAAACGTCTCGAAAAGGACGAAACTGAATCACAAATTTGGATATTATTGTTCTACAACTATCCTCCCATCCTGTCACTGGTTTTAGAAAATGACTACTTCACTTTCATTATCAAATACTAATGAAATTATATGAGCATATTTAGCTCACGTGTCGGCGCCGACACAGTCAGTGACGAACTGCACAATGTGCTTTCCTCGAGTCGCGGGAAATGAGCAGTCACGGCCATCCGGTTTTAGTCGCCGTTGGTGATTAATTGCGGTGGCCTAACCATTCTATGCATGGATTATAACTGGCATGTGTGTGTGTCCAGAGGCTGATATTGGCATCTGCTCTGCTGATGTCGCTCACAGTAGGCGGAGTTTGACGCTGGTTTTCCGGTAGCCGGTCACTTAGAACTAATAACTTCTCGTCCCAGCGCCATGTTGGTCTCAACTGCGTTGTCATTCACGGCGTCAGTGCCGACCCCCGCCCGGCTGAGTTGCATACGGGCGTCAAAACACATGCACAGAGTTCTTAGAATTTTGGTGGAGGGAAATTCTTCTGCCGTTACACCACTGAAATTGCGTGTCGCTTTTGTTCCAAACTCTGTTTCTCAACCTCGTGCTGTTGCTTGTTAAATAACGTTGCACAATACAATTACAGTTTTTTCAAATTTATTATACCAGTCCGCCCGAAAACGAAATAAGTAACAATATAATAATGCCCCAAACGGTTAAAAATAAAAACACCCAAAAATGACCCGCTACAATACCCCCTCGATGAGAATTCTGCTGTCCACAACAGAAGAAATCTCATCGATAAACCCCGAAGAGGACCGGTGAGGAACTGGTGCCAACAACCCCCTGGTTCTTACTCTGCATGGGTACACGACCCCCCTGGCTCAGCGACCATGGACTCATCTGAACGAGATCACTGGACTTCTCCGTTAGAGATCCCAACACCGAGAAATCGATCAGACTCGCACCATAGCCCACCTCGCCCTTCAACATACTACCCCCAAAAATCCTCAATCCCTGGCTAAAATTATCCCAGCTCCTCCGCCGATATGGATCCCCTTTTTTGCAAGCTGGGCTGCCTTTGGCAAATACTGGGCTCCCACACTCTAACATTACATATTACCATAACACATAAGAACAAAACTTTCTTTTAAAATTTTTCAAAAATTTAAAAAATTCAAAATTCAAAAAATAATCGTTTATCAAAAAATTCTCTTCCTCTTTTTTCTAATTTTTGTTTCAATGACTTAACCTAAACATTTCTACTAATACAAATACATCCTTACTCTAGTATGAGAATCCCTTATAGTCTACCAATATAATGCAATACAATAAAAGCAACATGGTTAATACACACATAATAAAAACTCATTATCTAAAATAGTCATTCGCTGGCAGGCGAAAAATCTAGTTTTTTTTTTTTCAAAAAAAATTTAAAATTTCCAAAAATTTTAAAATTCAAAAAAAATTTAAATTTATTCATTAAATTTTTTATTAAATTTATTTATTAAATATTTATTAAAACTATTCAAATATTGGTTTGAATTAATTAAACAAACAAATCACAATTGGCTTCCTACTATACACAAGCTTAGTAGGTGTATGAACTCATCAGCTGATCATAACTAGGTCAAGTCCAAAACCCTTGACCTACATATGTTATGTATGATTTCTGAAAACACCTTGAACCTTTTCAATATCCTACCTTGAAATACAAAACATAATAAACAAAATATTTAAAACAAACAAAATATTAATACAGATAATAAACAGATTGACATTTAAATTATTTAAAACAAACAATTCTTGACTTTACATTATTTTCAAATTTTATCACAATTCTGTCACTGGTTGAAAAAACAATTGTATATTCCTTATTATAAATTCCTCTCTTTAGTTAACAGTTTAATTCTACATTACTTTGGGTGTTATAAATCATTTATTCTCAATTACTGTATTAGATCTCTATACATATATAAACTTTCTCCCTCTGACTCTAATATTAATCAACTTCCATTCTCATGACACCCAACTCTATCAAAATATCTACTAATCAGGACATTCTAAACCCCAACTTATCATTTAACACAATTCGCCGCCTTCTCTACATATATAATACTCGCTAACCCTTTGTATATATAGGATACGTGTTTCCTTCCCAAAAACTCCTTTCCCTTATTTGGCCCCCGGATTTTACCTAAGGCGGCCCCTCCTCACTAAAATCTATTCCAATTCCCGTCCCAACCCTTGTTGCGGACTCCCCAACTACACTACCCCCTAATACAAAATTGCCATCCCCAAAAAATCTCAAACTCATTACATTACTACAAATACACAAAATAACCTCATTAACTATAAAAACAACAATATATCATTCAAAATCTACATAAAGTCTCCATTACCACTGTGTCAACATCTATATTTCACAAAATTCTGTTATATCACATCAACTCAAAAACAACATTACATTATATTCATCTCCATTATTTCAAATTCAACTTTTCATTCAACTTGGACAGGTCTGCATGTCCCATAAATATTTATCACCCATGAATTATCTTTTATTAATTGGCATAAATTATTGTTATTTTATTTCTCATATTCTTTTTATCTTTACTTCAAAATGTCTGTAGTACACTAAACATTAATTACTTGTAACCTTTACAAACCACTATACCAGTGACATGGTATTGCTGATCAGCTGATATCCTAACATAATAAAAACACCATGAATACCTTTCAAAATGGACAATTACATGTAATACATTATCACCCCTTACTTCTGTTATGTTGCTTGCCTGCCAGGCGTCTAATTCTTGGCTTAGAAAAAATACACACATAATAAAAATTACATATTCTTGTATACATTATCATATAATATTTACATCAATAATCGTCTAACCCATTCATAACCTTTTACCGTTTAACTTTCTTGAAATTTTCAAAATTTATTATTGATAATCATTATTTATCATATTTCATTTATAAAAAAAAAATTTCTTAATTATTATTTTTATTAAACACAATGATTGCATCAAAATTTCACTATTGCATTAACACCTCAATCACACCTGTAAACATTTTTTATTATACATGATTATACAATTTTTCTACTTACAATTCCTTTAACATGTTATACCCACAAAACATAATCACCATCATCTCTGAAACATTTCACAAAATTTATTAGCTTCAATTAAATAATTAATCATTCATTACCAAATTTCCATCTCGTAAAACAACTGAGTTTACAAAAAAATTAATTATACAACATTTACATAATCAATTAAAATATTTAAAATATATCGAATTGTTTTAATTAAATTAATTATTAACAATATAGAATTCATTACCATCCAAACAATTATAATTCTCTGATTACTTGTTTTCCAAATTAATTTGGTTTATTTATTTAAATTGCAAGTATTTCAATATTATTATCACAACAATCATCTTACATACACACATATAAATTCACTATATTTTATTTACAACTCTTGTTAATTATTATTCCATTTTTTCACAATTCTGTCCAAATCTGCCATGTCAAACAACCATAAAACATAATATTTAATTGTCTTTTATTGTTTTATAGTCTACCCTCCATCGTCAAAAATTAATCTTGGTTTTGTATAGCACTGTTCAATTATATTGACACACATATTGTTGTCTTGTGTGTCATAACCAAACAATTTCAATTTATCCGTTATACCATAATAATCATTCACCAAGTCTAATTTAAGTATTTCTGTTAAATCTCCGTCAGTAAATATTTCCAATATCGGGTTAGTTACTTTTATATTATCACTTAAATCATTCTTGTTTAAATACACTTCTAATATTTCTTTCAACTCATCATAATCTCTCTTTAATTCATATAACTCTATCTCTCTCTCAACACACAATTCTCTATTTAAATCACTCTCATCATAGCACCATCTCATACTTATAAAATCATTCCGCACAGAGGGTATAAACTTATACAAATAAAATAAACTCAACTCTTCTACTAACACGGGACTCTTGCCCTTCAAAAACTCTTGTGACCACATTAAATCATCATAAATAATAAAAGGAAAATTTCCCCTCTGTCCCCACTCTACTACAACATTATTTTTTCTCTCTCTCTCTAACTCACTGACACACATTAACATCTCATAATCACTGCATTCTATACTTTCATTATTTATTTTTACCGTATCACTTTCTGATACCAATTTCTCCAACACATTAATATTCTCGTTATTATTAACATCATTATTATTTATTAATTCATTGCCTGACACAACACTGTCATTACAACTTTCGTTTGTATTATTCTTACTCTGTTCTACTTTATTCGAACTATTTCTTGTCATTTCATTGGCATTTTCAAGACATACATTCTTGTCTTGTATGTTATTTATCAACTCGTCAAATTTTATATTTATATTTTGCTGAAGCTGAATATTCTGTTGTTCACATTTTCTTCTCTGTTCATCTAATTTATTATTAAAGTCACTTTTCATTATATTTAAAATTTTATCATTATCATCAAAACGTTTATTTAATTCCTTCTCATTTATGTCAAAACGACTATTCATTATATTGAATTTAGTCTCAAAATTACTATTCATTCTCTCGAATTGACTGAGCATAATACTCATCATATTTGTTTCCTCTGATTGTTTACTTTTATTAATTGAAACGGGGGTCAACTGGATCCCCGAATCAGCATCTGTTTCATTTACTTGTGGTTGAGACGCAATCGGAGTGGAATGAACTATTATTACATTACTGCCGATAACTGTTTCTGCAACAGTACCCGTCTCCCCCCTCAACATACCACTTTCATCCAGCGATTGCGACTCAAGGCCACTTTCACTCATAATTGAATTTATTATACTACTTTTTTCTGTATTCTCGGACATTTTTACTTTATCTATTTTTTCTTACGTAACAACTGTCAATTAGTAATTTTATTTCAAAACTGATATTTTACCAAATCAATTTGCTTTCATAACCCTACTTCGCTATGCATCGTCAGATGTAGGCCGGTGTTAAAATAACCCCTCTTCAGTTATATTAAATCCTGCTCACGCCGCACCAATTGTAACTTTATATCTTTTTCTGGTAAAATTATTTTATTCAAATTAAGTTAACACTTCCACTTACCTTACGACTTTGATCTGGCCGGATCGCATAGTGTGGACTAACCCATTTCGTTCGACGAACTCTGACGATACATATAACGAAATAAGGCATTGAAAGAATTTAACTCTCAATTGTATGGAAGAGAAATCAGATTTTTCTTTATTACTCAGAAATGTTGAAATGTTAAATCTTCTTGTTACATATTGTGCAACTCTTACACCTTACTGACTATCGCTTACCTTATCATGGACAATTATATAACTTCATTCACACACATATACACTTAATTCAGCCCAGCATTGCACACTCACTACTCCCATTCCATTATAAAACCCCAATTACCCAATTGAATACATGATTTTAGATCACTACCGGCAACGCGTTCTTCTGTGACCTCGTGGCCAGCCCGCGGTAGGTCGAAAACGTCTCGAAAAGGACGAAACTGAATCACAAATTTGGATATTATTGTTCTACAACTATCCTCCCATCCTGTCACTGGTTTTAGAAAATGACTACTTCACTTTCATTATCAAATACTAATGAAATTATATGAGCATATTTAGCTCACGTGTCGGCGCCGACACAGTCAGTGACGAACTGCACAATGTGCTTTCCTCGAGTCGCGGGAAATGAGCAGTCACGGCCATCCGGTTTTAGTCGCCGTTGGTGATTAATTGCGGTGGCCTAACCATTCTATGCATGGATTATAACTGGCATGTGTGTGTGTCCAGAGGCTGATATTGGCATCTGCTCTGCTGATGTCGCTCACAGTAGGCGGAGTTTGACGCTGGTTTTCCGGTAGCCGGTCACTTAGAACTAATAACTTCTCGTCCCAGCGCCATGTTGGTCTCAACTGCGTTGTCATTCACGGCGTCAGTGCCGACCCCCGCCCGGCTGAGTTGCATACGGGCGTCAAAACACATGCACAGAGTTCTTAGAATTTTGGTGGAGGGAAATTCTTCTGCCGTTACACCACTGAAATTGCGTGTCGCTTTTGTTCCAAACTCTGTTTCTCAACCTCGTGCTGTTGCTTGTTAAATAACGTTGCACAATACAATTACAGTTTTTTCAAATTTATTATACCAGTCCGCCCGAAAACGAAATAAGTAACAATATAATAATGCCCCAAACGGTTAAAAATAAAAACACCCAAAAATGACCCGCTACAAAGTAAAATTTTAGAGCCTACATTTTCAAAATACAGTAAATATGGCATTTTGAGATAAAAACATTGTAAGAATATCTTATTTGGTATCAAATCACGCAGAAGTAACTAAGGAAAAAGATTATGTAACTATTATTTGATAAAATCAAATAATAATAAAAATGTATTAAGTAATATAATGTAAGTGTCTATCATGTAACGGAAATGATAAAATTTTAAAACAATGTCTTGCTAATATTAACTGGGCTAAGACGTTTCGAATGAAGAAGAAAAGTGGAGTTGATTATTATACGTTGAGCAGTACACATCAAATGAGCTCTCGCCAAAATATTAATATATAGTGAAAGAAGAAGCATGGCGTACATCAGCCCAAACCCATAAAATTTAAACTCGCGAATTTTGGAAAAAACGTTCAATAACGATTAAAGTCAGTGAATACAACCAGTTAAACAATAAAAGTGAACCACTATTGAACAGTAAACCGATAATAACCATTTAAACACTTATAAACGATAATTCCTAATATCGAGACGAACGTGCCATTCTCTACCTTATTGACGGGAGTGAAATAAAACATTAACCAACACAGTTTATCGAAGGGAATCACTAACAACTGATCCAGGACAACCACACTAACACTAGAGGAACGAATCACTATCGCTGGGACGAGAAACCATTGGAAAATCAACATTTATTTGAAGCAGATTCTTCGAGGTGCTGTCGTCTACTACATCTGAATACGAAGCAGCCATCTTTGAGTTCCCACAATTCTATGCGCCACAGCCAACATGCCTTCGAATGGTTCAAAACATTTTCTTTACTAACCATTATATATTGAATAATATGTTTGTATTTTAATTAATAAGCTTGTAATTTGTAATGTTATACTTTCTATACTTTGCCTTTTCTCTGACTATATAAAATAACAGTTCAAAGAACCCGAGAATTAATAATTTGTATAATCTATTAATTTGCCCTGAGAGAGTCATTCATCAATCGATATAAAATCGATTATTTTACTAATTGTCAATAAAAACCATTGAATATTATAATTTTGAATCCTATTTATTCCTAACTTATAAATAGAATAATATAACACAATAGTTGAGACATAACTACCAGAACAGCTGAGTTTAACAACTTTAAAGGAGGACAAACTTCAAATAAGGAAAGATCTCAAATCGATTGTTCCTGGAGACAATCCTATTAACATAATACAAGAATACTAATTACACAAAAGGATATAATTTGACAAAAACAATCAATAAGAAGTTCCAAATACAACAAAACAGTTTAAAATAATTAATACTAAATTAATTAAAAATAAAAGAAAAAAAAATTATAATATAATAAATAATAAAAAATTTTTTTTACCAAACAACAAGAATTAATCATTGTTTGTTACAAATCGTTTATTTGTTACAATATATATTGATTAAAAGGTGGTGACGACAATGCAAAATAAATTTATTAGCCAGAGTTCTTCTTCTTATTATTCTTTTTCTTCTTCCTCTTTCTCTTCTTCTTCTTCTGCTTCTTCTTCTTACCTCTGTCTCTTTATTCCCATCTAATGATATGGCTGCTTCTAGGCACCACACCTGACTGCTTGTATGCAGTCTTCTTCTATAATAAGGTTTTTGCCTGAGGCAGGTAGATTTTAAATGATTTATCATTTTAGTTTTATTCACAGTTATTCATAGTCCTACCACTTTTGTACTTCTCTTGAGTATTCCCTCTCATTTGCATCAAATCGAGCTATGATGGCTATATCATTAGTATACGCTATTTGCACTCATTTGTTGTACAGTACTCGCATAAGCAATTTAAAATCATTTTATTTATTGCACACAAAATGTTTTTTTCTCAATGAAGGAAAAGTTGACAGAATTTCGTCACCTACCAACTAAGAAAACAAAGTGTCATTTGAGTAACAACAACCTTCTAGTACAATCTAGGTCATTCGATGCTTATCTAGAACATTATAGAACAAACTACGCTAACCTGTAAATGTAATGTACATTGATACAGAGTGTATTCTATAAACAGTGTCCATCAATACTCAATAATAGTGGATCAAGTTATACATCAATACATAAAGTTATACATCAATTGTGGAAAATGTGCATATTGTAAGAAGTTGTGTAAGACGTCCGTGTTATTTTGCCACACGTTGGAGTCGTCAATCTGTAACGAGTTAGAACGACTCGGTCGTACCTGTAAAATGTGTACACTTGCTTTTTATGTGTAGAAATTGTTAGTGTGGTGTGTTCGCCTCACACCGGTCGTTACAATAATGGTTGTCACTACTGAAGTCTGTAGCATAGTCTCAATTATCAGTACAACCTACCTGTTTATTCATAGGGGTGCGAATCCCGGGTGGCGCCAAATTGTTTACTTTAAAACAATTAAATTTGTGATTTTACAAGTTAACTAGGTGTTGTCAGCGTTGACGGCTGGAGCGTTCAAATGATTCCCGCCGCTGTACTGCTTGTTATATTGCCCGCTCGACAAGAGCGCTAGTTGGTTACTTAGTAAAAATTGCTAACACACGTATATGATACAACTTCCTACGAAATAAAACAATGGTAATACTCTGTACTGTAAATTTAATTCTAATTTGGTCACTAATCAATATGACAAAGGTATTATAAATTGTTTTTTTAAATATTGCTCCGGCTTAGAACATGAAACATATCTCTAGGTTGGCGAAATTGATTTTGAAATGAGTTACATTACTGCCGACATGGCGTCTGTTAATACACAATATATTAATCTGTTCAAAATCTGGGGTTCTTTGGATTATAAATAAAACATAAAACCTGGTTACATTAAAAAAGTACACTACCATACCTTATCCGTACTTATATTGTATAAAGTGTTTTTACAAATTGTTCGGTAGTGTCGTATTAGTTGTTACAAAATTCGCACACTAATGGCGGTTAATCCTAAGTTAATAATTGCCTACGTAAGTTTATATTTATTCAACCTTTGAAAGGAAATGAATTTGGTTTAATAGTGAGAAAGTTTGATTGATTTGAGAAATATTTAATGCGTTTTTATTCTTGGGATTATTTCATTTAATTGATACTTATCAGTTCAGAAGGTTACGATGTGTTGTCGTTCAGGGATATTGGAAATTCATCAGTTTTGGGCTGATTTAAGCTGCTGGCATCTTCTTCTATCTCGTCTTGGGAATTTCTATTATTTAATTTGGTATATTTGGTTCCTGGACATCGGTTAATATTCGAAGCTCTTCATCTACTCGTCAATGGTCCATACTGTCATCTTCTAAACGTCTTTTGAACTTTTTAAAGTAAAATTTTGGTCATCTCAATCTTGCGTACCGCTTACCCACGCGTCATTTTTTCCAAGTCTAATAAATTTAACGGAAAATTAGTATTCAACGGCCCGTTTCTATGGTAACAGTAATCCTTTGATTGGTTAAGACCGGTATTAAAAGCATTGTTATTATATTTGAAATTTTTATTCAAATTTATTATATATTTTCTGAATGATTTTATTCTTCTGTCATCCCTTTGGGGTATTAAATATTATCACTATTGTATTTCTTTCCTTTCAAAGATTAAAACAATACCTCATAAGGTCATGTTCTATTGTATATTAATTTTTGTCTAATTATGTTGACATTTGATAATTACATATCTCTTTTAATTTAAACCTTTATAATAACATCTTTCTTTTAAAATGGTTTATAGATAATTATTGGCTAGTTATTTGCCTTAGATTTGTAAATTTCCTTGTGAATTTGTTACAACTGATATTCGTGCGTGTCTGACAGTTATGTATTTTCATAGGCATAAGTAGCCATTATGGTATTTTACTTATTTCATTTAAATTACATTTCCTTTCAGCCTGATGGGCTTTACTTTGTTATTATATTTGTTTGTGTTGCGTTTTGATTCTGTTTGTGTTCTGATTACATGTCAATGTAGTTTTCTCTATCTTAATATTTAAAACATAACAATTAGGCTTATGGACTGCAAGTTTCTTTCACCCATATACTATTCATAACATTAAAACGAACAATTCTTTATAAGTTATTATTTACTGTTGGTTTAACATTCATTTAATTCTTTTGACTATTATTTTGAGTGAGGAACATCATCACTTCCTTCAAACTTATTAAATTTATTTTCCCTTCTAACATGGGGTGTTTTTTAATTATATACTTAAATTCTTATTTCATTACTACTTCTTTCCTCCATTCCATGTTAACACAAACTGTTTTTACATGGGCTTTCTCCCTGAATAATATTACATCCTTTACTTATCTCTATTTTAAATACTATTTCTAACTATCCTTAATTATATAATTTTCCATAAGCTGTAACAGTACAGACTGACTCAGTACCAGAATTATGGGAATTATGGGGATTTTCAATGTTTATATTATGTAATTATTAAACAGACAGAATGGTTAGGTACATTGTCCCTCTGGAAAAAGGAACAACGCAAATTCGGCCAGAGTAAAACACCAAGGTCTCCGGTGGACGTGAAAACATCAAAATATACCATGGCGGTGTTTATGACGAAGTACAACAATATGCATTATGATTGGGCTATAACACAGCTCCGTCATCGCTAAGAACAATGATGCACTGACTACAATGTGTGTAACGAGGCGTTGTCCAGCAAGACAAAGCGGGATGACGTAAGAACTACACACACACCAGCGCAAATTTACATTTGCCTCGTTCTCATTTCAACGCCATCCTTCATAGCAGCCACAGCGATGTATCGTTGGGTGCACAAAATTTTACAATAATTTAAATACAACTGGCAAAATGTTGGCCATTATAGTGGAGCAAGAAAGGCTCATATAACTTGTTCACGTACAGTTACTTAAAATGTAAATTCAGTGTAATATCAACCTAATTGAACGGCAGACAAAAAAAAAGGGCGAACACCGGCCATCACCATGGGCAGCAAACACAATCAACGGATGGACATCAGCACCGATTAACCAGAGAAGTTCCTTTCATTATTTTCTATCTTATGAGCTCATTAATATTCAATTGTTAATTAAAGAATGTATGGGTCTAAAACTGAGTGTGCAAATGAGAGAGTGAACGCATGGCCATAAAAAAAACATATGCCAAGGGCATTGGTTTGTGTAATAAATTTAAACTCTATTCATTCATAATTTTGAAGCTGCAGCAGTAATGTTAAACTGATATTAATCCAACAATAAAGCAATTAAAGAATACCAAGAGATATAAAAAAGGCAACCGCCATTTTGTTTGAGTCAGGCCAACTGACGTCATTATAGTAAACACATGGTTTTGTAGGTACGAACGTAGAGTGAAATTAAAATTAATGGTTAACCTCCTGAATATTGTGTTATCAATTGTGTCGTCCACTGTGTTTCGAAATCTTCCTGTACCCGAAACCCTGGAACCCTTAGGTATAAAACAGTGTATAAAAGCAGAAGATGAGCCCGGCTAATAATGAATTTGGTGAGTACCCGTAATACCAAATTATGGTATTTGTCATACATATCTTGCTAGATATATGTAAAAATATTATCATTATTATTGTATAGTAGGAGTAAGATAACAATTGGTCGCCCTCACAGTGGACTTTATATAAAATTAATTTATTTAAAACAGATAGATGGAGAAACACAGAAGACGATATATAATGAATGAGAGGTTATGTTGTTGAAGTTAAATAGTTAAATACGAGTTGAGTATATCGCTTAGTCAGATACAAATAAAGATAAATAACCATTTAAAATGCTAAAATACAAAATGGCAGAAAATAATAATAGCATAGAAATAGAAAATTCAGAGACAGAATCCATTCTATTGGAAAGACACATTAGCTCAACGCCCAAAATAGTTGAAAATAAAATCTCATTAGAAAATTTATTCACATTAATCAGTGATAAATTCGAACAACAAAATAGTAAGTTCGAAGACAAATTAAATCAGATGAACAGTACACTTAATATAAAATTAGATAGTTTGGAGAGTGAGCTAAAAAAGCAGAATACTTTACAGAATGTCAAATTAAATCAAGTAGATGAAAATTACGAGAGTAAAATGGGGGTAGAGAAGAGTAGAGAATCAAATAAATTGAATGAAAATAAAGACAAGGTAAGTAGTGGTGAGAATTATGATAGAATTACAAATATGGTGTTAGAAAATAATTGTGTGAGTATTGAGAGTGGTGATAAAAGTATAATGGGAGTAGAATTTGATAATGAAGTGATAAAAAGTGTTGATGAATTAGAGAGAAAGTATAGAGAGAATTTACAGATAAAGGGGTTGCAGGGGGTAAATTTTTCCCGTAATGTTGTAGTAGGGGGTGAAGTAAAGACTTCATGTGTGTTTAGGAAGGACGAGAGTGCCTTCAATGCGTATTTGGAAGACAAAAGGTCTACAAATAAAGTGGTCCCTGGTTTTTTTTGTGCACTTCACAGGTGGTGCAGTGATGAAGCAGTAGAGTCCCCTGCATATATGGAGAAAGAGTGTGTACCTTGGTATGATGGTGAGAAATGTTTTGAGAGAGAGAGAAAGAGAGAAATTGAGATATATAAAGTAAAGAAAAATTATGAAGAGTTTATGAAAAGGTTAGGTGTAGAGATGATATATAATAAAAATAATAAGTACCTACCTTGTAAGGAAGCTGATATAGCAGTCGTAGGAGATGATAATGAAAATAATGACTTAGTAACTTATCTGATTGTGACGAATTATACTGGAGGTGACAGGACCATAACCGATCGTGACAAGTTGTATGTTGAATTGATAGGGAATAACCCTATTAATTATGGTTTTATAAAACATAAGAATTTAAATGTGTATTATATTAATGATGTTAATATAATGTATTTAATAAAAAATAAATTGTACAGACCGAAGATAAGACTATTGTTTAACGATGGAGGGTAGACCTTCTATTGTGTTATGAACATTTAATTGTGTGGACAGTGTTTTTAAAAATGGACTGATTAGGACTGATTATGGTAAATGATTTAGTGATTATGTGAATTGTATAATTTTGTGTATTGATGTCTATGTATTTGTGTATTTTTGCTGTTATGTATTTTATGTATTTTTTTATGTAAACATGTATTGTAGGATTTTAAATAACTAAAGGAAGTTTAAATGATATTATGAGATTCAGGTTATAAGGGTTAGTAAATGATTAAGCAGGTAATAGATTTGGGTATTGAGAGGTAGTGTTGTTAGTTGGTAAGTGATGAATTTTGTAATGGTGTATTAAGTTGAAATGTTGTAAAGAGTTTGGGGATAGTGATAAAATAGAGGCATGGGAGTTAGTTCAATAAAGTTATTGGGAGTTAGGAAAAATAAAGTGTGGAGATGCTGATAAAATATAAAGAGGTGTTAGATATTTTAGGGACACAGTGGTTAGTAATTATATGTAGAGTTGAGTGATGTGAGTGGTAATTATATTTGTTGTTGATGGTGATATTTTGTAATAAGGGTATTGGTGTAGGAGTCCAACGAGAGATGTTGAGACAGGGTGGATCGTTGTGTGCCGGAAAGGGTTATCTGAAAGGGTCGGAAACCGATAAGGGAATGAGTTGGTTAGAGGGAATACACACATACTAGTACAAAAAAGGCGCGGTGCCAGAGGTTTTAAATGGGATTTGTGAAGGGGGTTATTAAGAGATATTGGTGTCAAAATATATTAATGGTTAGAAGCGGTTAGTGTAAAAAAGGGGTAGGAAGGTTAGGTTGACAATGCCAAAATAAGCTAGAGAAAAATGAATAATAGAGAGTCACCCAAACGAGTAAGGATAGAAGGGTTAGAAAAGGGAAATTCATGATAGGAAGGTAATTGTAACAGAAAGGTAAGGATAAATTTGAAATTGTTGTATAGAATCTAATGAAGGTCAAATAATTAAAAGTTAATGGAGAATTGTTGAAGTAGTAATGGGATAAAGTTTGGTACAAATCATGTAAATTTAAATTGTTTAATGTAAGGTAAATGTAACAATGTTAATATGTAAAGTACAATGTTTTATGATGTTTTATTATGTTGGGGGGCAATAGAGTGTGTGGTTAGGAGGTCGTTACAGGGGTAATGACGATAACAAGTGTTAAGAGATAGTATATTCTAAAGTTGAAAATCTAAAGGTACAAATGAAGATTGATAAAAATATTATAGTAAGCTGCCATGTACAAAATAGAAGAAGGGAATCTAAGTTGAGCAATAGAATTTAAATAAAAGCGTCTGCCATGATAGTTGTAATCTGAATTTGTAGAATTAATTAGGTGAAGGTATTTTGGGGGTATATTAAAGAATTATTGATATATTGTGTTATGTGTGTAGTTATAGATATGTTGTTATTTTCTTACAAATAAGAAATTGATTTAGGTGGTGGTAAAAATCAAGGTATTCTAAGTCTTGTAGTTGTGAGGTTGAACCTGTTGATTTTAAGACCAAACCAATGCCCCAAACACAAACCAATGCGTCTAAAGGGGAACATATCAGTTGTAGATATGTAAGTGTATTATACCACTATTTTGAATTTTGTATTGGATGTTTCAGAGTTTTGTGGTGTTGTGACCGCAGTCCTGGGCTGGCTGGAGCGTCAGAACAGGAGTGTAGAGTGCCTCATGGCCTTATGGTGTAGGGATCTCTCAGGAGAAGTCCAGTAAGGTCAGAGGGTGCGACCAACATCATGGGACCAAGGGTAAGTGATGATAAAATTTTTTTTGTAACGTTACAGGGGGTTGTGGTGACATATCTAGACTGATCCTTTTAGGAAAGTGTGAATGAGTCAAGGAAATTTTTTGTGTTTCGACACAAAAATTTTCCTTGAGGGGGTTTGTAACAGTACAGACTGACTCAGTACCAGAATTATGGGAATTATGGGGATTTTCAATGTTTATATTATGTAATTATTAAACAGACAGAATGGTTAGGTACATTGTCCCTCTGGAAAAAGGAACAACGCAAATTCGGCCAGAGTAAAACACCAAGGTCTCCGGTGGACGTGAAAACATCAAAATATACCATGGCGGTGTTTATGACGAAGTACAACAATATGCATTATGATTGGGCTATAACACAGCTCCGTCATCGCTAAGAACAATGACGCACTGACTACAATGTGTGTAACGAGGTGTTGTCCAGCAAGACAAACCGGGATGACGTAAGAACTACACACACACCAGCGCAAATTTACATTTGCCTCGTTCTCATTTCAACGCCATCCTTCATAGCAGCCACAGCGATGTATCGTTGGGTGCACAAAATTTTACAATAATTTAAATACAACTGGCAAAATGTTGGCCATTATAGTGGAGCAAGAAAGGCTCATATAACTTGTTCACGTACAGTTACTTAAAATGTAAATTCAGTGTAATATCAACCTAATTGAACGGCAGACAAAAAAAAAGGGCGAACACCGGCCATCACCATGGGCAGCAAACACAATCAACGGATGGACATCAGCACCGATTAACCAGAGAAGTTCCTTTCATTATTTTCTATCTTATGAGCTCATTAATATTCAATTGTTAATTAAAGAATGTATGGGTCTAAAACTGAGTGTGCAAATGAGAGAGTGAACGCATGGACATAAAAAAAACATATGCCAAGGGCATTGGTTTGTGTAATAAATTTAAACTCTATTCATTCATAATTTTGAAGCTGCAGCAGTAATGTTAAACTGATATTAATCCAACAATAAAGCAATTAAAGAATACCAAGAGATATAAAAAAGGCAACCGCCATTTTGTTTGAGTCAGGCCAACTGACGTCATTATAGTAAACACATGGTTTTGTAGGTACGAACGTAGAGTGAAATTAAAATTAATGGTTAACCTCCTGAATATTGTGTTATCAATTGTGTCGTCCACTGTGTTTCGAAATCTTCCTGTACCCGAAACCCTGGAACCCTTAGGTATAAAACAGTGTATAAAAGCAGAAGATGAGCCCGGCTAATAATGAATTTGGTGAGTACCCGTAATACCAAATTATGGTATTTGTCATACATATCTTGCTAGATATATGTAAAAATATTATCATTATTATATCATTATTATCGTATAGTAGGAGTAAGATAACAAAGCTCACTTACATCATTTATTGGTTCATCAATGATTCACTAAGTGTTTTCTTAACTATTAATACTTTTTATTATTTATAATATCTTTTTCCACATATCACTTTCACCTTTAATTAATTGGTGTTTATCACTGATACACTCACTATTTTGGGGTATGTACACATACACTATTGCACTTTTTTCACTGTTTATATTAAGTGTTACTTAGTGGGTAATCCCTATAATTATTTCTCTTTCTCTTTCTCACTATTTCTTTCATTATAAAATTATACATAATATTAATGATATTTTGTTATATATATTTCACTACATCTAACTTTAATATTTGGGTTAGTGTACTTTTCTTTACTAAGTTACTTTTTACTGTTTTTGTTTAAAACAGGTATATAAATTATCTCCTTTACAACAATATTTATTTCCATTAGTGGATAATTATTGGGGTTTATTTACAATATGCTATCTTTGAGTATACCATTTCTCCCTTTTATATGTGGTGTTTATTATTTCTTGGTTTCACTTCGTTTCCTCTTCACTCTTCCTCTCCTTCTTCTTCTTCCTCTTCAATTCTCTTCATTTTGACTCGGTTCTCCTCTTCTCGTCTGGTTTAATTTCATTTAGTTGTAGGAACTCGTTCACTTCCTTTATTTGTCTTTATTCTTCTTTGGTTCTGGTTTCATCCCTTCTTTTGTTAGTTCCTGTTTGTTTGGTCAATCACTTTTTTCTTTGTTTATTTTTCGTGGTTCCCTTCTTCTTTTGTTTCCTGTTGTTGGGTCAATCACTTGGGTTGGGTAATGTCGTCATTCGTCGTGTCATAGTTTTTATATTTTATTTATTTTTAATCATTTTATTTGATATGAAGTACATTTACTTTTATAATTATAGTTTTTATCCCTGGTACTGGGGTGGCTTATTTGTGTTGTAACAATATACATGAGTAACATAACCTATGTATTATTTTAATGACAAATAGTTTTAAGAATACCAATCACAATATCACTTAATATATTATACAATATTCATAATATTACTTTGAATGTTGGTAGGGGGTCCTCTAGTATACAACAATTTTCTTCTTTTTCTTAATTTGCATTGTTCAACCTCAACAAGGAGTGGTGCTATAACACAACGCTTTTGGTCACAGCAGACCATCCTATAGGCGATACCACAGTGATATTTGAGATACCATGGTCTCTGTTGAGATCACTGCTACCAATGCCCAAGAATGTGCCTTGACTGTGACAACGATGATGTATGTTGATTGATAATGTGAAAAAAACTAATTCTCCCAGACTTGAGCCTGGGGAAGGGAAGACGTTTGCCTTTAGGATGTTTTAGCCAATAAAAAAAAATTAATTACAAAAAATTAAACTTGTTTGATTACCTTGGACATTTTATGAGTTGGTAAGATGAGCTGGTGACTAGGTTGAGCCAGGCTAACACAGAACAATATGTCACACGCCTGTTTTACGTTAATGATATTGTTGTTGAGTGCATTCAACAGATGCGACTTGAGATCTACAATTATACTTTCTGTGGTCACAATGCAACCTGCAAACACATGAGAAGAATATTATTTTAGTATAAATTTTCATTTTGTGTGTGTGTGAAAGGGGGGGAAGGAGAGAGATAATTTTTTTTATTTTAATTATATATTTTGTTATACTAATATTTATGCCAAACTGCTAAATATCTCTCCCCCTCCCTCCTCTCTCTCGCTCTCTCTCTCTCCCCATACAACTGATCAGTCTGCTCCTCTATCCTGAACCATTACACCAATACCTACACTACTCCACAGTCTCAGATACTTTAATACCTACTTCTGCAGTTCTTCCCATTCACTGCACTCACCCCTCACCAAAATCAATAATCTTGAGCATCTCAACCAGTCTCGTTGTTATGGTTTCCCACAAACTTCTCCTTACTTCCATTATTTTCAGGATCTGCTGCTTATCTGTTACAGTATCCACCTACTATATTTTTAATACTATATTGTAGCACCACACTTCAAATGTTCTACTGCTTGTCTGTCTGCTTTCACTATTGTTCATAAGTCACATACATATAATGTGATGTTCTGAACATTTAAATAAAGGAATCTGTTCCTAATTCCTCATTCAATATTTGACAGTAACAATTTTTTTATTGAAAACAAAGCCTTTTTTGGCTTGCAATATGCCAATTGGCAAGATACCAATTCATTTATGATAAGAATATGAGAGTAAACTAATTCCAAAGGCTTCCGCAGTCAATATCATAGAAATATATGCAGTATTATAAAGTTATTCGCTATTTCAATATACAGGCAATACCATAAAACCTAACTGTTATTTGCTGCTGCCAGCTATAATGAAAACAGACAAAGATGAAAAAGCAAATGCCTGTTGTACCGTATGCACTAAATACCTGAACTACAAATCCACCTGATGAAATCTGTTGGGTGAAATCTGACCAGACTATCAACCCAAGTGATACTGTCCAAAATGGGAAAATTCAATAATTTCAAAAACGTCGAAAATTTACTCTAACAATGTTTACTCTTTGCAATTCGAATATTATATCATATCAACTATCTGTGTTTTCCAGGAACACAAGTATTAGAGATTGACAAAGTTAAACTGACATAAAGATTAGAAAGACGTGTCTACTATAAATGTAACTGTCATCATCTTCCCTCAAGCAACTGCCTGTTGCGATTGTGGTACACACCACTGCCAGAGAGAAACCAGTCTGTGATGTAGTGGGCAGGAGTACTGTTGATATTGATGATGTGTAACTATAGGCCAGGTTGTCTTATTGTATAATGCCATAGCACAAAACAATGAATGAACACCATGCTAAATGAGCTCCCTAACTCTGAGCTACCCCACCATCTAACGATAACAGTCTGGGGAATCAAATACTTCCAATATCTCTATTCATCCCACGTATTAAAATACAACACCAGCCAATTAAAGTCTAGAGGATTTTAAGAAACAGGTCTGCTCCTCTTTGTCTGAAGGCGCACATTTAACAGCAATGTTTAAAATACAATTGCTATTAGTTCATCAAGATTGATAAGAGTTCTTAAACGATAAATACAATTTAGTGGTTAATGGAAGTGTAAGTGAGTATTAGTGGTAGCAACACAAGTTTAGCATGTGATAGAGTTCTGTTATAAGTTCATCAAGACAGAGAGTGTTTCACTATCCAGTTAATGTGTTTTTACCAACAGGTCATCATAACCCAGTTATTTGTGTAGCAATAAGAAAACTTAAAAATTACATCAACCAGATTAGCTAACTAATTAGATTAGCTAACAACCAGCTAACTGGAAAGTGTACTTGAGTAACTGCAAGTAGTGTTTATCTGAGTTTATTACCTCAGTACTGTGGTTAGAAGAATGATATAACACTGCTTGCTCACCTTTCTTTATATTATAACAAGGACATGTAATGCAGAACACCAAAAGAGATTCCAGAAGTTTCATATGTAACTGGACAGTAGCATTAACCTTATCGTCCTGACTTGTGTTGCCTGAAACAACAATAATTAAACAATTTAATCAGATACAAACCACATAATTTCAAATGTGTGTGTGTGTGTGTGTGTGTGTGTGTGTGTGTGTGTGTGTGTGTGTGTGTGTGTGTGTGTGTGTGTGTGTGTGTGTGTGTGTGTGTGTGTGTGTGTGTGTGTGTGTGTGTGTGTGTGTGTGTGTGTGTGTGTGTGTGTGTGTGTGTGTGTGTGTGTGTGTGTGTGTGTGTGTGTGTGTGTGTGTGTGTGTGTGTGTGTGTGTGTGTGTGTGTGTGTGTGTGTGTGTGTGTGTGCTGTTCAGTAGAAATCAGTTGTGAAGATGGTGAAGACGAGAGTTCTGCAGTGGCTTGTCATGTAATAAGGACGGATGAAAGGAAGCTGAAACTCATCAAGAGGAGGAAGAAGACCAAAATTAGAATAATTTGATTATATTGAGAAGTTAGCCAATAGAAAAGGGAAGACCATGTTGGAAGGTAAATTATTCACTTATGATAGAATGCAAGTGGCTGAACAACACAGACACTTGACAGTAAAGGGGGATGGAAACGAAGGTGAAGAAGAAGGTAGCTCAAACAGCCGGTCAGTAACATTACAACATAGTTTTCAAAGTTGCCATCAGTTCCACTGTTATTGCCATAATATTAAGCAAGACCACACTGCTACTGACTTGTACCAAAGAAGATCAGAGTTCGGTGAGTTCAGCTGAACCAGGAATACAACGTCTGGTCTATCAGCACACAACGGACTGTGGTTTACTAAAACAGAATACTGTATCTACAATTAGACTTAAAAACTGCTTAAATGGTCACACAACTGTTATGCAAAAACGAGGAGCTCCAATTTAGGGTCAAAATGGTGTTAACACTGATACTGACACAATTCTGTCAGACACAGGATAACATGGCAAATCAACTGTAAATTAGCTGTGGTTCTCCTATAAAATCATTTGCAACAGTCTTGGTTTTCATAAAGGGTGTTCAAGATGGATTTCAAAACACTGACCACAACTGACGGAAACATTGCATATGGGTTTGTTGCTTACCGGATACATTTTTTTTGGGGGGGGGACCATACAGAAGTATACTGATTAGAAAAAATGAGTTCAAGAGCATGTACAATGTTGATAAATGCACCTGTTATAAATTCTGTACGTTCAGTGAAATAAATTTGTAGCAGTATTTTGAATAATTACTGAATCACACTCGTAGTTCCAAATACACTATTTGCAAGCTCCTATTTAGTACTATTAATAAGGGTTAAATCTAACTCAATGAAGCTATATTTTAAAGCTGTGAAAATTTTTAGATACCTAAGTGTCATACCTTAATAGGTTTGAAAGGCTTTTGAGTACTTTTAGATTTTGTTTACGTATGTAGCCATTATAAAACAGCTAATTTTACATTCTTTAAAATAACACTCCCTGTGAATTTGAGGTAACAGTACACAAAATACTAGGGTCTGTGTAAGATTAATTCATGACAGCAAAATTTCGATTTTAGAATGTTTACAAGAAGTTGGCAAATCCAGTCCATGTGTGTAATTTCATACACAAATATCAATAGCTTTGGTTACCTCATGGTTTTTTATTTACTTATAACTAACTACATTATGATTTACAACTTTAAAACTAAATTATTTAATGAAAGTGTTTCTCTAGTACTGACAAGTATGCCACCTGGAATGACGACGAGAATGACAAAGTCAACCTGAACAGTCTAGTTTGTAAAAAAATAATGTGCCTTAAAAAGATAAATGAAACAAATAAGCCTGAAAGATGATAAAACCAAAAGAATTTATCAAAAATATCACCAACATCAAAAATATCACCAACTTTACAGATGTATGGCAAAAGATAACTGAGTTGAAATGGAAATTTGCAGAACACAAGACAGAACAACAGCAGATGGAATACACTAATAATATACTGTTGACTTGGAGAATATAAGAGAGGAAAAGGAAGACTGTATGTGATGTGATCTTAAAGGACAAGAAAGTTCTAAATGGATGACTTTAGCTTGAAATACAGAAACCTCAAAACTGAAAGGTAAGGATTAATTCTAAGACTGAAGAGAATATACTATGTGGGAATAGGATATGTGTTATGTTATACTTATTGTAAAATCAACAGGTTTGTTTAGCGAACCATTAAAATTATCAAATATAATCAGTTGGTATACTGATAGTGATGGTGGCATTCAAGATTAATTGGTGAGTGATTTTGAAGGTATTGTTTAGTCTTTTATACCTGATCATTTCAAAAAAAAATAAGGTACATTTTATAATCATTTCAAAAAAAAAAGAAGGTACGTTTTAATTTAAATAAAATTTAAAACTACAAAAAAATGTTAGACAACTAATCATTTTCTTTTATTTTGGATTACTATAAATGTATGTTTAAATAAATACACTAGTTGACTAAATGGAATGACACATTAAACATCTCATAGGACATAACAAATCATATCTCCATAAAAATTCTGAAATCATCTTCCCCTGCTTCTTTATTGAATGAATTAAGTGAGTTCTCAGTTTCTATTCGACCACTTGGCATTTGTCTGTCATCTGTCTATCAGTCTGTCTGTCTGTTTGGAGCCTGTCTCACAATAATTTTTGAATGCATCAAGCAATTTTCACAAAACTGTGCATGTGTGTCCCTCCATACTTTTATCCCACAGACCACTACTTTTTTGAGACTGATACCCCAAAATAGGGGAAGGGACAGAAATGTGAGGGGTCAAAATTTGAAAAAAATTTTTAAATCTACGTTCGTATCAAAAAGGACCAAAATCTAAATATAGCGTTGCAGATACCAAATTTTGGGAGGCCAGGGCCCAAAATGTGGATCAAAAATTGTACAAAATCATGCTAAGTATCAAATTAAAAATTACTTCAACTAAAATATGAATGGTGTAGTGTTCAGTTTTGGAAATTTCAAAATTTTATAATTTTAGGACACCAGACCTCCAAAAAAAGAATGAAAATTTTTGAAAATTGCAAAAATTCATGTCAAGTAGGATATAACTAAAAAAGGAAATTCTAACTTAAATCTGAGTGCAGTGTTTACTTAAAACTTTTCAATATTGGAGGCATCATGGGCCAAAAAATGGAAGACAGAATTTTGAAAAAATTGTAGAAGTCTGTACGGGGCATAAAATTATGAAGAATTTTATTCAAAATGAACTCAGCATCTTTAATAATTTCCCAAAATTAATATCTAACAACTTCCTTCTAAATGTTAAGCTGCTTTCAAAATGTTTGTAAATCCTCTGCAAAAAAACCTTTTATCAGTTGTAGTTGTTATCAGCTGTATCTGTTACTTAGAAAGTTATTTGTAACCTCTTTATTTGTATATGTACATGAAAAACATACACAAAATTTTAAAAATTAAAAAACAAAATATGAGAAACAATGTACGTTCATCTTATTGTAGTGTTCTTAACTAATGCTAAGAGTTACCAGACATTGGAACCAGACTTCACTTAAAGCCTTAAAAATTTAATTGTATTCATTTGATTTTATCTAATGATATATATATTTCATTAAAAATAGTGAGCGAGTTCTGTTAGGTCGCTACTTAACACATAGTTTGAGCAGACACAAGACAGGCTGCCATAAACACTCTTTCTCTCATACACAAGGACATGTATATATAATATTTACCTTTAATCAGAATTGTTTTGCCAAGCTTCTGCAGCATTTCAATAAGAAAATGATGGGCTTCTGTACTGATCAGTTCACCAGACAAATAGACTTGGATTTGAGGGCTGTACAGTGACAAACTGGCACAGGTCTTCCACAATATAGTGATGTTTTCAATCAACTGACAATATGACGTCCACTCATCCATACCATCAAATTCAATGTTTACTTCTTCTCTAAACACAACACTATCACTTGCACTAGTGCTTTCACCACTGGATTTAATTTTGCCAAACAAAGCAAGACATTTTTTGGTATTTGTCACAGTGCTGTCAATTAAAAAACTCAATTCCTTAATACTGTGGTCTCGTAATATGTTGTTTCCATTGGTGTTCAATGTAACACATTCCAACTTCCAAACATGCACAATAATAACCAGTTCTACAATGGAACAACATAGTTTTGTAAAATGACTGTCATGTAACATATCCAGAACACGTTCCATTGCTTTTAATTCAATAAACTGTTCTATAAACCTTACATGGCTGAGAAAGTTTGCAAATGCAGACAAACAAGCAGTCATGACAAATCGATTAACATCAGACCTTGTTTCACTGTACCGCTGTTTGGCGATTAAAAACACAGGATAGAATATAGTGAACAGTATTTCATGTTGCACCAACATGCTGCACCGAGGGACGACTCTTAGAAGATGGCAACCAATTGTGTATGAAATCTTCACATCAGCTGATAACAGGAGATCTCTGTATGAATCCAAACAAGACCATTTATTTTTATCCAGTCTAATATCAGAATTGAAAGCACTAGAACCCGACACACTTCCTTCACTCGATGAATTATTGCATTTAGACAAATTTTCAATGTCTTCAATGCTGTATGACATTTTTGTGTTTTTCAAACAAATTTCACAACACGTCTTTTCATCTAATGCACCCATTTGCCGATAAAATATCTTTTCAAGTAATATCAAACCAATGTTTCTCAAACGCTGATCTCCGTTAACGATAACCTTGAGCAATTTTGTTATTATAATGTATGGAGGGAAACAACAGCAAGTGCCACAGGCTATCATTGCTCGCAATGACTGAATAACAATGTCTATTGAAATGTCTTCAGAAAGGAAATTTGTTAAAATCATAAACAATGTAGTAACACTGCAGTTCTGCTGAACACTGGATGGAAGTATGGAACTTGTATACAAATTCCCAAACAAGTTGTCATGATGGTGCATTGCATTCAGTAAACAGTGTTTGTGTCTGCTGCGTTTACAGTGTTGAACATGCACCAACTTCGATCTGGTTTTTTTCATTGACAATATCAACTGACTAACTAATAAAATCAATTTTTTTGCTCTGTCAATGGACGTATTTGAATCAATTTGTGGAAAACTCAAAATGCTCATTATAGTTTTAACAACTAATTTTCCATTACAACTTTCACTGAACTGATGAAAAAATAGTAAAAATTTCTTGACTTTGACTAATGCATTATTTTGCACCAGTAAGCAATGTATTAACCTTATCATCCCATACATTATGTTAAAAACAAATTCCTGTAGAATTTCCAATTCTTCCCGCTCCTTATCTTTCACTAATTCAGGTGTTGTTTTTCTAACTGCATCTTCAGACAGTCTTAACATAACTGGAAGAATTCCTTTTTGAATTGCCGCTGATGTCAACTCTGAATTGAACAGTATTTTTTCTAGAGCAGTGAGCAGAAGTTTTGACAAAACTGATTTTAAATTTGTTAACTGTTTTGAATCTAAATTATCAACAGGTGCTGACGCAAACTGTAATGAACACAAATTTACTAAACTGAAACTCATCACCTGTATGGACACCGAATGATTAATACCAACTGCTTGCGAATTGAAATTTTCTGACACAGTCAGACCCTGTAATAGTTCAATAAGCAACAATTTAAATTCATAACAACTGATTCGATGCTTTAAAACATCTTTTATTCGGTCACTGTGAAAATCTTCAGGCTGCAGTTTCTGTGGTTGTTGTTCTTGCTTCTTTTTCACTGGTGTATAACTTGAACTCTCTAGTCGTGACTCATCTTCACTGCGAACAACAGACGTGAAATAATCAAAATCCATTGGATCAAGACGAATCTTCAGTGAAGACCTCAGAGGGGGTGGTTCACTGCTCCCACCATGTTCGGATTCACTGCTCTCGTCTTTTGTTAATGCAGGTGCTGTATTCTGTGAAATTAAATCATAGCATCAGCCGTTAACACAAAATTCATAAAAATATCATTTTTACTTCCATGTTCCATAAGGAAATGGAAGTATGGTGATTGCGAAAAAAATCGTGATCAAGATAAAGGCTGATTCTGATCGTACTACCCTCGAAACATGAAGAAGTCATTTTCCGAAATGTGTGTGTGTGTGTGTGTGTGTGTGTGTGTGTGTGTGTGTGTGTGTGTGTGTGTGTGTGTGTGTGTGTGTGTGTGTGTGTGTGTGTGTGTGTGTGTGTGTGTGTGTGTGTGATTTTTTTTCTATGGACAACGATAACTGCCACAAATTCAAACAAAATCAAATAATTTTTTGCATAAGTGCCCGAGTTATAGAGGACTCAAGGCCTATTGGTTTTGGTGAAGAAAGGTTAAGGGGAGGGGTAGTTTACCGCAACGTTTTATGTTTTAACAAGAGTAAAGTACTTAAATTAGGTAAATAAGTATCCTGAAAAGAAGGTCACACTTTATTATGAAAATATACTTTTTATCCTGAAAAGTGGTCATAATAATCCAATGTAAAAAGGTAGATGAAATATCAATAAATGAAAAGGGTAGTTGAAGGGGAGGGGGTAATTTTTTGAAAATTACCTTTCTGATGTTGAATAAACTACTTCATTTTGAAGGATAAGATACCTTAGTAATTACATATATTGAAACTATTACTCAATAAAAGTGTAAATATCAAAAATGGGGTTGTTCAGTTAAGGGGGGTAGTTCACCTGCATTGTCTTGTTTTAACAAGAGTAAAGTACTTAATTTTGATAAATAAGTGCCCCAAAAATAAAATCATATTAATCCCCTGTAAAATGGTAAATGAGATATCTATAAATGGAGAGGGTAGTTGAAGGGGTGGGGATGATTTTTTAAAATTACTTTGCTGATATCAAGTAAAGTATGAGTATCTGATTTTGAAGGATAAAATACCTTAGCAATTACATATGATAAAACTACTACTCTATGAACGCGTAAATATCATTAATGGTGGGGATCAGCTGAGGAGGAGGGATGATTGTCTGCGTAGTTCAGTTTCTTTATAAGAATAAAGTACCTAATTTTTATAGATAAAATGACTCAAAAATAACATAATATTAAACGACTACCCCATAATAACAAAAATATCTATAAATAGTGAAAATGGTTTGAGGGTGGAGGATATTATTTTAGAAATTTATTATCAAACCAAATTAAGTAAATGATTTCAAACGTCAGTCTTAGACCATGAAAGTTATGTTTGGTTCTCATGCCAATATTTTTACAAATAAATACTAAATATTTTCAAGCACAAACACTAAGAAGAAACAGAAGTCAAGAAATGGAATTCCTTCAGCAATTCCCTTCTTCTTCACTGCTTGAACACTATATAATGCCTATGCTACAGAGATTTTCCTTATTAATTCTTCTTGGCATCTACCCTAAATCTGTTTTTTCCATCCATCCATTTGTGTCTTCCACAGCTACTGAAGTCTCTTACATCCTGCACACCAAAGGCTTCTGTTGTACCAATCACCATCCTGCAAGCCTCTTTTCCCTACCTTTTCTTTATGATCTCCTGAGTCTACGACCTACCCATTTGCATCACCTAGGTGGAACCCAGTCTAGTATCTTTTGGAGCCAATGATTATCAGGCATCCCTTTCACATGACCATGGCATATGAGGCACTTTGTATTTATGGTGTCTACACTGTCTTGTCAACATGAATTATCTGCTGATATCATCATTTTTACTGCAATGGAGCCTAGACACCCCACAAGAGCTTCCCTTTTTTTAGCCACCTATTTTATAACTTTCATTTGTTGTGTTTAAAGACTACTGTAAACTCTGGTCCTAACAATCTGCTGGTTACTGATTTCTGTGTTTTCATGTTTTATCATCACAAGTGATTTTTAGGCATCTGACCATATAATCTAGTCAGACAGTTGCACTGTTCAGAATTCTTTTTTGTGTGTTGTATGTGTGTGGGGGGCATAAAAGTACACCACTCGATTATCTGACAATTGTACTCTGCAAGATTAAGTCAATTTGGTTACTTATGTGAGTTTTTAATAAAGGTGAGAACAAAAAGTATATCAAGACTGATTTTACTATGAGTTAAGCAGTGTTAGGAGTAGTATATGAGTTGACCCTGAAATGTTGCGAGGACAGATACGTCGTACCATCTACCAAGCTTCTCTCAGTCCTGTGTTACATGTCAATAAGTGAAGTTCGATTATACTAGAACAACAGAACAATGTTTGCACCAACTTCTGGCAAAAAAAATTGAAAAAATGACACAGAAACTCACCAAATGTTACTAGCAGCTTACAGAAGTGACACAATTTGTGCACATGTGTTTTTGGTTGGTGTAAAATATTTAAAAAAGGAAGAACAAGTGTTAAAAATGATGAATATGAAGAACATTTTCAACAAGCCGATGAAATGATCTAAACAATTTGCAAAGCCATCTAAATCAATTAACGCATACAATAGCTTAGCAACGATTTCAACATCTCGCTCATATCAGTTCAAACCATTTCAACTGTTGATTTGGCCATGAGAAGAGTAGTAGCAAAGTTCATTCCAAAACTGTTGACAGACAAGCAAAAGAAAATTGAAAACAGATCTAATTTGCTAGAATGTGCAAAACCTGATGAATTTTTTTTTAATCAGTAATTATTACCGATGAAACATGTGTCTATGGCTATGATCCAAAAGCATCCAATTTTCACAGTGAAAGACACTGATTCTCTGCGACCCAAGAAACCTCAGCAAGTCTGTAGCCACGTGAAGGCAATACAGACCATGTTTTTCGAATACGAGGGCATTGTTCATCATGAGTATGCTAAAACAGAATATGCCATAAAGAAGGAGTATTACATTAGAGTTCTTCGCCATTTGTAAGATACTGTGTGCAGAAAAAGACAACTGTTTCAAAACTCAAGCAACTGGAAACTGCATCATGACAATGCTACAGCCACTCAGCCATTGCTGTGCAACAGTTTTAGCCAAATCTGGCATTCCATTAGTCCAACTATCTCCATACTCACCAGATCTAGCCCCATGCAACTTCTTCCTGTTCCCAAAGATAAAATGGCATTCAAAGAGCAAGCCATGGCATTTTCAAGGTGTGGAAGACAAAATGCAACAGAGCAGTTACAGATGTTTATAAACAAGACTTCTAGAGACACTTTCAGAAATAGCAGGAATGGTGGAGGCACTGTTAGAAGAATTTACTCTGAAGAAGATTAATGCTTTGTATCTGTAAACAATCAATATTTTTCTTCAATGTAATCAGTTCGATACTTTCTGATCACATCTCACAGCACATATAATGATCATTTGAATGTTACTCTCGATCACTATTAAATTACTGTTCATGAAATTTGTACTTCTATGTTTAGAATTTTCTGCCTCAAAATGGGTACCAATGTCTACTACAACTGAAACATTCATTTTTTAGAGAATTAATTCAGTGATGTCTAACATCCATTTTATAAATGTAGACAGTTTACATTTTTATTCCCTTTCTGCTTCACAGGAGTACACTGTCCTTCATGTCACTATTTTTTAATTACAGTCAGGGGAAATCTGTTCTTTACCCCTACACTAATACTTTCATTACAAATACATATAGATTTACCTGAATGTTTTCACACCTCTTCTGTCTCAATGTCCTCACGACATTTGTTCTCTGCCCAATAACGGAGTCTATATATTAAATTTCTCATATTTTACTGAGTTATTTATAATTTTCCACATACTATTACGTTTTATATAACCTAGTACAGCAGTATTCAAAAAATATAAAATAATAAATGAAACAAAAGAGCTGTTTTAAAAAAAAAAGTGTCTTACTGAATGTATCAAGCGTGACCTGGCAGAAGATGTCCCACTGATTTTACGAGCAGTAACAACTCCTGGTGGACTGTTCTCAGTGGAATGTGCACCAATCGGACGACCCTTGCGCCGTGTTCTGAACTCTGGCTTGCATACATTATCAACTCTTAGACTACTGATCTGACTGATACGAACATATGGATTGACTTCACCACCACTAGAACTGTATGCTTCTCCACCCACAGCATAGAGAGAAATCAACAGGCTAGCCAATTCCCGTCCGCATGAAACATCCTGTGTAATTGAATTAAAAGAAATTATTATAAGGTAATGTTGAATTAAAACAATAAAATTATATAATTCACTGTAAACAATTTTATTTTAATACTTATTAGAAGTTACATAAGGCTAAAATTTTCTCAGAAGAAAATACAGGATGTTTCAGGACGTTTCTGGCATACTTCATAGGCATATTCCTCTCATTAACATAATTTAAATAAAGCTTATATAAACACAGGTATGGAAACATTTTGATTTCTTCTTATGGCCAATCAAGTAATTCTTTTTTTGTTGGCCTCAAATGTAAAGTAACACAATGCATGGATGAAATCAAGGACACAAAATTGACAATTTCAATAGAATTTCAGTAGAATGACAACTTCTGAAAAAAAAAAGTGGTTACAAAGTGGTAAATTGTATGCCTTTTATATAATCCTATAGAAATTTCTAAAAAATTACCTGAAAATTACATTTTTTTTTTTTTAGAAATTTTTTTGTATATCAATAAAGTACTTCAAAACTGAAAGTTTTCCCATGTGACTGTCAGAAAATTTAATTCTAAAGAATTCGGAGTAAACAAGATTATAGAAAAATAGTTACAATGATACATTACTTGTCGTTTTATTCAAAACAATACTCAAACTAAATTACTTAGTTATCAAATCACCAAACTAATTACACAATACTGGTTAATTATCCTTGTATTTATCATTGGTTATGATTGTTCTATTATGTTATTTACACTGAACTATTTAGTTCCAGAATTCAGTGTACAGAAATCTTCCAGATTTACAAAAGCCTATTAATTTTGAATCACTTTTATATTTTGAATGGAGGAATTCTTAAATAGATCAACTTCGATTGCTGGAAGTACAAAGATCAATTGGTGCATCTGTGTAAGCTTCCTCCTGCACTCACTATGCAGATCGAGCAGCACACTGACTTACAACCTACACATGGACTCAGCATTTTAGAAATCTTCAAAGCCAGGAAGTTAATAATTTACCCCCTCCCTTGGGGTTTTCCTGACAACCAACAATTATCGTAAATGTATTATGCAGGAAACTCTATTTCCTTCCAACCTTTTTTTGTGAGGTTAGCAAACTTCAACAAGCATGGGGCTGTATCAAAATAAAGTGAGTTGCTTCTTTTCACATAAATTCATAAATTATATCTGCTTGCCTGAGACTCAGCAGATGATAATATATAGGCCATAAAGCAACATTCTGTGGAGTTAGGAACAGATTAACTATATATATTTTAGATTGTAATGTAGAAAACCGCACAAGCAAATTTTCTACAAAAAAAAAGTATGAAAAATCTAATTGTCATTTGCGTTTTACAAATTTTATGTTTTTTTTAACCCATGCAATACAGACTTGGAATTAATTTTTCTTAATTCTGTATGCAACATTTCATCTGCATCAATTTTGTGTTCTTTAGCCATATAGATACAGTATCATTCTGTTTTATGTTTAAGGCCAAAAGGAAATCTTTGACTGGCTATAAACAGGAAACAAAGCATTTCCAGACCTACGTGCCTACAAAGTTTTTTCATTATTTTGATGAGAGGAATGTGTCTATGAGTTAATGCAGAAACTTCCTGAAACAGTACATATATTTCTACAAAAAATCAAATAATAATACAAACATATAATCTGATTTTAAAAGTAATTTATAAATTATAAAAAATCTTGCACAGTCTAATTCATACCCAGCCTCTGTATATCAGGAGTGATCAACATTTCTTTGTTTCAGATCATCTTGCCTAAAGATCTACTATTCTACTGTTTAACAGTTGTTTTTAAAAAAGAAGTTACTCCCCTTTTATTGATTATTTTTAATTAAATTTGTAGCTTAATATGTCGGTAAAGTAATTAATATTAAGTTTTTAAGTCCTCTTCATAATCGTCAAAAAAATTAAATGTCATGTTCAATTACGATTTTTTTTTTAATTATGACATGAAAAAAATTAGCCTGCAAGAAACTTTTTTGTTGTTAGAGGTAGGTATGTAGTTTAAGTAAATGAAATTATCAGAGCCGTTGGCATTTAATGTTTATTAAATTTGCAAGTCTCTAGCCTGATATGTTTTCCATATATTTATGTTTACATTGAGCATTAAGTATAATGTCAGTCCGTGCTCCAAGCTGCAAGTGAATGAATGCATGTGGCCGACACAACGTGTAACATTTGTACAGTCCACGTAAGTTACTTTCTAACAACTGTATTAACTGTAACAACTGTGTTACTTTTTTATAATAGTTTCCTAAGTACTTGATAATTTATAATGAATATGTTCATGTTCAATGTGTATTATATTGATTTGCAGACTACAATTATTAAACTACATGTTCAGGTCAGGCCTTCCCACCTTGATGTGACACCTGTATTTTAAATACTGGCAAAAAAATTAACTTATTTATTTACAACTATTTACCTACAATTTTTATTTATAACTCAATATATTTACGCACATGTAAATATGTAAAATATAAACACATATATTTTTTATACATGAACACAATTTTGTGAAACTGTTATCTCTTTAGAAAGATTTTTCCACAGTCAAGTAAACTGTCAAAGACTACCTTTCAAACTCTGCAAGGTTAGCATTAGAAATATGAGTGAATCTGATAGAAAACGTGATAGTGCATTTCAATTTTCTTATTTTCACTGTAGGAAATGATGACTAACAAACAGGTAGATTAATGTCTAAGGCTATCACGGCCAGCGTCAATGTTATTAGAAGATTGACTTGCCAGGTTGTAAGGCCATGCTCTAGAGTTGTTAGTTGAAGACATTTCGCCCGAATCTTTGGCCGCCCATCTTCAGTGCTTGAAGTTTGACAAAGGCTGTTACACTGGACAAATTATCGCAGTCAGTAACCATGAACAGTGGCTGTTGGGCACCCATATTTATAAACTATTGGGTCCACATGAATATGTTGTCAGAAACCACTGGCCAATGAGAAGAAGGCAAAGTGTTATTGGTTCCACACGACTTGCTACCAAAGAGTACTTAATGAGAGGGATTCACTCCGCCAACTCATTGTAATTGCTGCATGTTTGTGACTCTGGATGGATTCCATTATGCATTCAAGGGAAATACGAACTCACAGATGACAGAAGTCTCATCTCTTCAAAGAGGATGCAATGGTTGGCATTGACGAGTGCGTGCTCTGCTATAGCGGACTTCTCCAGCTGCCCCAAACGACCGTGGTGGTTGTGTTCATGTTGTTACATAATGACAAAAAAATGTTACACCATTACAGAACATTCTACGTGTTTCTCGGCTCTTCCAGCTGTAATGTGTGTGCATGCATACGTATTGCTGCTACTGAGATGAAGGACAATTATGTGACACTTGTCACACGTCCGAGACTGATCCAGATTTCATCAGTCCATACGCGCTGTGTGTGCAATGCCACAATCAATTACGTTCTGGTGTTTTCTAGTAGCGTTCTTGATGCGTAGTATGGAATATTCTTCACCGGGGTATAAATATAGGCAGTCAGCGGTGCTTAGTTCAGTTATTATTAGGCGATTTACACAGTGTGGTTCGAGTATTGTGTAGAAGTGTTATGTGTTTTATAACTGTGCAGGAAAATTTTAATACAACTGTGTTTTATATTAGTTGATATTATTATTGCGTGTGAACAATTTTTATTTGATTTGTGATAAGAGACTACCTTCTTGATTACAAACTGTTTAATTGTGATAATTAAAGCTGGTGATTACTGACTTAACTGGTGTCTTGTATTTTGTTTCCCACTGTACCATACAGGTAAAAATACTTGGAAAGACAGTAGTTGGGCGATTGAGAATTTCAAGGCTGAGAAATTTAAGAACCTGGTTTGGCATGAATACAACTGACTTATTCCGTACAGCAGTGAAGAAAGTTAGAATAGCCTGTATGATATCCAACATCCGAAATGGATGGGACCTATGTGAAGAAGATACGAAGATCAGTAGACCATCATAACAGTGGTGTCAGAAGTGCGACAACCGTTAACAGTGGAAACAGTGGACACTTCATACAAGACTAGTGTAATTCGTAATTAATCTGTAAACAGGGATGCCAGTCAGATGATGGAAGCTTTCCAAACGCTGCTGCAGCAGACACAGGAACAACAAAAGTTAGAAGGAAGACAGGAAAAGGAAGAAACAGAGGAACAACGTAAACAGGAAGTAGAGGAATGTAAACATAAAGCAGGTGACATCAAAGTGTTAATTCAAGAGCAAAAGCAGATGCAACAAAACACTACCCCAGAATTGGGTCTCCTACATGGTGATGTAGGTGAATTACGAGGTGAACTTAATAACAAATTACCAGAATAGCTGACGTAGAAGAATCCATGTCAAATAAAATAGCTGAAATAGAAAAATCTGTCTTCAGTGTGGAAGAAGCTATGTCAACAAAAATGTCTGCAGTAGAAAACTCAATGGCAAACATAAGAAAACAAATTAAAACTGAAGTTGAGCAGTTCATGAAAATACAACCAAAACGAATTTCTAACCAAACTGAACCAATGATAAAGACAGAAAAGACAATAGAGAAAGTCACCTTGCCTCCGGTTGGGACAGTTCATGTTAAGGTTCCAACCTTTGATGGAAGCGGTCACTGGGCAACATACCTTCGCCAATTTGAAGCTGCTGCAAGTGCAAATAATTGGACAAAGAAAGACAAGGCAGCGTCACTTGTTCCAGCATTAAAAGGTCCTGCAGCAGAACTACTACAGAAAGTGCCACCTGACAGCCAGAACACCTATGCTGAATTGATAAAAGCTCTAGAATTACGGTATAGCAATAAACATTTGCGAGATGCGTACTGCACTCAGTTGAGAGCAAAGCGACAGCATTCCGGGGAGAGTCTTCAAGAGTTTGAAGCAAGTATTGACAGACTAATTAGACTGGCCTATCCTGAAGCACCAGAAGATTTTCGAACAAGGTTTGCGATGCAGACATTAAATGACAGTGTCCGAGATAATGAACTATCGCAAGTGTTACGAATGGCAAAACACCAGAATAGTGCAGATGCCCTGGTACATGCTTTGCAATTTGAGGCTGCCAAGTCAGCGTCTGGTTGGACAAATCACAAAGTGCGCGCACTGAAAGACTCCAACAGCACAGACAAGAAAAAAGAAGAGCAAGGAACAGAGACCCAATGAGCGGCTGAGTAAAGAATTGGGTCAGAGTAAAGTAACAAAGCCATAGAGTAAAGTAAGAAAGGATGCAAGTCCGAAGTGTTATCGATGTGGGAAACATGGACATTGTAACGAATGAATTTGGTGCGTGTTCGTGATGTTGAAGCCCCGCGGTGGGCGCCAATCTGTAACGAATGAAAGAGGATGTCTGTCTTCTTCGTTTAAGCCCCGCGATGGAAGCAATCTGTAACGTTATGACTGGCATCCTCGTCTTCGTTTAAGCCTCACGATGGAAGCCAAATCTGTAACGCGGAGACTCAGTCGTATATCTGTAAAATGTGAACCAATTTTGTATGTGTATAAAGTGTTAGTGTGTTCGTCTCGCACTGGGGTCGTTACATCAATGTTGCACTAATGATGTCCGTAGCGTTGCGGTAATCACCAGTATAACACGGCAGTAACCTTACCTGTATACTTATAGGGGTGTGTTAATCCCGGGTGGCGCCAAATTGTTTATTAAAACAATTAAAATTACATATTAAAGTATTTTCAGCGGTGACGGTTGGGGCGTTCAAATAATTCCCGCTCGTACCGCCTCCTGGATTGTATAGACAGCTGTGCCAATGACGACTTGAGCACTGCTCATCAAACCTATTCTTCGTAAATAAACTCAAATAATGTAATGCACTCCCTATGAAATAATAACAACGGTTACTCCCTGTAATAGTTATTTTTAATGGGTGATAATTAAAATATTCAATTTGACAATTATATTATAATAAATCTGCACCGACTTTTTTATATGAAACACTTCCTTCTCAAGGCTGACGAAAATCGATTATGGAACGATGTGCTCGCATCCGCATGGCTGCGGAACGTTTTGTTATTACAATTAAATTCGTTCCAAAATCGGTGGATTCTTGTGATTATGAGCTAAAGAATTCCTATGGTTACAATAAAATATTTTACCTTACTCTAAGTGTACATACATAATAATGTGTGATGTTACAATCTGTTTTGTAGTGTCGTTAAACGTGTTTTGAAAGTTCGTGTTTAAACAATAGGTTAGCTTTTATGTTAACAAATTTTCAGTGTATTTATTTTACTTAAATAATCTTTGAAAGAGAAATGTTCGGTTTATAGTGAGATCAATTTACTTTTAGTAAAATTTAGAGTGATTAGGTTTTGGAAATAAGGTAATTTAATGGTACTTAACACATGGCATTTTCACTCACTGGTTCGGAATAAGATTGGGCTGCAATAAGTTCTAATTTCTTTTAATTTTTGGACTTCATTAGGTCGGGCATCCTTTTCATAGAGTATATGGTCATAATTTTCTGTTAATTTTCAGTTTTATTATCCTGGATCTTGAGTGGACTGCTATAATAGGTCGTCTGCTTCTTATACAGTCATGGTTATGAACTTCTTTTACTGTTTCACATTATTTTATTGAAAAATTGGTCTTCCAAACTTTGGCTTCTGTACTGCTTGACTGACGCTTTACGAGTAACGGTATTCAATGGTAATTTTCGCCACCAACGTCCGTTTCTATGGTAACGAAAAAATTCTGATTGGCTGAGGTTGATATAAATCCATTGTTATCAAAATTCGAATTCCTTTCAAAATCTTCGTATATCTTCTGACTGCTGTTATTCCTCTATCTTCCTTCCTGATTATTAAATATTGTCACTATAGTATGTATTTCCTTTCATAGATTATTTTGATACCTCACAAGTTTGGGTTATTCAGGTTTTTATGTTTTTACAATTATGTTAATACTTGTTAATTACATTTCTTTTTGTATACAAATGCTTATTATAATATTTTGTTTTACAAATGATTTACAATTTATTCTTGGTGAATCCTTCACCTCAGATTTGCTAATTTCTTTGTTAATTTGTTATAATTTGTAGTTGTTTGTTTCTGACAGTTAAACCTTTTCATAGGCCTAAGTAGCCATTATGGTATTTGATTTATTTCATTTAAATTACATTTCATTTCAGCCTAATGGGCTTTATTTTGTTATTATCTTGTCACTATTATTTTATACATAATTGTTTACTATTTAGGTTTCCTCGTTTTCTAGTCATACATTTCTTAACGTTTTTATTTATTTCCTTTGCCAATAATAACAAGGTGGCTATTATTTACTATTTTTTGATCTTATTAAATATAACATGTAGGCCTATGGTCTGTATGATTCTTACAGCCATATCCAATTCATAAACTGGCTTGAATAATTATTTAACTATTATTTGCTAATCTTTGTTTACAATTTATCTTATTTTATATTATTTTTTAGTGTGATAAACAACATCACTTTTATGAAATTTATAACTATCCCTTATAACATGGGTGTTTTTTTATTTGTTCCTAACTCCTTAATTTTTTAAACAATCTTTACTTTCCCTCCATGTTAACACTTTCTATTTACTCTTTCCTGGGATTCTCCCTTTTAAATATGATTACCTATTTTTAAACTTATTGATATTTTTTTTTTTTAATTACTATTGTGATTATCACTTTCCAGTGTTCAATATATCTTACTTTATAGTTTATATGTAATACTATTTTTCACAACATTTTTACTCACTATTATTTTTCACTGTTAAACCTTTAGTGTTCTTTATAGATTTATTAAGTGTTTATTTTCTTTATCCTTCACTATTTTTCATAATATTAACATTCTTTATTATACATTATTCTTATTTATACCTCACCTTCACTTTTAAATTATTTATAGTTAATTATAATTTAATTAGTGTGCTTTCTTTATTACTACACTTTGGGGTTTTTACACTTTCATTTCGCACTTCACAAATGTTTTTGTTTTTTAAGTGTTTCTGAATGGGTAATCCCTCTAATTACTATCTCACTACCGTACTATCTCTTTCATTACAACATTTCCTTAATACTATTAACAATTTTATGTCCTTACATTTCTATTATTACATCTAACTCTAAATTGTGGGTTAGTTTGCTTTTTTATATTTATCTTTAACATTTTAATAGGGTTTCTTCCCTAGATTATTATTGTCCATTAATGGATAATAACCTTTACTTTTTCCTTTCTCATAGGTTAATTATTTGGTCTTGGTTCCAATATTACTTTTGAGTGCATTATTTCTCCTGCTCATATTCTTTATTACTTGTTTGTGTATCATTATTGGTTTTCATTTTTATCTATTTCCCTCCTTCTTCATTTTCATTGTATTTGGTTAATACCTTGATTTTTCCACCTTCTCTTTGGGTTCATTTTAACGTGTTACATTGAGTCATTTAATTCCATGAACTTGTTTCATTTTTGTTTTGGTTTTGGTTTTTTCCCTTCTTCTTTTGGTTTTGTTAATCACCTTCTTCTCTTCTTTGGTTTTATTCTTGTTTGTTTTTCGTGGTTCCCTTCTTCTTTTGTTTCCTTTTGTTGGGTCAATCACTTGGGTTAGGTCATGTCGTCGTTTGTCGAGTCATAGTTTTTATATTTTATTTAAATTAAGCATTTTATTTAATGAAGTATTACTTTATATTAAAAATTATCTTTTTCATCCCTGGTATTGGGTTGGCTTATTTGTGTTGTAACAACATCTACAACAAGATTGTGGGGTTAAAGTTCAGCAGTAGGGAAGCGAGCAGTAGTCGGTACAACAGGGTGTGTGCTGACTAACTGGAGGAACAAAGCCCCTAGACAATAAGCAATTTCTACACTTCAGCAACAAACAACAGGAGCTTGGTGGTTACCAGATTCGTTCAAGAAAGGCCAACCTTAATTACAGTTGACACAGCTGCAAAGTTTCCATTGTGCGCCCTGATGTGGTGAAAAATCTTAAGCCAATCTGGTGCTCTTGCAGCTTGCAAACAGCTACTGGATGGCCTGTAAAGGAGTTTGGAAAAGTGGACATACACGTATGCCTTGGTCGACTTGAGTTTGATCATCAAGTACTGGTTGCAGACATTGTGGATGAAACAATTCTTGTTGTGGACGTTATGAACACATATGGATTTATAGTCGACTTCAAAAACAATGTCTTGAGAATTGGAAAAGTAGAGGTAATCCTCTCCACAATGAATACTTCAGAAATATCGATGGACATGATAAATCAAGTAGTGTAACTGTTCCGCCAAACTCCGAAAAGATCATCATGGTTAGAACTGAGGTAGATACTAGGGGCAACCAGTGTTCTATATTCGAACCCCAGGTAGTCAGCACATTGGGAATACTAATTGCCAGAAGTTTAATAAAACCTGACAAAACCGGAAATGTACGTATCAGAGTGGCGAATATTTTGGATCAAGCTGTCACTTTATAAAGCAATACGGTCCTAGGCAAATTGACTCCTGTGGCCTGGGCAGCCAGAATGATGGCAGTACTACGGACACTTCCGAATTACCAGAGGAACTGCAGGAACTGTTGAACAGATCTTCTAACGACCTCTCACGTGGTGAGGTAAAAGAACTCAGACAATTTTTACATGAATTTAAAATTCTTTTGCATGTTGGGGCCAGTCATTGGGACTAACCTCTCTTGTACAACATCGCATCAATACCGGGGACACAACACCGATACGCCAACGCCAACGCCAACCTCCTCGAAGGCCTCCTATTTAAGCAAGAGGAAATGTCTCGGTTAGCACAGGACATATTGACAGAGGGAATAATCAAGCCTTCGTCAAGTGCTTGATCTTCTCCGGTAATGCTGGCAGCGAAGAAGGATGGTGGATTGCGTTTCTGCGTAGACTACCAGAGGTTGAATGATGTTACAAAGAAAGACTGGTATCCATTACCTCACGCTGATGATACAATGGACACGCTGTCTGGATCACAGTGGTTTTCCACATTGGACCTAAAGAGTGGATATTGGCAAGTGGGTCTTCACCAAGAAGACAAGGAAAATACAGCTTTCTCGACCCCAAGGAGCTTATTCCAATTTAACGTCATGCCATTTGGACTCTGTAATGCGCCGGCAACATTAGAAAGATTGATGGACCTGGTACTCCGAGGACGACATAGAAAACTTGCCTTGATTATTTAGACAATGTCATACTTATAAGGAAAACTTTCAAAGACCATGTGGAAAACCTTAAGGAAGTTCTGACTAGAATTCACAGTGCCCAACTGAAGCAGAGCCCGAAGAAGTGTTTTCTATTCCAGAAGGAAGTACAGTATTTGGGCCATCTGGTTTCGGCAGAGAGTGTTAGCATGGATACTAATAAAGTAGACACCGTAAGAGACTGGCCAGTTCCGAAGACTAAACATGAAGTTCGGAGTTTCCTAGGGTTATGCTCATATTATAGACGTTATGTGAAAGGCTTCACAACTATTGCTAAACCACTACATGCGCTAACGGAAAATAAACGAAACTTCCAGTGGTCGAGAGAGTGTGACCAACCATTTAGAACTTTGAAAACTGGAATATGTTCACAGCCAATTCTTGCTTTCCCAGCTTCCAAAGGGAAGTACATCGTAGACACAGACACAAGCAATACTGGTCTAGGAGCAGATTTGTCTCAAGTACAAAACAGTGAAGAACGAGTAATAGCGTATTACAGCAAGATGCTTTCTAAACCAGAGGGAAATTATTGCTTTACAAGGAGAGAATTGCAATCGTCTGAGGTTTCGAGCACTTCCATAAATACCTCTATGGAAGGCAGTTTTCACTACACACCAACCATGCCGTACTTGCATGGCTCTTCAGATTTAAAAATCCATTTAAAAATCCAGAAGGGCAGTTAGTAAGGTGGGTCTAATGTCTGCAAGAGTACAAGTTCAAGGTACAACATAGGCAGGAGCACCTGCATGGTAATGCAGATGGCCTATCACGAAGACCGTGCCCGGAAGACTGCCAACATTGCCACAGAAATGAAGAACAAAACGCAAGTGAAAATGTTCAAGCCATCACTGTAGATTTTCTGGCAGATGGCTGGATGACACAAGATTTTCGACAACAACAGATGACTGATGAAGACACTGGACCGATCTTGACAGCAAAAGAGGAAGGTCGCCACCTGGATTGGCAAGATATCTGCCATGGTTCGGAAGTGCTGAAGGGCTACTGGGCACAATGGGAATCTCTTACCTTAGAGACTGATTGCTGAAAAGGGCTTGGGAAAGTACAGATGGAACAGACGTGGTCATGCAGTTGATAGTTCCCCAAAGTAAATTGCAGTCTGTTTTGAAGTAGATGCATGATGGAACGTCTGGAGGCCATCTTGGTGTTAACAAAACCCTTGACAAAATACGAAAGCGATTCTATTGGCTTCATATTTGCCACGATGCAGAGGAATGGGTTCGGACATGTGAAATATCTCCCGGAAGCAAGGGCCCACAAACCAGAAGCAGGGGAAAATGAGACAATATAATGCTGAACTGCCTTTCAAGAGAATTGCCATAAGACATTGCTGGACCATTCCCAGTTACTGACGATGGAAACCAGTACATCATAGTTGGTGACTTCTTTACTACGTGGGTGGAGGCCTACGCAATTCCAAATCAGGAAGTTACCACTGTGGCAAAGGAGTTAGTTCACAACTTCTGTTGCCATTATGGAGCCCGTATGAAAATTCATACAGATCAAGGGAGAAATTTCGAATCAGGAGTGTTCAAAGAACTATGCCGTCTAGTCGAAATTTGAAAGACCAGGACAACACCTCTCCATCATCAGTCGGACGAAATGGTTGAGAGATTCAATAGGACACTTGAGCAGCATCTTTCGAAGGTTGCTGATGAGAACCAAACAGACTGGGACCAATGTATACCACTATTCCTCATGGCGTATAGGTCATCAGTACATGACACAACCAGCATGACTCCAGCAAAATTGGTATTAGGGTGGTAGATTCATCTTCCTGGGGATTTGATGTTTGGATCACCTGAGACTCAGCCCCAAGAGCCACTGAACTATTCCTAGCAATTAGAAAACCAACTGCGAGGAATGAATTGCTTGATAAGAGGACGGCTGAAGATTGCCAGTGATAAAATGAAAACTCGGTATGACATTCGCAGCAATAGTGTGGGTTTCCAAGAAGGAGATCAGGTTTGGATGTACAACCCAAAGTGCCGTCGTGGTCGCTCACCTAAACTCCAGACTAACTGGGAAGGACCATGCACTGTGAAAAAAAAGAATCAACGATGTTGTCTATCAGATTCAACAGGAAGGACAGCAGAAGTTCAACATCGCCTAGCTAAGTATTACTTCCGAGACGGGTTGCCAGTTCGGGACGAACAGTCTTAATAAGGAGGCAGTGTTAATGCCGAAAAAATGTTACACAAAAAAAAATTCTATGTGTTTTTCAGCTCTTTCAGCTGTAATGTGTTTGTGCGTACGTATTGCTGCTACTGAGATGAAGGACAATTACGTGACACTTGTCACGCATCCGAGACTGATCCAGATTCACCAGTCCACATGTGCTGTGTGCAAGGCCACAATCAATCACATTCTGGTGTTTTCTAGTAGTGTAGTAGCGTTCTTGACATGTAGTATGGAATATTCTGGTATTTCACCGGGGTATAAATATAGGCACTCAGCGGCACTTGGTTCAGTTACTGTCGGGCGATTTACACAGTGCAGTTTGAAGTATTGTGGCGAAGTAGTGTGTTCTATAATTGTGCGGGACAATTGTAATACAAGTGTGTTTTATATTAGTTGACATTTTTGCGTGTGAACAATTTTTATTTGATTTATTGTAAGAGTCTATCTTGTTGATTACAAACTGTTTAATTGTGATAATTAAAGTTGATGATTTATGACTTAATTGTTGTCTTGTATTTTGTTTTACACTGTTCCATACGACGGTCAGTACACCATCGTAACAAAAGACTGACACACTGGGTTCATCGGCAGCTGCCACTGTCATTTGAGGCAGACGGATAAAAATGAATGAGATGACAAAAATTCTGAGAAAGATTTAGTTAAGATCAAAAGGCTACAAACAGAATCAACAAAGCACAGAAATACAACATTTACAACACAACTGTTAAAAGTATAAAAAATATAGGTTTTTTTTTATCGGTCCAGAAAATTCTTCAACTCTGAAACAGCACAACAGGTGGCGCTACCAACAAAATGCATAATATGCTGCAACCTAGCAGCAGCTTTGAGAAATACCCTAATGAAAACCGCCAATGTAACACTTTGTTGTTTGTATTGTACTGAGCCTGTTTGTGTTAACAAGTGTTATATGCACCCTATACTTTTAAGTTTAAAATGAACGATTCTCATGGGCAATAAGTTAATATGAAATTTTGTGTTAAATTGGGAAAAACCTTCACACAAACATCTGAAATGTTACAAACAACATTATGGTAATGAAGCTTTAAGACAGACCCAAACATACAAGTGATGGAAACATTTCAAAGATGACCAAACTTCAACTACTAATGATCCTCATTCAGGCCGACCATTAACATCCAAAACTGATAAAATTTTGTTGTACATCATTCTAAAGTGGACACCATTAGACTGGAGACAGCTGTGGCCCTTAGAAGGGCCACTCCACCTAACTGTAGCCTGGAGCGCCGGCCAAACTGAAGGCTTTATGGGACCTCCAAGCAGACAACACCATTGTCATCACTCTTGCTGTTAAGGGGAGCATGAGAATAGTCACAGACACCCAGGACTACCATAGGAAGATTGAGGAACTCTTGGATTCAGCTACCTACAAAGGATTAAATAGGATCATTCGTCGATAGTCCTTCGAAGGACCAACACGTTAAGTAATCTTCCATAGCGCCTAACATGAAGACTGTTGTCAAGGTTTCTGAGGCACTCAGAAAGCCAGTCAGAGAGTCGGTAGAGATATATTAGCATTCTGGGCCGTCAATGAACCGTCCAGGTTTCCGAGGCACTCAGAAAGTCGGTAAGAGAGGCGGTCAGAGAGTCGGTGGAGATATATTGTCATTCTGGGCCATCAATGAACCAATGTGGTGAAAGCCTGTCTTTAAATAGGATACAGCATGATGTTCTCGATGAACGTATTACGACACGACCACGTTAAGACGTTGTGATTGGCAGAGATTTGGTAGCCAAGGTTATATAGCTAACCTTGTGTCACTGGCCGCCTGTTGCTTATACCCAGTGATAGACTCAGGTACTGTTTCGCTAACATCTGCCATACATGTTCTCTGTCAATTTGCGCCTCTGATGAAGATTCCTGGTGCTGGGATTTAAACATAGCCGACTATGTCACAATTTGTCAGCAACCGACCATGGCCTAACCGCCCAGGTTTCTTTCAACCTAATAATATTGTGTTGTATGTTTGGGAAGCTATTCATTCTAACCTCATTTAACTAAATATATTAAGCAGCCTTCCTGGCAAGGTACCCTGAAAAGTAAACAATTCAAAAACTGTTGTCATTAAAATATACAAAATTTAGTCATGAGGCACAATGCAGCCAAGTCTTTGCCTCACCTTTTAACTAACAAGCAAAAATAGGCTCAGGATGATGTGAGTTATGGGCAAGACAAGTGTGGCCAAACATTAAAGTTGTGTTGACATTTCATTCAATTCTATGAGTGTTGTTCATTGTGAATTTCTTCCACAAGGCACAACAGAGAAAAAGGAATATTATCTTCAGGTAATAAAACATCTCTGTGACGTACCACTATGATGAAGCCCATACACATGTCACTATTAATCTATCAGTTTTTGGAACACTAATTTCAAGTCCTCCTTACTTGCTTCACCAAGCACTAGTGGGCCAAAATTAAAAAATTATTTTTTTTTAATCCCAAAATAAAAAATGAGATTAAACAGTTGACATTTTCAGTTGACTGACTGAATAAATGAGTCACTACCAGAATTGAGCAGTGCCCCAAATTTTTGAAGAGCCCAAAAATGTTTCACACAATGGAAAAATATTGAGAGCAGCATATCTAAAGTGGAGGGGATTACTTTGAGATGACAGTAAAATAGCATCTAAAGATGAGCAGAATATTTTTTATTTAAAAGGTTTAAGAATTTTACAGACACACTTTGTACATTTAGATATTATTCTATACCATATAAATCTTTTAATTTCAATGGTTTCTATTATTTCAACATCTACTTCTACACTTGTTCTAATCTCATCATTTATAATTTTCTATAATATTGTTACTCTATAATTCTATTGCCAGTAATCCATTTCCATTGTCCTAGGCTTTTGTTGTGTTTAGTAAAATCGGCCATTTTTCACACTCTTCCACTACATGCAGCAATACTCTTGAATGTAGTTTTGTACACCCGTCTTTTTATGAGTTTGGTGTGTAGTGTTCCTATTCAAAGTTACTGAGTGCAGTTGTCAAACCACTCCACTATCTTTACCAATCCCTTTCTTTATTTCCTCTTTCTGCAGTATAAGACATGACTGCTTATGGGAAGGGGCTAGTACTGTGATTGTTATAGACCATAGCATATACTGATTATAAATTATGAGGTGCTTTTGTTGTTTGAAGCCTTGTTATTCTGTTGTATATTCAATCACAAAAAAAAACACAGAACTCTCCCATTCAGAACACTAAAAGAATTTCAAGAACAAGTTAAATTCGACTGGTCAATCACTAATACAAGCTGAGCACTCATTGTTTAGAGTCATACTAAATATACCATAGTACAATAAAAAAACAAACACAATATTAATCTTGGCATTTTCACTTAGAAGCAGGTTTTATATACCACTGACCTGCATTCCCAGGGTATGTAGAACCGAAAGACATCTCCATCCTCTGCCACTAAACAAATGTTTACACAACACAGATGTTAATTCTTCACCATCACCAGACGCGCTACAGATTTCATGCACATCGGACAGCAATTCACAGCCTATCAGAGTTGAAACACCTCCAACATTGTTCAAACTGTGACAGAAACTTAAAAAATTAGTTTGTTACCAATACCAAAATTATACATAGTACACTGATCTCTGTATTACGAGGGTCAGTTGAAAAGTTCGCGGAGCGACATCTATAGCTCAGTGGTAGAACTAAAATCTTTTGTGTGCTGCAAGACGTATATTTCGCGTGAACACCTTTCAATTTCCAGATATATCTGTCAATTTATTCACTTTTTACCACCTGTTTGAAATTTCCGTGTCACGCATGTTTTTAAAATGCACAAAATCAAACATCGTGTTGTGATGAATTCTCTGTTAAAAACATTTTAGCGCCAATGGAAAATCAAAACGAAATTGTAAATGTGTTAGGAGATGCTGTGCCTTCAGAAACAACGGTAAGTGGGGCACACTCAAGTTTCGTACAAGCACTGAAGATGATCCAAGTAGTGTACATCTAAAAAGTGCAACAAAAAATGACATTATTGAAAAAATTTCACAGGGTGTTGGAAGACAGCAGATTGAGGAGTGGATGATGTTGCTGAAATCACAGCCATCTCATATGAGTGTGTGCATCATACTTTAACTCAAGAACTTGGTGTGAATAAGCGTTGTGCAAGATGGCTGCCACATCTGGAGTTGTTGCATTTTCAGGGCGTCCAGTGCAGAGGGGATCATCTTCAATGCTCATACGACCACGTTTAAACTCAAGTGCCTACTTACAAACTGTTGGTTTTGAAGTCACAGCATCTCCTGACACATTTACAATTTCGTTCTGAATTTCCATTGATGCTAAACAATTTTTATCAAAGAATCACACCACAATGTTTGATTTTGTACATTTTTTAAAACACGCATGACATGTCATTTTAAACAACTTCTAAACAATGATAGGGATTTGGAAATGAACAGGAGTTCACATTAAATACAAATCTTGCAGCACACGAAAAATTTTAGTTTTACCTCTAAGCTACAGATGTCGCTCCGCAAACTTTTCAACTGACCCTCGTACACTACCTAGTGTAACGTTTCTATTTAAAAATATAAACAAGAGTTATATTACATCTATTTATAGAAACCCCATTAACCAAAATACCATTAAGTACAATTAAACCTCTCACCATGTCACACGCATCTCAACTAGCTCAATGTGCCTAATCTGTATCAAGGCCGCCCACTCACATAACACTGAATTACCTTCCAGTGTGTTCTGAAGAGCACTTGAAATATGCATTATGCTAGCATGCCACAGTAAGGATGGAAAGTTATTTTGGAACACCTGTGCTGCTTATTTAAGGGACAAAGGCTGGTTTTGTTAGCCAGTTATGTTGAGCAATTTCCTTAGTGCGGATTGAGCGGTTGTTGAAGTTTAGTGGAAAGTGTTTACAGTGTTATAATTAGTGTAAAACTCTATTTCTTGACACTATCATTGCATGTGGACAAATTTAACTTGAATTATTGTATGAGAGTACCTTGTTGATAACAAACTGTGATTTGTGATTAATTAAACATGGTAGTTAGTAACTTCATTGGTGTCTGTATTTTGTTTTCCACTGTACCATACGATGATCAATGAGACCATCGTAACAGTGGGTCAGAAGTGCCACAGAACCTTTAACGGTGGAAACAGAGGACCCTTTGAACAAGACTAGTATAATTTGTAATTTATCTCCAAACAAGGATGCCAGTCAGATGATGGAGAATTTCCAGTCACTGCTGTTGCAGACAGAGCAACGACACCAGAAGGCAGAAAAAGCAGAAAACGACAGGATGACAAACAGAGACAGGAAAGAGAAGAGGCAGAAGAATGGCAAAAAGCACTAATGCTGAAAACAGAAGAACCACAGAAAATACTAATTCTGGAATCTGAAGGACGCCAAACAGAAGATCATAAGTAGGAAGCAGATAAAACAAAAGCTCTTTTTGAAGCTATTGTTACGACGGTCACTCGATCGTCGTAGGTACAGTGGAAACAAAATAAAATAAGTACAAGGCACCAATTAAGCCACTAATCACACCTTTAATTTTTACAGTTAAACAGTTCATAATTAACAACACAGTCTCTACAACAAATCAAATGAAAATTGTTCACACGCAATAAAATGTCCCTAAAATTGAACATGATTGTATTACAGTTATACCGTCCGATTATAAAACGCAACACTTCACTAATAACCACTTGAACGCACACAGTAATATCACTACTATCCAAAATCGCTCACATTACTGAAAACTAAGGCCGCTACCACCATGTATTTATAGTCCCGCTCACACACCAGAAGCTTCCAAACTGCGTCTTATCTCTCATGTTAACTACGTAATTCACTGCAGCCTTGACCCAGTCTGAGCGCCCGAGCAAAGCCCGGGACAGTCGAGAAGATTCTCGCAAAAGGCGTCTACAAGCACGTACGCCACACGCTTACATTCTGAATCTCTCTGGAACGTTCGATAAACACGTAGATTGTTCTGTGACGTCGTAACACTGCCTCCCCCTTAAGCCTGTTCGTCCCGAACTGGCAAACCATCTCTAACGTTGTACTCAGCCAGGCGATCTTGGTGGACGACCTTGAACTTTAGCTGTCCTTCCTGTTGAATCCGATAAACAACATCGTTAATTCTTTTTTTCACAGTGTAGGGTCCTTCCCAGTTAGACTGAAGATTAGGTGAGCGACCACGATGGCGCTTTGGATTGAACAACCAGACCTGATCTCCTTCTTGAAAACCCACACTATTGCTGCGAATGGCATACCGAGTTTTCATTTTATCACTGGCTATCTTCAGCCGTCCTCTTACCAAGCAATTCATTTCTCGCATTTGGTTTTCTAATTGCGAGGAATAGTTCTGCGGCTCTTGGGACTGAGTCTCAGGTGACCCGAACATTAAGTCCCCAGGAAGACGAATCTCCCGCCCAAACACCAATTTTGCTGGAGTCATGCCGGTTGTGTCATGTACTGATGATCTATACGCCATGAGGAATAGTGGTATACGTTGGTCCCAGTCTGTTTGGTTCTCGTCAACAACCTTCGAAAGATGCTGTTCAACTGTCCTATTGAATCTCTCAACCATCCCGTCTGACTGAGGATGCAGAGGCGTTGTCCTGGTCTTTCAAATTCCGAGTAGACGGCATAATTCTTTAAACACTCCTGATTCGAAATTTCTTCCTTGATCCGTATGGATTTCCATAGGGGCTCCATAATGGCAACAGAAGTTGTGAACTAACTGCTTTGCCACAGTGGTAACCTCCTGATTTGGAATTGCATAGGCTTCCACCCACTTAGTAAAGTAGTCACCTACAACCATGATGTACCAGTTTCCATTGTCAGTAACTGGGAATGGTCCAGCAATGTCTATGGCAATTCTCTCGAAAGGTAGTCCAACGTTATACTGTCTCATTTTTCCTCTGCTTCTGGTTTGTGGGCCCTTGGTTGCAGCACATATTTCACACGTCCGAACCCATTCCTCTACGTCGTAGCAAAGATGAAGCCAATAGAATCGCTTCCGTATTATGTCAAGGGTTTTGTTAACGCCAAGATGGCCACCAGATGTTCCATCATGCATCTCCTTCAAAACAGACTGCACTTTACTTCGGGGAACTATCAACTGCATGACCATGTCTCGTCCATCTGCACTTTCCCAAGCCCTTTTCAGCAATCCGTTTTCTAAGGTGAGAGATTCCCACTGTGCCCAGTAGCCCTTCAGCACTTCGGAACCATGGCAGATATCTTGCCAATCCGGGCGGCGACCTTCCTCTTTTGCTGTCAAGATCAGTCCAATGTCCTCATCAGTCATCTGTTCTTATCGACAGTCTTGTGTTGTCCAGCCGTCAGCCAGGAAATCCACAGTGATGGCTTGAACATGTTCGCTTGAATTTTGTTCTTCCTTTCTGTGGCAATGTCGGCAGTCTTCCGGGCACGGTCTTCGTGATAAGTCATCTGCATTACCATGCAGGTGCTCCTGCCTATGTTGTACCATGAACTTGTACTCTTGCAGACATTAGACCCACCTTACCAACTGCCCTTCTGGATTTTTAAATCTCAAGAGCCATGCAAGTATGGCATGGTTGGTGTGTAGTGAAAACTCTCTTCCATAGAGATATTTAAGGAAGTGCTCCAACGCTCGGACGATTGCCAGCAACTCTCTCCTTGTGACACAATAATTTCTCTCCAGTTCAGAAAGTGTCTTGCTGTAATACGCTATTACTCGTTCTTCACCATTTTGCACTTGAGACAAAACTGCTCCTAGACCAGTATTGCTACCGTCTGTGTCTACGATGTACATACATATACATACGAGGGGCAGTCAAAAAGTTAGTTGCACTTGCATAAAAAACGCAACATGTAGATTATTTATGAAAAACTTTTATTTATATGAAAGTACAATTAAAGATCTACTTTTCTATAAAGTCCCCAAGTTTATTCAAACACTTATCATAGCGCAACACAAGCTTCTCTATTCCTTTGTTGAAAAAATCCTGTCCAACGTCTGATAACCATTCCTGCGTCACAATTTGGACTTCTTCATTGGTAAAATATCGCCGCTTTGCAAGGGCCTCTTTCATAGGACCGAACACGTGGAAGTCACACGGCGCAAGATCAGGACTGTAAGGATTCCCACTCCTCCCACTTAAACGTTTCGAGAAGTTCCTTCGTAATGCGTGCCGAATGAGGTGTTGCATTGTCATGCAGAAGCCAATCCCTTTTGTCAGTTTTCCAGGCCGTCGATCTTTAATCGCCTTTCTCAGCCTTTTTAAGGTTTCACAGTATGATACCGAATTAATCGTAGACCCCTTCGGCATAAATTCAGTATGCACAACACCTTTGTTATCGAAGAAAATGGTCAGCATCACCTTTCCGACAGACGGAACCTTTCGGCACTTTTTTGGAGGTGGGGAATGAGGATGTTTCCACTCACGCGAACTTTGTTTCGTTTCGGGTGAAAAATGATGAACCCAGCATTCATCTCCGGTAACAATTTTGTCCAAAAAGTCATTACCTTCCTTCTCATATCGATCCAAAAACTTGAGAGCTGACAGAAAACGTTTTCCCTTATGTTCTTCTGTCAATAAACGAGGCACCCATCGAGCGCAAATTTTTTGACATTGCAGTTTCTCAGAGATGATGTAGTGTACACTTCCATGTGAAATACGCAATTCGGCTACAATTTCGTCTACTATGATTCGCCTATTTGCAAGCACCAATTGGTGAACCCGTTCAATGTTGTCATCTGTGACCGAAGTTGACTGCCTTCCCTGCCGGTAATCGTCCTCCATATTCGTGCGGCCATTTTCAAACAACTTGCACCATTTTGAGATGGCCTGGCGTGAAAATGCTATGTCACCATACACTTCTCTCAACTGGCAATGAATTTCAGTAGGGTTGCACCCCTTTGCCCACAGAAAACGAGCCACTGCACGTAATTCTAACTTGGATGCAACTTGCAAATGACGCGACATATTTGATAGCTAACAATGGACTAACTGTTCCAACCATGTAGACGCGTTAATAAAGCTGAGGAAACGGAAGTTCAAACCAGTGTTGCCAACAACTTTCATCAAAATATCCCTTGTAGAAAAAAAATACGGTCCAGTGCAACTAACTTTTTGACTGCCCCTTGTATATATTTATACATATAAAGTAACCTACAGAACTAACAACACCATCAGGAAACACATAAATAATACTAACAAAGACACAGACACATACAGCAAAACAGGGGTTTATAAATTAAACTGCAGTGATTGTCACCAATTCTACATCGGCCAGATGGGAAGATCTTTTTCCTCTAGATATTCTGAACATTTAAAAGCCCTCACCACAAACTACATACATTCCACATTTGCCACACATTTACAAAATGAAAACCACAGTTACACAAACATAGAGCACAACATGGAAATACTACACTACTTACCTAAAAGTAGAAAACTAAACATAGCAGAACAATTTGAAATATACAGATATCACACACTACAATCAAACACATATTAAATGAACAATTACATTATAGATCACACATACTTTTCGATACACTGATTCAAACACACACTTTGAATCCCAGCGCCATTTCCCTCCCACCAGCAACCACCACCACACACACCTACAACCCGTAACCGTTACTTTGTACAGACATTCAGTATTAAAATCCTATTGAGGAAGACGAACACCACGTCGAAACGTCTGGGAAACAAAACCAAAGTGTTCACAGTGAAAGTTTAATATATATATAATATTAAAATGATACTAAATATGGCCTGTGTGTGTGTGTGTGTGTGTGTGTGTCATAATAAATGTTCTGTGTTTTTACAAAATTATGCTGTTTAAGCCATTTGGGTTTTTTGACCATCACAAAATCATATTATATTTCTGGAATTTGTCATTACCTTTGATTTATTAGGGAAAACAATCTAACATTGGCAATTTTATGGTTTACCCCTATTAATCCCTAGTGTTTTACACGTTTGGTTAATTGATTTTATATATTGTTAATAGAATAAATCCGCTTATAGTCCAAGCCACGTATTTTATAATCAACTAAACGCTATGCAACTCACCGTCTGTGGCTTAAGTAAATGTCTTCACAATACAATTCTTATCATTGCCCCTCAGCGATAAGGATTATCAAGACGAACTAAATACCATTAAACACATTGCGGTCACCAATGGCTACAAAAAAGCCATAAATAATAAAGCCGTAAATAATATCCTTAAAAAACATATGAGACGAAAAAACGCAAACACGCTAAGGGCACCTGGGGACAGTGTGTATAAATACATTTCAATACCATACATGAGCTTTCTACCTAGAATTCTGTCTTCTATTTTAAACACGTCAAACGTTGTTGTCACATATAAGACTACAAATAACATTTTAAATAGCCTTCGTACTCGGGAACCAACAGTCCTTGAAAAGAAAACAGGGATCTATAAATTAATATGTAATAGTTGTGATGCCTTTTATGTGGGCCAAACGGGCCGTGGTTTTCTCAAGAGGTTTGTTGAACATAAGCCACCCACTTATTTTCACAACACAGAAAATGTAAAATCTAAATTCGCTAAACATCTAATCTTATTGATGAAAATCACAACTATACTAATTTTCATACCAACTTGAAATCCCTTCACATAAATAAACGTAATAAAGGATGTTACATGAACGCCCTTGAAGAGTTTGAAATATATAGAGCGTATAATAATCCTGTTACCAGGCCACATGTTTTAAATGATCAGCTGAACTTTAAATCTAATGTCCTGTATGATACTGCGTTGCGATATTGCTGCGACACGAGTCAAATATGAATTAGCGCGCTGTCGGTTGCCGTGTGGTGTACACCGTAAAACTGTTGCGCGCGTACTTTGTTAATGTAATTGTATTTTATGTTTATGTGGATTTTAATATTTTTTAAATATATTGATGACTGTGCCATCGTATGATGGTATGAAGACATTTTTTAAAAAATCTGAGGATGGGACAAGTGTCCCGAAGCATGTCAATTGTATTGTGAAGACAATTACTTAAGCCACAGACGGTGAGTTGCATAGCGTTTAGTTGATGATTTTATATCTTTATAAGTTAATTTCTATGTTTAGGTGATAGTGTATGCTTCTGATTATATCATTTGTTTTTTTAGTTAATTTAAAAAATCTTACAATTAAATACAAAATTCCTCTGAAATTACAAATTACTATCCTTCTATATTAACATTTTTTAACAAACCATTTAGTCCTATCCCATGCTTCCATGGCTAACATTTTTTAACAAATTTCTTCTAACATCAACATAGATTTTATAACATAGTTAAACATATAAAATAACATAAGAACTGGTTATTAACATTAAAATTATTTCTGTCATATCATGTGATATGTCGCTTAACTACTAGTTCCATTCGATTTGACTAGTTATTTACTATAGTAATTAGTTAATAAGCCTTAGGTATTAGTGTTCCCTAAAAGGAAATAACATTGTTCATCACCAAAATAATTGGGATTCAATTATTTACCTGGCTTATAACCTATGACAACTATGGTCATCAACAAGATTGATGATGTAAAGTTAATTACATTTTAATACATTTAAATCGTAAAATAATTTTCTCCCACTTACCGTTTAGTCTTCCTCCAACCCAGAGTTCGTCACATGAACGTTAAGATGCAAGTATATTTATAGGGTTACACAACAAACGTACGCTACACTCATTTGTTTGATGGAATAAAAAAAATTGTATTATAAAATTACTTCATTTTAAATAAAATTTCAATTAACTCAACTTTTCTCTCTTTTTTCAACAGATAAAACAGGCACATTTATTTAAACATTTTCTTATTCTAATGTATATTTTATTAATCAAGGCGAACCCAGCTTGCCACACTCTCGCATTCAGACAATTTTTTAAAACCCCCACATTTACTTAATTTAGGCCTTTATAAGAAAATATTTGAATGGAATACTGTAACTTGTTGCAGTAGCGTCCCCGCCGACCTCATGGCGCGTCCTGTAACATTCTCGCACTATGTCCAAACGTTTGATAGTTCACTTTTTGTTTTCTACACGCTCACTTGATTTTTACATCGTTACATATTACTCTCAACTGTTGAATTGTTTTATAAACTCTGATACCAACTTGGTTAGTCGGCCGACTTGATAAAACGAAAATTTACCCAGGTATAAAGTTTAGGTGACCGCGCGCGGTCTGTATTGGTAGTCGACTGGTCGAGAACTTTGGTGACGATGATACATGCGGGCGGACATCACTGCCTTGCCGGCGAACAAATTTCGTCGCCGCACACAGTCTTAGTTGTCAAAGTTTTGGTAGTTGTACACCTGGCACATAGGATTTACGTGTGCTGTTGGACGTCGACGATATTTAGGTGCTTACTGGTTGACGTCACAAATAGGCGGGACTTAAGCTCATTTCCGCCGTCAGCTAGGACCCTGAGGCTAATAAAACTTTCGCCTCTAAGCCATGTTGAGTTTGCTACCGTGGCATCGTCTGCGCACATGCTGGTGTAGTGCGTTTGGGCGTTGATGCCACACAGCCGCAAAGTTCTAAGAAGTGTGCTACAGTTGACAACACGACATTCCTTTTCAATTATTTCACCACAGTTACAGCGTACCCTTGCTTTGTTTGGACTGCGAGTTAAATTCAACCACGGACTGGACACATATAAAATGAATTTAAAATATTTAAAAAAATGAAAACCAAAATTAATAAAATAAAAAACCCTTTTAATTCGCCACATTACAATGATTATGATAATAAAATTATTCTGAACAAATTAAAAAACAATAATAAGCTTAATGCTTCATGTATTAATAGGTAAGTACCCTCGGTTTTTAAACATTATCATCTTTCCAAGATTGTTTGTACCACTTTATATTTCCCACTTTTGTGTTTCTTCACTTTTTTTTTCTTTAGTCGAGATAATAACTATGTACTTATGACGTTGTCTTCCTCCACTCCATGGAAAAGGCCCGCAAATTGTAACGTGTCTAAAATAGGGGGTATTTGTATTTTTATTTATTTCATTTTTTGGGGTTTTGTAAAAAATATTGTGCAAACGTTATTTCCATTGGAACAGAACACGTGGTAAGAAACAGTGTTGAAACAAAGCAGCAAGACGCAGTTTCTGTTGTGTAACCTAGCCAAGAATTTGTACCACCCTCGAATTCTCAGAAATGTGCGTGAGTGTGAGGGTGCACGTACTCAACAACTCAAGTATGCACGCCGTGGGGACGCCAAGAAACTTAAACGACGCTAGGAAAAATGGCGCATGAACGGACAGTTTGTGATATCAGCAAGACGACCTACAGGAAATATCGTTAAGTACCGCCCACTGCTAGTGACATCAGACTAGCAGTGCCTAGAGATCGTCAACACACTTGGCTGATATAACTACTATGTTTCATGCATAAAGTCAATAGAACACAGCAACTCAATGTTAAACGGCGACAAAATCAAACGAGCAGTGGTCACGAACTTCCTACAGTTCAACAAGGGACGCTTCCCAGTCTGACTCTATACGTGTCGGCCGACACCAGAGCCAAGCGCGCTCTGTTAAATTTCATCAGTTTTTTTTTTTTTTTTATATATATATAAAAGTGAATCAATCTTGTTAAACAAGTGACAGTGATGAGTGAATAATCACAGAACGGTAACATGCAAATTTGATAATTTTTTTTGTTTTCGGTACAACTACAAACTCACCACTTAGCGACCACGAGGTCGTGGATACACGCGTTGCCGGCGGAGAGATTATATCATGCGATAGATTGATCAATCCAAGTTAAAGGGGGGTTGTTTTTAAGAATGTGAGTTGTGCGTGAAAGGCAGGCTGGGCTATCTTCGTTTAAAGTAAGTAATTATAGTTAAGTATTGTAATTAGATGTCTGAACAAGAAGTTACACCATATTTGGGAAACATGTAAGAAAAATGTATCTGGTAAACAGAAAGTTAAAAATTGCAATAGTTAATAATTAAAACTAATTATTTCTCTTCAAACTATTGCTTTCTGTAGTAAACATAGTGTTGTGGTAGAGTGGGGACAGAGGGTAAATTTTCCCCTTATTATTTATGATGTTTATGATGATTTAATATGTTCACAAGTGTTGTTTAGGAAGGGCAAGAGTCCCGTGTTGGTAGATGAATTGAAGTATTCATTTTTGTTGTGTAATTTTGTACCCTCTGTCTGTAATAATTTTGAGAGTGTGATTTGGTGTTATGATGAGAGAGATTTAAGTAGAGAATTGTATGTTAATAAAGAAACAGAATTGTATAATTTGAATAGAAAGTATGACGAATGGAAAGAAAGTTTAGAAGTATATTTGAATAATAATGACTATGATGATTTGACAAAAGTAATTAACCCAATAACGAATGAATTTACTGACGGAGACTTAATAAAAATACCTAACGTGGACTGGTTTAATGAGTATTTCGGTAAGATGAATGAAGTTAGTTTGTATGGTTATAATACACACAACAGTAATTGGTGTATTAATGTAATTGAAAAAGGTTATATAACACCAAGGTTAATCTATGACGATGGAGGCTAAACTATAAAACAATAAAAGACAGTTATAAACATTATGTTGTATGGTTCTGACATGGCAGATTTGGACAATGAAGTGCGAAAAAACTGAACAGTTAATAACAAAAGTTTGTAAATAAAAACATAGTGAATTTATTTGTGTGCATTGTAGAATGTTAAGTAAATAATGTGTGCACGTAAGATGATTGTTGTAATAATAATATTGAAATATTTGCAAGTTAGATAAATATCAGAATTAATTTTGAGAACAGTAATTGACTAATTGTAATTGCTTGGTAGCTATGTAGTTTGTATTTTCAATAATTGGTATTTTAATTTAATTAAAACAATTTGATATGTTTCAAATATTTTGATTGACTATTTAAATGTTATATAATTAAATTTTCTGAGAAATTTAAATTATTTTACGAGATGAAATTGGTAATTAAATGAGAAATTGTTTGATTTAAACTAACATGTGTGTTAAATGTTTCAGAGGTAAGGTGGAAGTATTAGTATGGTGAATATATATATTTTGTGATGTGATTTTAAATGGACTGTGAGTATAGAACTTTTATAATATGAATCATGTGTAATAAAAATGTTTACAGGTGTAATTGAGATGTTAATTCAGTAATGAGATGTTTTGAAATAATTGTGTTAGATAAAAATGATAATTAAAAAATTTAATAATAACTGAAAAATGATACATACTAATTATTAATAATAAATTTTGAAAATTTTAAGAAAGTCCAATGGTAGAAAGTTATGGAGGAGTTCAATGAGTAATGATGGATGAAAGTTTCATATTATGATGTTGTACATTTAATTTCGTATTTAATTATTAAGTTTAGTGTTATAAAAGGTATTTTACTTGTGATTCCCCAACTTTTCGGGCAGTCACGGCCTCACCGAACCTTGACCGTGGAATTGGTTTAGCTTTAACAGCTATGGTTGGGGCTCATTGCGTCACGTTCTGCCTTAACTGACCATAGCTGTTATCGTTGTCAAGGTGTACTTTGAAATTGACGGGGGGAAACAAGGGGAATCACCAAACTAGGGAACAGCGGCTACCACTCTGCCTGCATGGGGGCAGCAAAGCCAGGTGGTAGACCCGTTTAAGGGCGCTTAATTATAGCCAAGAATATGTTGATATTCAGACGTTAAATGTAACTGCGGAAGCAAAGACACGGAGAGGTCAAACTACTCCAAAATATGCCATCTTTGTGAAACCGAAAGGGCGCCACAGCCTTACATAATTTGCAATAGAGTGTGTGGATGGGAGGTGACTCAGATGAGCCACGAATTTAAATTTGATAACATAAAGATTGTTAACTAAAATTTTGATCCGATGAAAATGCTTGTGCTCTGTTTAAATAACTAGATGCTCATACATTCACTACAAGGTGTTCATTCCATAATCTTAAGTGTGTTATTTTATTGTGGTAGGTTAGATGTAAGCATTGATAAAATTATGTGTTTTCATTATATGTGTATTTTTGAACCTAAGTAAATGATTAAACCGTCTGGCAGGCGGTTAACACAAAGCATCAGAATCAGAAAGAGGGGTAACAAGGAGGTGAGAAGTAATGATAAATAAATATAAATATATATATTTCATGTAATTTGTTCAATTTTGAGATGTGATTTCATTGTGTTAGGGATATCAGCTGATCCGCAATAAAATGTCACTGGTATATTGGTTGTAAATGTTCCAAGTAATTAATATTTAATGTAATGTTTCAATGTATTACAGATGCTATTTAAAGTAATGATAAAAATAACTTAATAAAGTGAGAAGTAATGTAATAATTTATACAAGTTAATAAAAGACAGTTTTTTGGGTGATGAATATTTTATGGGACATATAGATCTGTCCAAGTCCAAGTCAAAGTTAAAGAAATAGTAGAGATGAAGATAATGTAATGTTGTTTTGAGTTAATATATGTTATAGAATTTTGAGAAGTATTGATGTTGACACAGTAGTAATGGAGAATCTATGTAGAGTTTTGAGTGATATATTGATGTTTATAATTGATGATGTTATTTTGTTGTAGTTGTAGTAAGGTAATGAGATTGAGATTTTTGGGGATGGCAATTTTGTAGTAGGGGGTAGTGTAATATAGGAGTCCGCAACATAATGATAAGTTTGGGGCGGGATGGGATCGATTTAGTGGGGAAGGGGTCGCCTCAGGTAGAATCCAGGGACCAGATAATGGGAAATGAGTTTTTTTTGGGGGGGAAACACGTATCCTAAATACAAAGGGTTAGAGAGTATTTTTTTTATATGTATCGAGAGAAGGTGGCGGTTTGAGTTTAATGATAAGTTGGGGTTAGAGAGTGTTTTGATAGATATTTTGATAGAGATGGGTGTCCTGATGATAAGAGGGGTTAGTAGTTAGAGTCAAAGGGAGAAAGATTATATATGTATACAGAGCAAGTAGTAAATTAAATTGTTACAAGTATTTCAATCACCCAAAGTAAGATAGAATGAGATTGTTAAATGAAGAAAGTTATAGTTGAACATATAACATTTTTTAGTTAAAACCAGTGACGAAATTTTGATAGAATTTGGAAATAATGTAAAATTAACGTGTTTATTTTAAACAACTTAAATGTCAATTTCCTTATTATTTATAATCACATTTTGTTATTTTAAATGTTTTATTTTAGTATGTTTTATGTTTCAAGTTAGGATGTTACAGATGTTGAATGTATTTTCAGATAGAACTTATACACAACGTATGTGGGTCAAGGTTGTGGACTTGACCTAGTTTGGATCAGCTGACAGCAAGGTCATATACATACTAAGCTTGTGTAGTAAGGAAGTCAATTCAACTTTTGTTTTTGATCACTTTAAACAAATGCTAAATAATTTCTATATGTAAAGGAAACATTTTAGTAAATTTAAATTTTTTTCTTTGAATTTTAAAATTTTTTGGAAAATTATTTTTTTTTTGAAAGAAAAAAAAATCTTGATTTTTCGCCTGCCAGGTAATGAATATTTTTAAGCTTTGATTATTTTATTGTTTGTGTACTAACCATGTTTATTTTTATTGATTTATTGTATTGACTTGCATTGTTAGACTCTAAGTATTCACATGTTAGGTTAAGGATGTTTTTAATTATAAGAAATGTTTAACTCAACTTATTTTAAATAAGAACAGAAACCAATGAAGAGAATAATTTAGAATTTATACAAAACTTATGAATCAATTTTACGTGAAAACAACCAATGGGTTGTAATTTAAATAAATTTTAAAGGATTTTTTCAATTTTATAATATGTAATGTCAGTATGTAATGGGAGTGTGTGTGAGCCCAGTATCTGCTAAAGGCAGCCCAGCTTGCATACAAGGGGAAACATATCGGTGGAGGATCTGGCATAATCTAAGCCAGGGATTGAGGATTTTGGGGGGTACATGTTAGAAGGTGAGGTGTGCTGTGGTACTTGTCTGTTCAATTTTTCGGTGTTGGGATCTCTTACGGAGAAGTCCAGTGTTCTCGTTCAGATGCGTCCATAGTCGCCAAGCCGGGGGGGTCGTGTACCCATGTAGAGTAAGAACAAGGGGGTTGTTGGCACCAGTTCCTCACCGGTCCTTTTCGGGGTTTATCAATGAGATTTCTTCTGTTTTGGACAGCAGAATTCTCATTGGGGGGGTATTGTAACGTGTCTAAAATAGGGGGTATTTGTATTTTTATTTATTTCATTTTTTGGGGTTTTGTAAAAAATATTGTGCAAACGTTATTTCCATTGGAACAGAACACGTAGTAAGAAACAGTGTTGAAACAAAGCAGCAAGACGCAGTTTCTGTTGTGTAACCTAGCCAAGAATTTGTACCACCCTCGAATTCTCAGAAATGTGCGTGAGTGTGAGGGTGCGCGTACTCAACAGCTCAAGTATGCGCGCCGTGGGGACGCCAAGAAACTTAAACGACGCTAGGAAAAATGGCGCATGAACGGACAGTTTGTGATATCAGCAAGACGACCTACAGGAAATATCGTTAAGTACCGCCCACTGCTAGTGACATCAGACTAGCAGTGCCTAGAGATCGTCGACACACTTGGCTGATATAACTACTATGTTTCATGCATAAAGTCAATAGAACACAGCAACTCAATGTTAAACGGCGACAAAATCAAACGAGCAGTGGTCACGAACTTCCTACAGTTCAACAAGGGACGCTTCCCAGTCTGACTCTATACGTGTCGGCCGACACCAGAGCCAAGCGCGCTCTGTTAAATTTCATCAGTTTTTTTTTTTTTTTTTATATATAAAAGTGAATCAATCTTGTTAAACAAGTGACAGTGATGAGTGAATAATCACAGAACGGTAACATGCAAATTTGATAATTTTTTTTGTTTTCGGTACAACTACAAACTCACCACTTAGCGACCACGAGGTCGTGGATACACGCGTTGCCGGCGGAGAGATTATATCATGCGATAGATTGATCAATCCAAGTTAAAGGGGGGTTGTTTTTAAGAATGTGAGTTGTGCGTGAAAGGCAGGCTGGGCTATCTTCGTTTAAAGTAAGTAATTATAGTTAAGTATTGTAATTAGATGTCTGAACAAGAAGTTACACCATATTTGGGAAACATGTAAGAAAAATGTATCTGGTAAACAGAAAGTTAAAAATTGCAATAGTTAATAATTAAAACTAATTATTTCTCTTCATAACGATGTGTAGAATCAGTTATTTCAATAACCCTAACACAGGTTTGCATCTGATGTTCATGTGATTGGATCCTGGACCCTGATAGAAGAGATCGTGGAGGTAGGTGGAAATTGTAATTTTTGTATTTAATATATTTACTTTGGATAAGAGTATAACAAAATATCTAAAAACACTTTTTCTAAATTTCGTTCCGATGTTATTGTGATCAGTGCACCCTCCTTCTTTTTGTTGTTTACCTTTACCTTTTGACATAGTTCACACTTCCTTAGCGTTGATCTCACTTTTTTATTCATTCCTTTTATGTAGGTGTGTTCCTCTAATGCTTTAGTTACTTTAGTTGGTCCCATATGTCCATACAGTCTATGGTAAGTTGATATTATTTGCGGTTCAATATTTTTAGGTATGTACACCTTCCATCTGTTGTCCTCAGTTTTTGGTTTTGTAAACATTATTTCATTTACCATCTGGTAATAGGGTAACAATTTCATGTCATTATTTTTAATTCGTTTTTTAATGTGATCTAATTTATTATCTTTCATCTGCCCATCCTTTATTTGTTTCAATAGGTTGGCTAATTGTTCCTTTTCCGCATACACATGATAGATCTTCCCAATATCTTCTTTATCTACCTCAAAAGTGCCCTTATCCAAGTTGATTCGTGATAAGGCATCGGCCACAGTGATTCATTTCGCCGGGACATACTCCCATGTGATATGGTATTCTTGGAGCGCTAATATCCACCGTGTGATCCTTCCATGATGCAATTTACACCTTTGCAAGAATATCGACTTATGACCTGATCGTATCATGGTTGGGAAACCTAGGATGTAAGTACGGAACTTATTACATGCAAATACTACACTTAACAGTTCTTTCTCCATCACTGTGTCGTTGCGTTCACTGCAGGTTAATGTTCTGCTTGCAAAACTCAATACTAGATGGTTTCCCACATTGTCCTCTTGGTAAAGCTCTGCCCCCAGACTCACATCGCTTGCATCGCAGTTAATATAAAATCTTCTATTGAAGTCAGGGTGGTGAAGCATAATTTTATCCAGAAATTTGTTTTTGATTATTTTAAAGGTCCCATCATCCTCCTTACTCCATTTCCATTTATGTTTTGTTGACAATAGGTGCTTGAATCTATCTGTTAGATTTGAATAATTGTTCTGAAATTTTCTATAATAATTGCAGACTCCCAAAAATGATTGGAGCTGCCTGAGGTTTTTTGGTGTTGGGAATTTTTGTATTGCAACCACCTTCTCTGGTGATGTCGTGATTCCGTCCTCCGTTAATACAAATCCCAGGAATTGCAGTTCATTTGTAATTAGTTTAGATTTGTCCAATTTCAATGTAATGTTGTTTTTCATCAATATATTCAAAACCAAGTCTACTCTTTCGCAATGTTCCTCCCACGTGGTGGATGTAATTAATACGTCATCTACATAGACTGTGGTGAATTCAAGTGCTTCTCTCCCCAGGATTTGATCCATACACTTTACGAATATCACCACGGAGTTTAACAAGCCGAAAGGAAGTCTTTTGAACTGATAGTTTCTGCCTTCAAATATGAACGCTACGTATTGTCTACTATTAGGATGCAGCTCTACCTGCCAGTAGCCACATACAGCGTCCCATGTACTCATATACTTGCAGCCTTTGAATCTCTTCATGATTTCCTCTATTTTCCAGGGGAAGTAGATCATTTATTATATTTTTATTGATTTCCCTGGCATCAAGGCACAGGCGTACCACACCATCCTTCTTCTGTACTGCTACTATTGGGCTCATGTAAGGTGATGAGCTGTATTCGATTATGTCTTGCTCCAACATTCGCAATATCTCCTTCTTGACTGCAGGTCTCGATGATTGTGCTATCGGGTACGATTTCTTATTGAAGTTAATAGGCGAGTGGAATTTTAGTTCGCATACGAAGTTTCTTACCTTCCCTGGCAAATTGGAAAATACACTTCTGTACTTCTGCTTGGTGAGCTGTTGCTTTTGTCTTTGTTATCTCCTTCATCTTAGTGGTAGTAAATATGTCGATTTCTGCTAGTTTTCGGTTTCATTTGTCATCTTCTAGTTGGGCTGATTTTCTACCTGGTGTTTTAAAACTCTCCCTCTCCTTATTAAATAGAGTGAATGTTTGTCGATCGTGAGTGGCACATTTCCGGCCCTTTATCTCATTCGACCATTCCCCTTTTTCATGGTACAACGTTATTTTTCCGTTACACATATCGATGACGGCTGAGTGTTGTCTTAATATGTCACACCCCATCATCGCCTTAAATGGTAGTCCTTGTGCTACCATAAACACCATTATTATCATTTGGCCCTGACTGGACACTTCTAGCATGGCTTGTTGCCTGACAGTTTTATTTAATCTGCCTGTTGCTCCCACTATTACCATATTACTTACTGGAAGTGCTCATATTTTTCTTTACTCTCTTCCTTAATTCTGTTAAATTCCACTACATCTATAAGAGACACATTAGCCCCTGTATCTACCATTATCTCTGACGGTACTCCCTGCAAATCAGCTTATATAAATACTATTTCGTTGTTTTCCTTGTTTGTCATGGTATTGTAATGGTACAGAAGTGTGTGTTAAAGATAATAATGTAAATCAGTTTTAATCTCAAAGTAGTTAGTATTCACCTGTGGGGTACCCCATTGTAACCAGCCACACATACAATGTTATTGCAGACTGTTTATGTCTGATGTCTGGAGTCTGCACAGCCAGACGTATTACGCAACAGCTTGCCAGCTCAGTCTCTTTGTGAATCACAGTAAAACACTTTTGTCACCCCAGTTTGCATCAGACAGTAGCAGATTACAGTCGTCTTCAAGTTAACCAAAAACGGTGGCCTCGGACGTGTGAGATGGGCCGAAAACATCGTCGGCCCATCCAGTAAAATATCTATAGTACTGTACAAACAATATAGCGCAGTCAACTAACTTCAAACCCAGTCAGTGCTCGCAAGCAAACCTAAAGTCGGCCGACTGAAAGTAATGGTGCATTTGTTAAAATAACGTAAACTATGGGGTAACGAATAAGCAACAGCTGACGGAAAATTTAACTGTAAAAAACTAGTTTTGGAGTGTATTAATGAAGAAAGTGGGGAACACAAGGTGACGATAGGAACACCGGATGGATGGGTAACTGTACTGAACACAATTCATTGATAAAAAATAGAAAATTTTAATCAGTTTAAATACAATTTAATATTTCCAAGTTAAGATATTTTATTAATGAGATCTCAGTAAGGGAGTTAAGAGTATGAGAGAGAGAGAGAGAGTGTCGCAAAGTGCTGGTTACCAAAATAACGCTATTGTTAAGTCATTTCTTATAGTAGTTTATACCGAGTGATTAAATATCCGTGTATTCTTGTTTTTATTGAAATTGTAGTGTGAAGATAAAGTGAAAGGAAATAATTCAGTTTAATAAAAGAAAGCTAATTTGTTAAATCCGAAAAATTTGTGTTAGCGTAATTATTTCATAACTCAAACCCAAGTAATTCTTCTGCAACTTGTTCGTCTGTAGAACCCAGGAGTGAAACCCGAAGGTAAGATATTATCATGTGAAATAAAACGAACAGCTTCAATGGCCCCCGAACAGTGACGGTGAGTATAATTTTGTATTACACAAACCAGACCTAATTGTGTTGCAGACAAGGATTATTTGGGAGTGAGGGCGTTTTTGTAAATTAAAAATAAATGTGGAATTAGAGGTTACAAATTTTAAGATGCTTATAACTGTGTAGGCAGTACACATAATTGTGTACTTGAACCATTCATATTAATAAAGATGGATAATAAAGAGACTGAGGTTGTAATGAGCGAGTCGGTGGGCGCGGGAGAACCGGGGGTTCATTCAACTCCAGTGAACCGGTCCGAAGACCCCAGTCTAACTGAATCAGCTATTGTAGACGATTCAAGCGTGCAGTCAACCCTAACCTCAACAAAACGTAGTAATAAATTGGATAATGATGTAATGAGTTTTTTACTAAGACAATTTAATGAGTTGAAAGAACAAAATAAAAAAGTAGAAAATAATTTGAATAATAAATTTGATGAAATGAAAAGTGATAATGAGGTTAAATTTAATGAAGTAAAAAGCCGTTTTGACATAAATGATCAAAATTTTGATGCACGAAATACAAAATTTGATAAATTAAGTAGTGATGTAAATGCAAAACTGAATGAATTGAGTAGTAACGTAAATGACCAGAAAATAAAATGTGAAAGTTGTTATAACGAATTGTTTAAACGTATTGACGAAAGTAACGAGAAGTGGGAAAGAGCTAGATGTAAGTTACCAGAAAATAAAGAAAGTGACCTAAACCAGGTGTGGTTTTGATAGTGGAGGTAATAATGATGACGATACTTTTACAGACAATAGCGTTAGTTTAAGTACAGATGAAATAAGTGAAAATAGTGAAAATATAAGGGTTAATCATAATGAAGTTACGGGTAAGTGTAGTGTTAAAATCAGTAATGATGAAATATTATTGAATAAAAATAATGGTAATATATTGAGTAATAGTAATGGTAACGATGAAAGTAGAAAGTTATTTGAAGTTAGTAACAGAGTAGTAGTTAGCGTTGATGAATTAGAGAAAGAATGGAGAGATAATTTAATTGTAGAGGGTGAACAGGGGGCAAATTTTTCTGGGGTTCAATGTGAAGCAAAGACTTCACAAGTGGTGCATGAGAATAAGAGATCCTCACTAGGACATTTGGGCGACAATGGGTCGGCAAATGGTCAAATAAGTTTTTTGTGTACATCTGGTACAGCCAGATGGTGTTTAAATAATAAAGTGGTTTTGCCCTCTGTGTGGAATGAGAATGTGAAATTGGGCTGGGAGAGTGATTATGAAGAGCGAGATAGAGTGATAGAGTTGTTTAGATTAAGCAGAGATTATGAAGGTTAGTAGGGGGAATAAATATTGAAAGAAATGATTATATTATTAACAATAGAGACTTACCTTGTGCAGTACTAGACGATTATAATATCAACAATAATGATAAATATGTACCTGTTGGAAGAATTAGTGTACTTGTAGTAGCAGACAATTGTGATAATAACGTAACTCACCTGGGTGTAACAATAAATACCAATGGAGACTGGACAAAAAATAACAATGCAAACATGGACTATGATATAAAAATAATAATGGGGGGTAACCCTAGGGATTATTATTATGGCAAAACGAATAACAAAGATTTAAATGGTTACTACACAAATGATAGTCATGTGAGATATGTAAATAAAAATTAAAAATGTTATGTGGGCATCCGATTAATTTTCGATGACGGGGGTTAGATAAATCATGAATGAACATTTAATTATTTGAGTTAATGGCAATTACTTGGCTTATTTAGATAATAAAGTGTGGTAACTAATAACTGGATATGACGAAAATTTGTAAATAAATGTGTATGTTGATATTCTGGTAGTGCATCAGCTGATATGCTGTTAAAACTTATATTGTTTGTTTTGTGTGACTAATGTTTACAGGTAGGATGGAATGGATAATAATAATATTTTATATTGATGAATAATTTAAATTTTATTATGAAATGGAGTTAACTTTTTGTGAATAGTATAATGAAATAACTTAGTGTTGTGATTGTAATGGAGTTAAAATTTATGTGAGAGGATTTTATTAATGTAGAATCATTTTGAATACAATGTAATTAAAGTAACTGAAATTGTTTTGAACATATGAAGAGACTAAATTAAATTTGAGTTGGCCTTGGATTAACTTAACAATGTGAATTTTAGTGATGCGTTTAAAATTTATTTTGATCTGAATATTGACTGTAATTGTAAAATAAATAATAATTGATGAAAACGCAATGATTAAAATATTCATTTAAATTGAGAACTGAAGGAAGTGTTAGTGGTGATGTAATCAGGAATGTTGAGGCTGAGTCAGTGTTTATAAAACAAGTCTTGTATACAACTGTTGATGTAAACAGGTATAAACAATATCTATAGTAATGTTATTATGATTCATTTGTATTTTATGTAATCCATGTGTACTTTTGGCGGGGAACCATGTTTTGTTAGGGGAGAAAATTACCAATATATAACTGGTAAGTGATTTTTATGTATTCAATGTAAATAAATGTAAGTAGACAGTAAGGTTATATTGCTATGTAGACATATGCATATTGTATTTTGTAGAAAAGAAACCAGTACTTTGTATAAAAAAGGAACCAGTACTTTGACAATAATGAACCAGTATGACTAAGAGGAAACAAATTAGTTGGGGATATGGAATAATGGAAGGCCATTTGTTGACATTTTAATTGAATGTTTCAGTCAGGTGATACTGTGGCGGGTGCCTATCTGATTTTATGGTGTTGGGATCTCGAGCAGAGAAGTCCAGTAAGGTCGGATGGGTGCAGCAGCCACAGCCACCGGACTGGGGGGGGGGGGTAAGTACCCATGATTTTAGTAAAGAACTAAGGGGGGTTGCAGCACCATATCTTCACTGGTCCTCTTAGGTTTTAGGCAATGAGAGTTTTTATGCTTCGGCATAAAACCTCTCATTGGGGGGGGTATTGTAACGGTACAGAAGTGTGTGTTAAAGATAATAATATAAATCAGTTTTTATCTCGCTTCACATCTGCACCGCCTCCACGCGCTGCCAACCCCTGAGTCACAGCTGTGCGGCCACGCGACGATGGATGCCGACCATCTGAGAGACTGCCCGGCCTTGGACCACACCCCGTCCGAGGACCACACCGCCGAAGCCCAACGCTACTGGTCAGCGCGTCGCCTAATGGCTCAATAGCCAAGGGTGGGCATTGGCTAGTAAGTAAGTAGTTTTAATCTCAAAGTAGTTAATATTCACCTGTGGGGTACCCCATTGTAACCAGCCACACATACAATGTTATTGCAGACTGTTTATGTCTGATGTCTGGAGTCTGCACAGCCAGACGTATTACGCAACAGCTTGCCAGCTCAGTCTCTTTGTGAATCACAGTAAAACACTTTTGTCACCCCAGTTTGCATCAGACAGTAGCAGATTACAGTCGTCTTCAAGTTAACCAAAAACGGTGGCCTCGGACGTGTGAGATGGGCCGAAAACATCGTCGGCCCATCCAGTAAAATATCTATAGTACTGTACAAACAATATAGCGCAGTCAACTAACTTCAAACCCAGTCAGTGCTCGCAAGCAAACCTAAAGTCGGCCGACTGAAAGTAATGGTGCATTTGTTAAAATAACGTAAACTATGGGGTAACGAATAAGCAACAGCTGACGGAAAATTTAACTGTAAAAAACTAGTTTTGGAGTGTATTAATGAAGAAAGTGGGGAACACAAGGTGACGATAGGAACACCGGATGGATGGGTAACTGTACTGAACACAATTCATTGATAAAAAATAGAAAATTTTAATCAGTTTAAATACAATTTAATATTTCCAAGTTAAGATATTTTATTAATGAGATCTCAGTAAGGGAGTTAAGAGTATGAGAGAGAGAGAGAGAGTGTCGCAAAGTGCTGGTTACCAAAATAACGCTATTGTTAAGTCATTTCTTATAGTAGTTTATACCGAGTGATTAAATATCCGTGTATTCTTGTTTTTATTGAAATTGTAGTGTGAAGATAAAGTGAAAGGAAATAATTCAGTTTAATAAAAGAAAGCTAATTTGTTAAATCCGAAAAATTTGTGTTAGCGTAATTATTTCATAACTCAAACCCAAGTAATCCTTCTGCAACTTGTTCGTCTGTAGAACCCAGGAGTGAAACCCGAAGGTAAGATATTATCATGTGAAATAAAACGAACAGCTTCAATGGCCCCCGAACAGTGACGGTGAGTATAATTTTGTATTACACAAACCAGACCTAATTGTGTTGCAGACAAGGATTATTTGGGAGTGAGGGCGTTTTTGTAAATTAAAAATAAATGTGGAATTAGAGGTTACAAATTTTAAGATGCTTATAACTGTGTAGGCAGTACACATAATTGTGTACTTGAACCATTCATATTAATAAAGATGGATAATAAAGAGACTGAGGTTGTAATGAGCGAGTCGGTGGGCGCGGGAGAACCGGGGGTTCATTCAACTCCAGTGAACCGGTCCGAAGACCCCAGTCTAACTGAATCAGCTATTGTAGACGATTCAAGCGTGCAGTCAACCCTAACCTCAACAAAACGTAGTAATAAATTGGATAATGATGTAATGAGTTTTTTACTAAGACAATTTAATGAGTTGAAAGAACAAAATAAAAAAGTAGAAAATAATTTGAATAATAAATTTGATGAAATGAAAAGTGATAATGAGGTTAAATTTAATGAAGTAAAAAGCCGTTTTGACATAAATGATCAAAATTTTGATGCACGAAATACAAAATTTGATAAATTAAGTAGTGATGTAAATGCAAAACTGAATGAATTGAGTAGTAACGTAAATGACCAGAAAATAAAATGTGAAAGTTGTTATAACGAATTGTTTAAACGTATTGACGAAAGTAACGAGAAGTGGGAAAGAGCTAGATGTAAGTTACCAGAAAATAAAGAAAGTGACCTAAACCAGGTGTGGTTTTGATAGTGGAGGTAATAATGATGACGATACTTTTACAGACAATAGCGTTAGTTTAAGTACAGATGAAATAAGTGAAAATAGTGAAAATATAAGGGTTAATCATAATGAAGTTACGGGTAAGTGTAGTGTTAAAATCAGTAATGATGAAATATTATTGAATAAAAATAATGGTAATATATTGAGTAATAGTAATGGTAACGATGAAAGTAGAAAGTTATTTGAAGTTAGTAACAGAGTAGTAGTTAGCGTTGATGAATTAGAGAAAGAATGGAGAGATAATTTAATTGTAGAGGGTGAACAGGGGGCAAATTTTTCTGGGGTTCAATGTGAAGCAAAGACTTCACAAGTGGTGCATGAGAATAAGAGATCCTCACTAGGACATTTGGGCGACAATGGGTCGGCAAATGGTCAAATAAGTTTTTTGTGTACATCTGGTACAGCCAGATGGTGTTTAAATAATAAAGTGGTTTTGCCCTCTGTGTGGAATGAGAATGTGAAATTGGGCTGGGAGAGTGATTATGAAGAGCGAGATAGAGTGATAGAGTTGTTTAGATTAAGCAGAGATTATGAAGGTTAGTAGGGGGAATAAATATTGAAAGAAATGATTATATTATTAACAATAGAGACTTACCTTGTGCAGTACTAGACGATTATAATATCAACAATAATGATAAATATGTACCTGTTGGAAGAATTAGTGTACTTGTAGTAGCAGACAATTGTGATAATAACGTAACTCACCTGGGTGTAACAATAAATACCAATGGAGACTGGACAAAAAATAACAATGCAAACATGGACTATGATATAAAAATAATAATGGGGGGTAACCCTAGGGATTATTATTATGGCAAAACGAATAACAAAGATTTAAATGGTTACTACACAAATGATAGTCATGTGAGATATGTAAATAAAAATTAAAAATGTTATGTGGGCATCCGATTAATTTTCGATGACGGGGGTTAGATAAATCATGAATGAACATTTAATTATTTGAGTTAATGGCAATTACTTGGCTTATTTAGATAATAAAGTGTGGTAACTAATAACTGGATATGACGAAAATTTGTAAATAAATGTGTATGTTGATATTCTGGTAGTGCATCAGCTGATATGCTGTTAAAACTTATATTGTTTGTTTTGTGTGACTAATGTTTACAGGTAGGATGGAATGGATAATAATAATATTTTATATTGATGAATAATTTAAATTTTATTATGAAATGGAGTTAACTTTTTGTGAATAGTATAATGAAATAACTTAGTGTTGTGATTGTAATGGAGTTAAAATTTATGTGAGAGGATTTTATTAATGTAGAATCATTTTGAATACAATGTAATTAAAGTAACTGAAATTGTTTTGAACATATGAAGAGACTAAATTAAATTTGAGTTGGCCTTGGATTAACTTAACAATGTGAATTTTAGTGATGCGTTTAAAATTTATTTTGATCTGAATATTGACTGTAATTGTAAAATAAATAATAATTGATGAAAACGCAATGATTAAAATATTCATTTAAATTGAGAACTGAAGGAAGTGTTAGTGGTGATGTAATCAGGAATGTTGAGGCTGAGTCAGTGTTTATAAAACAAGTCTTGTATACAACTGTTGATGTAAACAGGTATAAACAATATCTATAGTAATGTTATTATGATTCATTTGTATTTTATGTAATCCATGTGTACTTTTGGCGGGGAACCATGTTTTGTTAGGGGAGAAAATTACCAATATATAACTGGTAAGTGATTTTTATGTATTCAATGTAAATAAATGTAAGTAGACAGTAAGGTTATATTGCTATGTAGACATATGCATATTGTATTTTGTAGAAAAGAAACCAGTACTTTGTATAAAAAAGGAACCAGTACTTTGACAATAATGAACCAGTATGACTAAGAGGAAACAAATTAGTTGGGGATATGGAATAATGGAAGGCCATTTGTTGACATTTTAATTGAATGTTTCAGTCAGGTGATACTGTGGCGGGTGCCTATCTGATTTTATGGTGTTGGGATCTCGAGCAGAGAAGTCCAGTAAGGTCGGATGGGTGCAGCAGCCACAGCCACCGGACTGGGGGGGGGGTAAGTACCCATGATTTTAGTAAAGAACTAAGGGGGGTTGCAGCACCATATCTTCACTGGTCCTCTTAGGTTTTAGGCAATGAGAGTTTTTATGCTTCGGCATAAAACCTCTCATTGGGGGGGGTATTGTAACGGTACAGAAGTGTGTGTTAAAGATAATAATATAAATCAGTTTTTATCTCGCTTCACATCTGCACCGCCTCCACGCGCTGCCAACCCCTGAGTCACAGCTGTGCGGCCACGCGACGATGGATGCCGACCATCTGAGAGACTGCCCGGCCTTGGACCACACCCCGTCCGAGGACCACACCGCCGAAGCCCAACGCTACTGGTCAGCGCGTCGCCTAATGGCTCAATAGCCAAGGGTGGGCATTGGCTAGTAAGTAAGTAGTTTTAATCTCAAAGTAGTTAATATTCACCTGTGGGGTACCCCATTGTAACCAGCCACACATACAATGTTATTGCAGACTGTTTATGTCTGATGTCTGGAGTCTGCACAGCCAGACGTATTACGCAACAGCTTGCCAGCTCAGTCTCTTTGTGAATCACAGTAAAACACTTTTGTCACCCCAGTTTGCATCAGACAGTAGCAGATTACAGTCGTCTTCAAGTTAACCAAAAACGGTGGCCTCGGACGTGTGAGATGGGCCGAAAACATCGTCGGCCCATCCAGTAAAATATCTATAGTACTGTACAAACAATATAGCGCAGTCAACTAACTTCAAACCCAGTCAGTGCTCGCAAGCAAACCTAAAGTCGGCCGACTGAAAGTAATGGTGCATTTGTTAAAATAACGTAAACTATGGGGTAACGAATAAGCAACAGCTGACGGAAAATTTAACTGTAAAAAACTAGTTTTGGAGTGTATTAATGAAGAAAGTGGGGAACACAAGGTGTGAAACAACGATAGGAACACCGGATGGATGGGTAACTGTACTGAACACAATTCATTGATAAAAAATAGAAAATTTTAATCAGTTTAAATACAATTTAATATTTCCAAGTTAAAATATTTTATTAATGAGATCTCAGTAAGGGAGTTAAA